>CM028359.1:61249112-61307149 GCA_016618105.1 Dendrobium huoshanense | reverse complement strand
GAAGCTTCCAGATAGAGAAGCTCATTCGTTGAGACTTTCTCTGCGGTAATTCCTCCATCCCGAGCTCCCTAGCTAGGTAGTCCGGTCAAGTGTGAAGGAAACCTTCACCCCAACGGATTTCCACCATTGGATTGAAGGTTTCCACCCCCCTGATCCTCCCTGTGAAATTTCGTCGAAGTTCGCCGGCGGGATCAACCGGATCACGCCAGAGAAAGTTCACGGCTTCGGGCAAAGGCGGAGGTTGAATACGAAATCTCAGCCGTTGATTTCGATCAACGACTCGGATTAGATCCCGCGGTCCCGGAGCGCGTTTAATCCCAGCCGTTCGATCCGCCATCCGACGGCTGTGGTTAATCCGACCGTTACCCAGTCAGCGCCAATGATTGCCCAGCCAATCGGGACGCGCCGCGTGTAAAGAGCGGCTGACTGTGTAATGGATGGATTATTAAATCTAGAAATTCAAGGGAACTTAAAAAATCCATATCTCCCTGCACACTTGACCAAATTAGGTGTTCTTAGGCTCATTGGAAAGGTCTCAGGGAGACCTTCAAAAGCCCTATGGTTCCAGACCCTAATTGCATGTGTGTTAAGCTTAATTTCATTAATGATATTATTTCAATTTATGCAATTACTGTTTATAGTTAAGTCTCCAGGGCATGGAACTTTGGGAGATTGAATTTGGGCATGTCTTTGACATGTCCAAATTTTGTCTCCCCTGTTTTAAAGGTTTAAGGGCACTTTCCCCCAATTTTGAGTTTAAGGGTCATGGGTTGACCCTTAAATTCAAATTGGGATTTAAGCCTATCCAATGAGAATTAGGATCTGGTTTTTTGTGTGTTGATTATGCTTAGGATATGGAGTTTAGGGCCACTGACTTTGCCCCAATCCAACCTTAGGATAGCTCCCTAGGATTTTTTGAAGGTGACTTAGAGCTCACCTTAGGTGGCTTAGTTAGCCACCTTAGAGCATTCTAATTGAGCCCAAATTTGGTGTGTTTAGGCCTTGGGATTAGGTGACCCCATGGTCCGAATTTCATCAGATTTGGAGTTCATTTGGTTCACTAAATAGGAGCCATAGCTTGCCCTTGCTAGAATTGCCCCTTAGCTTTAATTAAATCTCAATAAATCCATTTTAAATCCAAAATTTAAGTTTAATACCTCAAATTAATCAGTGTTGAACCCTTAACCTGTGAGAATTAAAAGCCCTTTTATTGGACATCAAATTAAGTCTTAATTTAATTTTAAGTAAAATTCAATGTTTAATTAATATTAATTAATTAATAATCATTAAAAAATCCCAAGAATTAATTTAATGCTTGATAATCTCCCCTTAGATCACCTCTGATCTTTGGGAGAGATTTCAAGGAGTTTGAGATCCATTTAGGCCCAAATCACTAGAATAGCCTTTAATTGAAATAATTAAAAATTATCATAAATATCCAAACTTTTAAAATTCACCATTAATTATAGAAAATTCCAAATCAATCAAACTCAATGGCTAATGACTCTAATTAAAATATAGTATTTTCTAAAAATGTCAAACCCCCAAAATCTGGTCAAAGTCAAAAGGTCAACAAATTGGTCAAACCGTAGTTAAAACTAGTTCAAAACTTCAAACCTTCATAATAAAATGTAGAAAAATCCGATTTCAACGTACTTACCTTCTAATTGATCGTAGTAAGGTCTAATATTTTAATAAAATACAAACATTCTAGAATTTGAACTTAATCAAAAATTCAACTTTCAACCCCTTTAATTAAATGATTAAAATATTCTAAAATATTCTTAAAGCTCAAATCATCCTAAAACTCAAAAAATATTGGTTTAATGCTTAAAACACTTAACAAATCCTTTAAAACACAACAACCATCCTAAAGTTGAAGTTTATTGGCTGGACTACTCCGGGTTGCGGGGCTAAGTGTCCTAAGGAGGCTGGTTCCTCGAGCCTGGTGGCACAACGCCACGAATGAATTCTAAAGGGTGTCAAACCTTAAAATGGATTAATTTTAATTATTTAACATTTTAAAAATCTCTAATTCAATTACATTAATTTGGTTTATCGGCTGGACTACTCCGGGCTGCAGGGCTAAGTGTTCTAAGGAGGCTGGTTCCTCGAGCCTGATGGCACAACGCCACGAATCAATTAATGGCAAACTTAAATTAATCAAGCTTTTAAAATCAGTAACCAACTCATTTTAATATTAATCCACTCTTTTAATTCCAACCAATTTAAATAACTTAATCAACCCCGATTGCTACTGGGTAACCCAGGCCTACGAGGCTATTAGCTTAGCCCCAAGGAAGGTGAAATAAACTTCACGGCCTCGGTGTGAAACAAAGGTAGTAATCAATTAACTTTTAAAATATGTCTAATTAAAATTCTTAATTCATTAATACTTAAATTTTAATCTAAATTCCCTCTTAAGCCTTAACAAATCCACACTTTTAGACAACTTCAATTAATAACCCACTTTAGGATCTACCCCAGCCACACGACCTTTCTCACACACTTTAGATGATGTGCTAGGACAACCAACTCTAGATCTAGGTTAGGCCGGTGTTTACTTTACTGCTGTGTGCCAGATTTTTCGTAGTTTTCATTGCATGTTGTGGATGAAATTGCTTTGCTGTGTCTGCTTACTTTTTCTGTACTCTGTGGATGGATTGATGTGTTTGGCGACTAGATTACCCTTAGGTTAGGTACGATATGGATGTTGACACAGTTTTCTGCAGGTGGCCACGCTCATGCAGGGCAATATAAAAAGGGGGCAAATTAAAAAAATGCATAAATATTATAAACTCTTTGCACAGGTGCTTCAGCTGCTAAAGCCCCCAAATTACAAAAAGAGCGTGGCCAGTGTGTTTACTTTCTTTTCTGCTCATATACAACTGCTTGGGAATAACTGCTTTTTATATATTAATTGCTTAGGATAACCCTGCAGGTGAGTCTAGATTTTTATTTTAATATCAATGTAATTTGTGTAAGTGTCAAGTGTTGTGAAAGTTGATTTTGAGTTGGGATACATAGACCCAAAGCTTGGATTCCAAAGAGGAAAGGATACCCCTTTAGGGAATACTCCTTTTCCATTTGGAAACCCAAATTTGGATCATACCTCTTCCTTACCCAAAGAGGAAAGAGTGGCCTTCCCCCTTAGAGGGAAGTGCCCTCTTGTCCATTTGGGTAATCCACTACGAAGATTCCAAGAAGATTGAAGAAAAGGAGTCCAAAGAAGAATGAAATTGAAGATTTGAAGATTTGAAGATTGAAAGTATCCCACTCAAAATAACTTGCGTCATTACTAGGTTTAGAATCCGGGTTGTTGTCAGTGGTGCCCGGCCACTTTACTTTCTGTAATATTCTGGTTTGTAATAAGCAAGGCAACTTTGCCTATGGACATTTATTAATTAGTTAATATTTGATGTAATGATTCGATTGCCTTTAGGATTGCTTGTTTTTACTTAGTTTTTTGGCGATTGCATGCCGCTCTTTGTTTTCGCCTGGATACGTGAGACTCGTAGGGTGTGAAATTTTTATACTCATAATCTTAAAAGTCTAAAATTTTAGTGAGTCTAAATAACATAGAAAAATAACGAATCTAGGGAATTAGCCGGGGATCGACCCCGGGGGCGCATGCATATTTCTGCATTACTCTTTCCTTGTTTCAGACCCTTCCCCGCCTGCGGGTAGAGTCCGGAATAGTCTGACCTATGAAGACGAGGTGCCGGACCTGGGGAAGTCCAGTCTTCTAAAAAATTATTTTATAAGCCTGTTTTTAAAAAAATTTCAAGCATATTTGATTTGAGGTTGTTAACCAGCACGCATTGCATTAGATACAAATTAAAGAGTCAAAATTTTAATTTCATAGTCCTTAGCATCTTAGCACCCAACATAAGTCAAAGGGGCCAATTATGAAAATCTCTAGATGTCGGCCCCGCCTCCCCAAAATTTTAATTATAACGTCCCTACCACTCTTTCATAAAAGACCGGACTCATCTCTTTTAAATCGATTAGGTGGTTAGCTGGCTCCCCAATCCAGGCCGGGGTAAGTCCAGACCTTGCACTGCATTAGTTAGGATCGGACGACTGTGGTCCAGTGTCCAAAATAGATTTAGGTTCCGGGGCAGATCTTTGATTATAAGACCCCAAACTTCGGGAATCTAATCCCAAATTTCTAATAAAATGCTCAACTCTAATTAAATATCATTTCAAGTCCAAAACATAAAGCCCAACACTTAGATTAAGTTAGGACACTTCCGGATGGTTCTGGAATCTCAAAGTGTCCCCTACCTCTCATCCTTTAACTCCGTTAATAACTGTTCAATTTTGATCCATTCCCTTTTGATTTTCCAATAATTCTATTCATACTTTGATATCACTCCTAGAAATTCTAAACAAAATTTTGCCACTATTTTAATCGAGAGTTTTCGTAGGAGATTTTATCTCCCTGCGATGTAATTAACTACGAGGGCTTGCGCTCGTAGGAGATTTAGAACCACACACGCACCTGATTTTAAAAATAGATTTTTCAAAACTCAATTGGATTTCTTTTGGAAAACCTAAATACTAGTGATCATTGTTATCATATTCAAAGAATTATCATCGAATGATATTTTCTCCCTTCGGGGAGATACATCTTTCTTTGATAAGGCTTTGGATGTGAACCTAACGATCACACTTCTTGAATATTGTAGCTGGATATTCAGTTGAACCTCATTTTGACCCTTTGGGGCCATATGAAGTTCTCTTTAGCATCCGGTCACAATATTCAAGATGAATTTCATAATTCTAAATCTGAACGTCGTTATGAAATTTTATTTTCATCTTTCGAGGTGATATATTCTTTCTAACAGGATGATTCAATTTTAGAATTAGAATTTAACTTTAACTCCCAAAGAAAACCAATATTTTTAAAAACATATTTTCAAAATTCCACCAACAAAAAAATGGTACGCCCGGTGGGACAAATCTCTCTCTCCATCTTTAATAATGGCAAAATTTTGTTTCATCGGTAGTTTTAACTATCATTTCTTCCGTTGGTCCCTTTGCTCATTTCTTCCTTGGGTGAGTGTGGCCAACATCTAAAATAATAACAAAATGTTAAAAGAGAGGTTCCATCTCTAAATTTGGCTTTTCGTTCTGATTTTGACCTTCTGCCCCAGCATAGCCTGTGAGGCGACAGTGTCAAATCAGATCTCTGGATATCCTTTTTAATTTTATGGATTTATGGTCGATAAACTTCTCGTTCAACATATAAATCCTTAAAATTGAAAAGAATTCAAAATTTTTGATTTCATTCCAAACCTTTTTAGTTTTAACCCCCTCATTTCCCCCTTTGACTTCTAAGGGTGGGGAGGGTTAAACTATTCCTTTTTACTTGGGCTTTCTCACAATTCCATAAGCCTTCGGGCAAGGGGAAACTCTGTCCGTTGTGTTTTGGAACCTGTAAGAAAACCCCTTTCAAATTCTCAAAATTTTAAAAAAAAATTATTTCTTAAACTCCAAGTTGTCATGTGTTGCCCCATACGATTTCCTCGTGGGCCAACATATGTCATACTTTCAAAAAAAAATATTAACAATAAAATCCTTTTTTACCACTCTTTTCAAAAAGATCTAATTTCAATCATTTTCCTTAACTTTCAGAAAAGGTTCAAATGGCTGGCCAACTGATTTTCTCCTTTGACCGAGAGTTGTCTTCGACTATTAATGACCAAGGGAGCACTGTTATTTTTGGAATGGGATTTAGTACTCTAGAGCTCTCTATGGATGGACACCAGATTGTTAGCTTGGATGCCAGTAAGGAAACTCCCCCAGTAGTTGAGTTAATTGTGGGATCTGCACCCACCTTGCCAGTAGTCAGTGATGATCAGAAACAGTCTGAACCAGTTGTTGAGCCTCCCACTGAAATTAAGTCCGTTTTTGAAGAAGGGTCTAGTTCTGGACTTAGATTCACCACTAAGAATCAGAAGAAGAACTATTTGAGGAGACTTAGAAAGAAAATCTCTAAGGCTAAGAGAGTTCTACCCTTTAAGACCTTGGCTCAAGTAGAACCTGAGGCTGTTGAGGAGCTACCTATTCCTGCTTCCTCTCCCCTCCTAAAGGGAAGTCGCTTTTACCCCTTGGCTTCAGCTCAAGGGGAGGAGAGGATAGCTAGGATAGCCCGTTCTCCACCATGCCCGGTCGACTACTCGACCAAGAAAACTCAGAAAGAAAGACATCTCCAAAAGACAAGGACTCTGAGAAATATAATTCATACCTGCGCTGCACAGACTGGGCAGACTAAAGAAGAATATGTGAAACAATTGAAGGGAGTGATCTCACATCGCTTCCAAAAAGAAGTGTTGAAGGAAGAAGTATCTGAAGCAAAGAATTTAACCCCTCAATTCGTTAGAAAAAATAAGAAGTATGCTAGACAGCCCGCTACTTCAGTACTGGTTGATGGATATCACTGGGTGCCACGCCCTCTGTCCTCTCAAACAGAGGGTATTGTGTTGACTGGGTCCGAGAGAGGCCGCCATCCTACTGGTAGACCCCCGGTACCCCCACAGAAACCTGTAAGATTGGCCTCAGTGATTGTCAAACCAAAGGGGGTTGAAGTTCAAAAGTCTGTGGACCTTAAAGGAAAAAGACCTAAATCTCCTGAAAGGAAATATGTGCCAAAGAGAACTAAGTTGGAGAATCTGCCACCACCTCCTAGAACTTCTAAGTTCATTCTGCAGCTCCAACGAGTTTCAGCCAACCCTACTCCGAGTTCAGTTGAATTGATGGATGTTCAGGCTAGTACTCCAGTTGTTACAGTTGATAGTCCTGCCACAGCCAGTCTGACTCCAGATCCAATAGTCACCGTTCCTGGTACACCAGTTGATGATCCCCAAAATTCGAGTGTCATTCCTAGGCCCCTTAGTCAGGTGTCTAAGGACCTTACCTTACCAGATGTGGGAACTATCACCTTACAAGCTCCTACTTCTCCTGAGGAATATGTCCCTCTCCCTGTAGAGGATGCCACTCTTCTGACTACCACCTCTGGGATAGTCGAAGAGGAGAGAATTGACCAGGATTTAGAAATGGAAGATGAACCGGATACAAAGTCTCAACCAGATCCTAATCCAAAACTTACAGAAATTATTGTCCTTATGGATTCTGAAGAGTTGTTTGATATGGCTGAGTATAAAGGATACTTACCCCTTGACCCTAAATCAATTGGGGATAGACCGGTCGAGGAGGTAGTCCAAAAAATAAGAAACATTTTGTTGAACAAAGAAGGAATGGCTTCTTTTGACCCTTATATGGATGATCTCCTTGGAGATGAAGATGATTATGTTGGGGGCATTCATGTGGTAGAAACTAGAGGGTCTAATAAAGACGCTGAGCCCAGCAAGCGCCGATTTGTTAAGGATGATGATCCGCATGCTGTTGAGTCAGAGTCAGATGAGTCTTTGAAAGATAGAGATGAAGAACATATAAAAAACTTGGAGACTCAGCTTGCTAGCATGATGTCACAAGTTAGAGAAATGCAAGAGAAGTTGGACAAATCACAGCAAGAGTCTTTTATGATCCACCAGTCAGCTCGAGAGCTCACAGAAAAGGCCAAAAGGGCAGAACTTAATTCCAGACCTCTCGAGTCACCACCTGTGACTCTCGCTTGTCCAGTAGAGACACCTCCAGTTCACCCTGCAGTCTCCTCCATTCCTTCAATCCCACCTCAGAAGGATATCAAGCAGTTAATTGAGGACCAGGTAAGAGAGGCCTTAGCCCATGCTCAAGGAACTGTGTCTATTTCAAAGGGTAGACCCTACCCCGAGGAATATGACTTAGTTCCTTACCCAAAGGGCTTTGTGCCACCAACTTTTAAAGTTTTCACTAGAATCGAAAATCCGAGACAGCATCTGGCCCACTTCCGAGCAAGCTGTTGCAATGCAGGAGGGTCAGATGCTCTACTATTTCGCCAATTTGTAAGTAGTCTATCCGGCATTGCTTTTGAATGGTACGCCGATCTGCCCAACGGTTCAGTAAGAACCTTTTGCGACCTAGAAAACCTCTTTCTTAAGAGATTTTCTGGAGCGCAACAATGCACCACCGTGGGCGATCTCGTGGTTGAAAAGCAAAAGCCGGGAGAGTCTCTAGTTGAGTACATCTTGAGGAGGTGAAACCTCTCGATGAAGTGTGAACCCCAGTTGCAAGAACAACATGCTGTGGAGATTCTGTTGAAGAATATCCACGGTCCTGTTGCTTTTCTCCTTAAGGGTTTCACTATTAAAACTTTTGAGAAACTTCTTAATAAGGCTAGCAATTTGCAGGAAGAGGCTCCTAGGATGCCATTCTTACGAGAGCAGTCTGAAGAAAGGAAGGGTCCAAAATTGGTGAAGACATTTGAAAAGAAAGCTGTGGTCTCAGCAGTAGATAAAGGAAAGAGGCCAGTGATTAGTCAGCCTAGCGCTCCACGTCCACCACAGCCGCCTCAGAAGTAGCCCTTTCAGATAGTTCCTCAACATACTAGAGATCCCTCCTTCATCCCTTTTAGAGAGAGATTGGCAAAGCCTTATCCATTTAAAAGGGAGTTAGTTAAGAAGATCTTCAGAAGTCTGTTAAAGAAACCAGATTTTCAGTTGCCAGAGGCTAGGAGGCCTGAGGATGAGAGCAAGAAAGATGATCCCAAGTATTGCCCGTACCACAGGATGCTTAGTCACCCTCTTGAGGACTGCGTTGTGTTCAAAGACTGGCTTGAGAGGAACTACACCCAAGGTAACATTATAATACCTAAGGAATACTTGGTCGATCCAGAAAAGGCTTCAATTAAGACCATTTCAGGTAATCCTCTTAACTCTTCTTGTTTTGTTGAAGATGGTTGGGACATTGCTTTATCCCGGGCACTTAAAAAGTCGATTAACAAGTCTTTTCGTCTTTCTCAACAGCTGACTACGATAGCCCAGGCCCCGGTGTGGAAAGTTGACCTGGACGCTTCGCAGAAGGATGTTGAGCCACTTCCCTCTCCAGTAGTCTTAGGAACTACTGAGAAAAATGTAAAAGAAGAAAATTTTGATTTTGTAGAGAGGAAGTGTGTAGATGAGAGATGTATTAGAATGGCGGATGGTGGTGTTAAAACCCTTTCCCCTCTTTTGTTATCTGACTTTTACTTTGCTCCATCAAAGGCGAAGGGTCAAAAGATGAATAAAAAACATCCTTCTACTTCTGTCTTGATGATTAACCATGAATCTCAAATGCAAATTGATGACTCTCCTGTTTTAAATCAAACTCCTAATGAAATAAGTATTGAGGTTAATCAAACCGACCTCTCCGAATCGATTATTCAAGAAGAGGTCGAATGTGAAGCTTTATCAGAAAGTGATTTCCCTCAGATCAATTTCCAAGGAAATCCTATCTTGATAGAACTTTCAGATTCTGACTCGCTTTCAGAAAATGATGATCCAACACCTATGGTGTGTGTAGACACTGCCCTAGTTTGCCCGCCCGAAGACGTCGAGCAGGTGCAACTCCGTGGCGGTAAAGTCTTACCCCCTAGGTTGCCCCCTCAGGATAAAGGCAAGCAACCTTCATTCGAAAATCTAAGTCCGGATTCCCCTCAACAACCAGAATTCCCTTTAATTCCTCCGGGTTTCGAGTCTGTCGTTCCTAAGGTTGATTACAATGTTCTAGCCCACCTTAGGAAGTTGCCAGCAAAATTAAGTATTTACGACGCCCTCCTTCTCTCCAAAGAAATGAGGGAGTCTCTAATTAAAGCACTTTTCGATCCTGAGATTTGCTTAACACAGTTGGCTGCAACTTCAGAAGGTGAGGCTCTCTACTTCAAAGAGGTCCCTGGGGTTACCTTTTCAGACGAAGATTTACTCTTGGGAACTGCTGACCACAATCGTCCCCTCTACATCACTGTAGATGTGGGAAATTTCAAGTTATCAAGAGTCCTTGTTGATCCGGGTGCATCGGTCAATGTGATGAACATAAAGACTCTTGCTTATCTCAGAGTTGATACTAGCAAGCTTTCAACCGACAGATTGGTGCTTCGTGGGTTCAACGAGAAGGGCGAGAGAGCTTTATGTTCAATCACTCTACTCCTGGAAATAGGAGGTTTAAAAACTGAAGCTAAATTTCATATAATTGATTCGACTACGTCCTTTAACGCACTTCTAGGTAGACCTTGGATTCACGAATATAGAATGGTTCCATCTACCCTGCACCAATGCGTTAAGTACCAACGAGACGGCATTGAACATGTGATTAAGGGTGATTTGCAACCATTCTCGATTCAAGAAATTGGGATCTATGAAGATGCTGCATATTTCATACCAAAAGGGTCCTCGTCCCGTTCTAAATTAGAGATCAAATTTGAGGAGAAAATGGTTGGACAAAAATTCAACCAAAAGAAAGAAAAAGATAAGGACATCAATCAAGAAATGATTCAATCGAGTAGTGAAGACGACTCTGATATTGTTTTCCTTAGACCTCCAAGCACATTACCTCAAAGAGGTAGGAGGATGGCTTTAAGGGCACGAGGTCGAGGCCGCGCTTCATTAGACGGGAGAACAGCACCTGTGTATATTGATTTGGAATCAGATTCCGATGGTGAACTAGAAAATCAAGGTGCTGCCCTCTCTCTCGATTATCAAAACATAAATACTCCTCCAAAATTTGATCTCACCTTAGACCAGGACAGTGACCCTGAGGTAGATATTTCAAAAGTTAAAAGTGACGAGCCCGAATTAACAATGTATGAAAAGCTCACTAGAAGGATTGAGGCCCTTTCTCTGACCCCACTGTCGGCAGGCAGGGTTGTAGGGTTGTAAGTCAAAGTGGCCCCCAACTTGGTTGGTGAAGTTAAAAAAGTCCAGAAATTCTTTCATGGCTCCTCCTCCGCAAGGGACGAAGGTGATGTAACCCTTGAGGAGGCAGATTTTAATGAATTAATGGAATTACCTTTCGGCTACTTCCCTGTTTGTGTAAAAAATACTTTTTCTAAAGGTTCTATACCATACCGATGGACTAAGGGTCAAGCTAGATACCACGAGAATATTTGGCGAACAAAAATAAATAAAAATCCAACAAGTGGTATTGGCTTTGGAACAGTTAGTTCATTCGATGATGATGAGTATTGCCTAATGATAACTTACCATCTCGATTCTCCAAATGTCCCTACAGATCCTCCTTGTTCTCTAGATGGACTATGTTTGGAGACTTTAGACGATCCCGATGATCTTCAAGTTCGGGATGCACCCCCTGAATTTGAAGAGGAAATTAAGTCGACAGTCGATGAGTTGAGAGAAATTAACCTGGGAAACGATGATGACCCCCGTCCGATTTTCATAAGTACTTTGTTAAGCGAGGGTGAAACCCAAGACTTAATCCAGTTGTTATTCGAGTTCAGGGATTGCTTTGCCTGGACATATGACGAAATGCCAGGTTTGCCTGCTGAGGTAGCAGTTCACAAACTTGGAGTTCGGCATGATGTCATCCCTGTTAAACAAGCTCCTCGACGCATGCGCTTAGAGATTGAGCAACAAGTCGTTTCTGAAGTTAAGAAATTGGCAGAAGCCGGATTCATTCGAGAGGAACAATACCCCTCTTGGGTGGCCAGCGTCGTGCCAGTTCGAAAGAAAAATGGTCAGATTCGGATTTGTGTCGACTATAGGGATCTGAATAAGGCATGCCTTAAGGATGAGTTCCCTCTACCAATACCAGAACTCATGGTGGATATTGCCTCCTCACATGCTATTTTCTCATTCATGGATGGCTCGTCGGGTTATAACTAAATCAAGATGGCCCCTGAAGATGAGAGAAATACGACGTTCAGAACCCCTATCGGAATCTTTTGTTATAAGGTAATGCCATTCGGCTTAAAGAATGCCGAAGCAACCTACCAACGGGCCATGACCCGTATCTTTGACGACTTAATTCATAATCAAGTTGAATGTTATATTGATGATTTAGTTGTCAAGAGCAAGGTTAAAGAGGCTCACCTGTATGACTTAAGAGTTGTTTTCGAACGGTTGCGCCGCTACGATTTGAAAATGAACCCTTTGAAGTGCGCCTTTGGCGTCGCCTCGGGAAAATTCTTAGGATTCGTAGTGAGGCACCGAGGAATCGAGATAGATCCTGCTAAAATTGAAGCCATCTTAGATATGCCATCTCCTAAGAGCCTTACTCAGTTAAGGTCTCTACAAGGTAGATTGGCATATATAAGGAGGTTTATTTCTAATCTTTCCGGGAGATGTCAACCCTTTTCTGTCCTTGCGAAAAAGGATACTAAATTCGTATGGGGCGAGAAGTGTCAAAATGCTTTTGACGATATCAAACAATACCTTTCTAATCCGCCAGTCTTGGCAGCTCCGATTCCGGGAAAGCCGTTAATCCTCTACACCGCAGCTCTAGATGAGTCTTTAGGTGCCCTGTTGGCTCAAGTTAACGACGAAGGAAAAGAGAATGCCCTCTACTACCTTAGTCGAAGACTCCTTCCTACTGAAATCCGATACCCGTCAATTGAGAAGTATTGTCTTGCTTTAGTTTTTGCAGCTCAGAAACTAAGGCATTACATGCTCTCTCACTCAATCAGTCTGATTTCGAGAGTTAATCCTTTGCAATATCTTATGACCCGACCTACGTTGTCAGGACGTTTAGCCCGTTGGTCTATGATATTGCTGCAATTTGAGATTACTTTCACTCCTCTTCGTGCTGTGAAAGGACAGGCTGTTGCCGACTTTTTGGCAGCACACCCGCTGCCGGCAGATTCTCCTCTGAACGATGACCTACCCGACGAACAAATCATGAGTTTGGGGAAATCTGGCGAGGCCATCTGGGAATTATATTTTGATGGGGCAGCATCCTCTCGTAGGAATTATATTCAGGACTGTGCGGTGCTCATCAATCGGGTCCAAAAATGAAATTAAAGATTAAAAGACTTAGATACTATTGGCCTACAATGATTGACGATTGCATGAATACTGCAAAGCACTGTCATCAATGTCAGGTCCATGGTGTGGTTTTACATCAGCCGCCTAATGTGTTACACCCTACGATAGCCTCGTGGCCCTTCGAGAGTTGGGGCACGGATATCATTGGGCCGATTGACCCTCCCTCCGCGAGAGGTCATCGTTTCATATTAGCGGCGACTGATTACTTTTCAAAGTGGGCTGAAGCAATTCCCCTACGAAACGTAACATCACACCATGTCTTAAAATTCTTTCGTGACCACATTGTGTATCGATTCGGCGTACCTCACAGAATCATATCCGATAATGGGTCCGCATTCAAGTCTACAAAAATCAATAGTTTTGTAAGGCGTCATAATATTGATTGGAGATATTCGACGATCTATTACCCTCGGGCGAATGGATTGGCCGAGGCCTTCAACAAAACCTTGGTGCAAATTATCAAAAAGACCCTTGATGATAACAAACGGCAGTGGGATGAGCGGTTGGTGGAAGCTCTATGGGCTTATCGTACCACTTATAGAACCCCAACCCAATCCACCCCGTTTGCACTAGTGTATGGATCTGAGGCTGTTCTACCCTTGGAAATACAAATCCCTTCGCTTAGAATTACAGTTCAGAATCAAGTTACCAATGAACAAAATGCAAAACTACGATTGGAAGAACTCGAAGGCCTTGAAGAGCGACGTCTCCAAGCTCAACAAAGTTTAGAGTTGTAAAAATCCCGTATGGTTCAAGCCCATGACAAGTTAGTGCGACCTAGGACCTTCCAAGCGGGAGATTTGGTATTGGTCCTTCGGAGACCTATCTTGGCCCATCGGAAGCTGGGAGGCAAATTTGAACCTACATGGGAAGGACCCTTCGTTATAGAGACTGTCTACGAAGGAGGCTCGTATCAGTTAGTAGATTGTAAAGGGAACCACCCGATGCTACCTGTCAATGGGCGTTTCCTTAAGAAATACTATGCTTGATGTAGCTCATTTTATCAATTAATAAAACTTCCTTTTCTTGATTTACAACTTGATTCCACCTTTTCTTTTTAAGTTTTTTTTAACACTCTTCACCTTCTCCTTAAGGTTAGGTCTTTCCTTCCCTTAGGATTAGACCCGCTAGTGGTGGAGTACGCCCTCTGTGGCACCACCCTGGCATTTCACCCGGGGATTAGTGGTGGAGTACGCCATTCGTGGCACCATCCTGATTCCCATTCGCTAGTGATGGAGTACGCCCTTCGTGGCACCATCCTAGTTTGCCAGTTAATCTGCCTATTAGGAGTAAGTCTTCTATCAGCATCCTATAGGCCTAAGGTTGGGTGATGCCCTTCCTTAGACCCAAGGCTAGGTATTCCCTACCTTGGTTTCCAGTTGATCCGTCTACTAGGAGTAAGTCTTCTATCAGCATCCTGTAGACCTAAGGTTGGGTGATGCCCTTCCTTAGACCCAAAGCTAGGTATTCCCTACTTTGGTTTCCAGTTGATCTGCCTATTAGGAGTAAGTCTTCTATCAGCATCCTATAGGCCTAAGGTTGGGTGATGCCCTTCCTTAGACTCAAGGCTAGGTATTCCCTACCTTGGTTTCCAGTTGATCCGTCTACTAGGAGTAAGTCTTCTATCAGCATCCTGTAGACCTAAGGTTGGGTGATGCCCTTCCTTAGACCCAAAGCTAGGTATTCCCTACTTTGGTTTCCAGTTAATCTGCCTATTAGGAGTAAGTCTTCTATCAGCATCCTATAGGCCTAAGGTTGTGTGATGCCCTTCCTTAGACCCAAGGCTAGGTATTCCCTACCTTGGTTTCCAGTTGATCCGTCTACTAGGAGTAAGTCTTCTATCAGCATCCTATAGACCTAAGGTTGGGTGATGCCCTTCCTTAGACCCAAAGCTAGGTATTCCCTACTTTGGTTTCCAGTTAATCTGCCTATTAGGAGTAAGTCTTCTATCAGCATCCTATAGGCCTAAGGTTGGGTGATGCCCTTCCTTAGACCTAAGGTTAGGTATTCCCTACCTTGGTTTCCAGTTGATCCGACTACTAGGAGTAAGTCTTCTATCAGCATCCTGTAGACCTAAGGTTGGGTGATGCCCTTCCTTAGACCCAAGGCTAGGTATTCCCTACCTTGGTTTCCAGTTGATCCGTCTACTAGGAGTAAGTCTTCTATCAGCATCCTGTAGACCTAAGGTTGGGTGATGCCCTTCCTTAGACCCAAAGCTAGGTATTCCCTACTTTGGTTTCCAATTGATCTGCCTATTAGGAGTAAGTCTTCTAACAGCATCCTATAGGCCTAAGGTTGGGTGATGCCCTTCCTTAGACCCATGGCTAGGTATTCCCTACCTTGGTTTCCAGTTGATCCGTCTACTAGGAGTAAGTCTTCTATCAGCATCCTGTAGACCTAAGGTTGGGTGATGCCCTTCCTTAGACCCAAAGCTAGGTATTCCCTACTTTGGTTTCCAGTTAATCTGCCTATTAGGAGTAAGTCTTCTATCAGCATCCTATAGGCCTAAGGTTGGATGATGCCCTTCCTTAGACCCAAGGTTAGGTATTCCCTACCTTGATTTCCAGTTGATCCGTCTACTAGGAGTAAGTCTTCTATCAGCATCCTGTAGACCTAAGGTTGGGTGATGCCCTTCCTTAGACCCAAAGCTAGGTATTCCCTACTTTGGTTTCCAGTTAATCTGCCTATTAGGAGTAAGTCTTCTATCAGCATCCTATAGGCCTAAGGTTGGGTGATGCCCTTCCTTAGACCCAAGGTTAGGTATTCCCTACCTTGGTTTCCAGTTGATCTGTCTACTAGGAGTAAGTCTTCTATCAGCATCTTGTAGACCTAAGGTTGGGTGATGCCCTTCCTTAGACCCAAAGCTAGGTATTCCCTACTTTGGTTTCCAGTTAATCTGCCTATTAGGAGTAAGTCTTCTATCAGCATCCTATAGGCCTAAGGTTGGGTGATGCCCTTCCTTAGACCCAAGGTTAAGTATTCCCTACCTTGGTTTCCAGTTGATCTGTCTACTAGGAGTAAGTCTTCTATCAGCATCCTGTAGACCTAAGGTTGGGTGATGCCCTTCCTTAGACCCAAAGCTAGGTATTCCCTACTTTGGCTTCCAGTTAATCTGCCTATTAGGAGTAAGTCTTCTATCAGCATCCTATAGGCCTAAGGCTGGGTGATGCCCTTCCTTAGACCCAAGGCTAGGTATTCCCTACCTTGGTTTCTCCAGTTTCCTTGTCTACTAGGAGTAAGTCTTCTATCAGCATCCTGTTGACCTGAGGTTGGGTGATGCCCTTCCTCAGACCCAAGGTTAGGTATTCCCTACCTTGGTTTTACCAGTTTTCCTTATCCAATAGGTGTAAGCCTTCCATTAGCATCCTATAGGCTTGAGGTTGGGAGATGATCTCCCTTTCACTCTCAAAATTCTACTTCCATTCGGTCAACGCCAATGTGTGCAGCAGAAGTTCCTTCTACTACACGCATTGGGGGTCCATTTGTTGACCTCATTTTTGTATGAGGTCACTAAGACCCTTCCAGAATCCAGATTTAATCCTAGACCCTAGGATCCACTCTAGACCTTAGGATCCTTCTAGATCCAAGACCTTAGAGCCTATTCTAGAGCCTAGGATTCCCTTAAATCCTAGATCTTAGAATTCTTCTAGATCTTAGGATCACTCCAACTTCAAATCAATCTCCACCTTTGATCAACCACAATTTTAAATCAATTCCTATATTTGATCCACTCCAATTTCAATTTGATTCCTACCTGTGATCAATTTGAATCTCAAACTCCATCCAATTCAAATCCAAATTAATTTAAACTTCAAATCAAATCCAAACCCAGAATTCAGACTCAAATCCAAACTCTAGAGGCCCTGTCCTAATCACCCTTTTCAGAGATTTTTCAAACATTTCAAAACCCAGTCAAATGATCTCTGATCCAGGGTCTATCACTTGCAAAGTGATAAGACATGTCTCTAGAGGATACCCTCCAACTTTGAGCTCATTCTGAGGTCTCTAACCCCAGAATCTAAATTAAAATTCAAAGGCTGTAAAACCTTCAAATATTTACAGCCTATGCCACTGAGGCTAACCCCTTTAAGATCTTGATCTTGGAATCCTTATCAAAGCCTCCAATCACTTACAGATTCCTGATTTTAACCCATTGAGCAGTAAACTGCATTTTTCAGAACCATTTTTGACCCTAGTTGACCAATAGGTCAAAATTGACCAAAATACCCTTATAGGATTTCAAATGCCCAATTCAATTCAAATCAATTCCAAACTCTTTGAAACCACTTCCAATGAATTTTAAATGTTAAATTCAACTTGTTGAACTCAAACCTTGGGTCAACTTGGTTGACCAAGTCAACCAAGTTTGACCCATGGATCCATACACCCTTCCTCTTTCAAAATTTTGAATCAAGTCCATTCCAAGTTCTTTGAATGAATGGGATGACCCCTTGGGTACCCAAGAGACCCCTCTTGGTGACCCAAGCCTTGGGCTCACTTGGGTTGGCTATATGGCTTGACCCAAGTGACCAAGAAGAGGCCTCCCTTGAGCCATCTTTTGACCTTAACCAAATTGAATCCTAATCAAAGTGTCATTGAGTTCCCATGGACCCAATACACCTTCCTTGATCAGCCCAACCCTTGGGCTCATTTGGGTCAAGAGTTAGGCTAGCCCAAAGTGCCCAAAAGCACTTGGGATTGAGCCAAATCTCAACCTAAGCCCAATTGAACTTGACCAACACCTCCCATAGGTGGCCCTAGGTTCAATACACCTTCTCCAGCCAGCCCATGCCTTGGGCTAGCTTGGGTCAAGAGTTAGGCTAGCCCAAAGTGCCCAAAAACAATTGGGATCGAGCCATCTTCCTGTCCAGATCAAATTAGACCCAATTGCCACTTGCATTGGGTGCACCAGACCCAGACCCACTTCCCACCTCAAGCCCAGGGTCTGGCCTGACCTGGGTTGAGCCCAAATCGACCCGAACCGAGCAGGTTTGGATCAACCCGAGCCATCTTTTAATCCAGATCGAATTCAACCCAATTGCCACTTGCATTGGGTGCACCAGACCCAGACCTGCTTCCCATACCAAACCCAGGGTCTGGCCTGACCTGAATCGAGCTCAATCCGACTCGAACCATGCAGGTTCGAGCCCAACCGAGCCACCAGATCGACTCCAGCTTCCCCAGGCCAAATTGGCTCCACATTTAGCTCCAGCATGTCCCCATCGGCCTTCCCTGGTCAATCCGACCCAGACCATGGCCGGCGGCGGTCGGAGCCAATGGAGAGCAAGTTCCGGTGGTCCCCCCAGACCGAAAGCCTTCCAAAGGCTGTGGCTCGCCGGCTTGAGGCTCACGAGCTCTCTGGAATGGTGCCCCTTTCCACTTGGCATCAATCCGAGGCCTCCTCCGATTCAATCCTGGCCGTCCGAGCTCGCGGGAGGAGGCTGAATAGGGTGGTGCTCCCCAAGGCTTGCCAGACGATCCCAGAGTTTTTGAACGGTTCCCCAGAGCTCCCTCGATCTCCCAGCACCTTCCTTCGAGCTCCCAGGCCGTCCCTTCCATCGCTTCGAGCGAACTCCGGCGAAAGGCTTCGGCGTCCCGCTCGAAGTCATACCTCCAGCCGTCCTCCAGTCACGGCCTCTGAAGGAAACCTGCTTGCCTTCGTCCCCTGAAGCTTCCAGATAGAGAAGCTCATTCGTTGAGACTTTCTCTGCGGTAATTCCTCCATCCCGAGCTCCCTAGCTAGGTAGTCCGGTCAAGTGTGAAGGAAACCTTCACCCCAACGGATTTCCACCGTTGGATTGAAGGTTTCCACCCCCCTGATCCTCCCTATGAAATTTCGTCGAAGTTCGCCGGCGGGATCAACCGGATCACGCCGGAGAAAGTTCACGGCTTCGGGCAAAGGCGGAGGTTGAAGACGAAATCTCAGCCGTTGATTTCGATCAACGGCTCGGATTAGATCCCGCGGTCCCGGAGCGCATTTAATCCCAGCCGTTCGATCCGCCATCCGACAGCTGTGGTTAATCCGACCGTTACCCAGTCAGCGCCAATGATTGCCCAGCCAATCGGGACGCGCCGCGTGTAAAGAGCGGCTGACTGTGTAATGGCTAGATTATTAAATCCAGAAATTCAAGGGAACTTCAAAAATCCATATCTCCCTGCACACTTGACCAAATTAGGTGTTCTTAGGCTCATTGGAAAGGTCTCAGGGAGACCTTCAAAAGCCCTATGGTTCCAGGCCCTAATTGCATGTGTGTTAAGCTTAATTTCATTAATGGTATTATTTCAATTTATGCAATTACTGTTTATAGTTAAGTCTCCAGGGCATGGAACTTTGGGAGATTGAATTTGGGCATGTCTTTGACATGTCCAAATTTTGTCTCCCCTGTTTTAAAGGTTTAAGGGCACTTTCCCCCAATTTTGAGTTCAAGGGTCATGGGTTGACCCTTAAATTCAAATTGGGATTTAAGCCTATCCAATGAGAATTAGGATCTGGTTTTTTGTGTGTTGATTATGCTTAGGATATGGAGTTTAGGGCCACTGACTTTGCCCCAATCCAAACTTAGGATAGCTCCCTAGGATTTTTTGAAGGTGACTTAGAGCTCACCATAGGTGGCTTAGTTAGCCACCTTAGAGCATTCCAATTGAGCCCAAATTTGGTGTGTTTAGGCCTTGGGATCAGGTGACCCCATGGTCCGAATTTCATCAGATTTGGAGTTCATTTGGTTCACTAAATAGGAGCCATAGCTTGCCCTTGCTAGAATTGCCCCTTAGCTTTAATTAAATCTCAATAAATCCATTTTAAATCCAAAATTTAAGTTTATTACCTCAAATTAATCAGTGTTGAACCCTTAACCTGTGAGAATTAAAAGCCCCTTTATTGGACATCAAATTAAGTCTTAATTCAATTTTAAGTACAATTGAATGTTTAATTAATATTAATTAATTAATAATCATTAAAAAATCCCAAGAATTAATTTAATGCTTGATAATCTCCCCTTAGATCACCTCTGATCTTTGGGAGAGATTTCAAGGAGTTTGAGATCCATTTAGGCCCAAATCACTAGAATAGCCTTTAATTGAAATAATTAAAAATTATCATAAATATCCAAACTTTTAAAATTCACCATTAATTATAGAAAATTCCAAATCAATCAAACTCAATGGCTAATGACTCTAATTAAAATATAGTATTTTCTAAAAATGTCAAACCCCCAAAATCTGGTCAAAGTCAAAAGGTCAACAAATTGGTCAAACCGTAGTTAAAACTAGTTCAAAACTTCAAACCTTCTTAATAAAATGTAGAAAAATCCGATTTCAACGTACTTACCTTCTAATTGATCGTAGTAAGGTCTAATATTTTAATAAAATACAAACATTCCAGAATTTGAACTTAATCAAAAATTCAACTTTCAACCCCTTTAATTAAATGATTAAAATATTCTAAAATATTCTTAAAGCTCAAATCATCCTAAAACTCAGAAAATATTGGTTTAATGCTTAAAACACTTAACAAATCCTTTAAAACACAACAACCACCCTAAAGTTGATGTTTATTGGCTGGACTACTCCGGGCTGCGGGGCTAAGTGTCCTAAGGAGGCTGGTTCCTCGAGCCTGGTGGCACAACGCCACGAATGAATTCTAAAGGGTGTCAAACCTTAAAATGGATTAATTTTAATTATTTAACATTTTAAAAATCTCTAATTCAATTACATTAATTTGGTTTATCGGCTGGACTACTCCGGGCTGCGGGGCTAAGTGTCCTAAGGAGGCTGGTTCCTCGAGCCTGGTGGCACAACGCCACGAATCAATTAATGGCAAACTTAAATTAATCAAGCTTTTAAAATCAGTAACCAACTCGTTTTAATATTAATCCACTCTTTTAATTCCAACCAATTTAAATAACTTAATCAACCCCGATTGCTACTGGGTAACCCAGGCCTACGAGGCTATTAGCTTAGCCCCAAGGAAGGTGAAATAAACTTCACGGCCACGGTGTGAAACAAAGGTAGTAATCAATTAACTTTTAAAATATGTCTAATTAAAATTCTTAATTCATTAATACTTATATTTTAATCTAAATTCCCTCTTAAGCCTTAACAAATCCACACTTTTAGACAACTTCAATTAATAACCCACTTTAGGATCTACCCCAGCCACACGACCTTTCTCACACACTTTAGATGATGTGCTAGGACAACCAACTCTAGATCTAGTTTAGGCCGGTGTTTACTTTACTGCTGTGTGCTGGATTTTTCATAGTTTTCACTGCATGTTATGGATGAAATTGCTTTGCTGTGTCTGCTTACTTTTTCTGTACTCTGTGGATGGATTGATGTGTTTGGCGACTAGATTACCCTTAGGTTAGGTACGATCTGGATGTTGACACAGTTTTCTGCAGGTGGCCACGCTCATGCAGGGCAATATAAAAAGGGGGCAAATTAAAAAAATGCATAAATATTATAAACTCTTTGCACAGGTGCTTCAGCTGCTAAAGCCCCCAAATTACAAAAAGAGCGTGGCCAGTGTGTTTACTTTCTTTTCTGCTCATATACAACTGCTTGGGAATAACTGCTTTTTATATATTAATTGCTTAGGATAACCCTGCAGGTGAGTCTAGATTTTTATTTTAATATCAATGTAATTTGTGTAAGTGTCAAGTGTTGTGAAAGTTGATTTTGAGTTGGGATACATAGACCCAAAGCTTGGATTCCAAAGAGGAAAGGATACCCCTTTAGGGAATACTCCTTTTCCATTTGGAAATCCAAATTTGGATCATTCCTCTTCCTTACCCAAAGAGGAAAGAGTGGCCTTCCCCCTTAGAGGGAAGTGCCCTCTTGTCCATTTGGGTAATCCACTACGAAGATTCCAAGAAGATTGAAGAAAAGGAGTCCAAAGAAGAATGAAATTGAAGATTTGAAGATTTGAAGATTGAAAGTATCCCACTCAAAATAACTTGCGTCATTACTAGGTTTAGAATCCGGGTTGTTGTCAGTGGTGTCCGGCCACTTTACTTTCTGTAATATTCTGGTTTGTAATAAGCAAGGCAACTTTGCCTATGGACATTTATTAATTAGTTAATATTTGATGTAATGATTCGATTGCCTTTAGGATTACTTGTTTTTACTAGTTTTTTGGCGATTGCATGCCGCTCTTTGTTTTCGCCTGGATACGTGAGACTCGTAAGGGTGTGAAATTTTTATACTCATAATCTTAAAAGTCTAAAATTTTAGTGAGTCTAAATAACATAGAAAAATAACGAATCTAGGGAATTAGCCGGGGATCGACCCCGGGGTCGCATGCATATTTCTGCATTACTCTTTCCTTATTTTAGACCCTTCCCCGCCTGCGGGTAGAGTCCGGATAGTCTGACCTATGAGGACGAGGTGCCGGACCTGGGGAAGTCCAGTCTTCTAAAAAATTATTTTATAAGCCTGTTTTTAAAAAAATTTCAAGCATATTTGATTTGAGGTTGTTAACCAGCACGCATTGCATTAGATACAAATTAAAGAGTCAAAATTTTAATTTCATAGTCCTTAGCATCTTAGCACCCAACATAAGTCAAAGGGGCCAATTAGGAAAATCTCTAGATGTCGGCCCCGCCTCCCCAAAATTTTAATTATAACGTCCCTACCACTCTTTCATAAAAGACCGGACTCATCTCTTTTAAATCGATTAGGTGGTTAGCTGGCTCCCCAATCCAGGCCGGGGTAAGTCCAGACCTTGCACTGCATTAGTTAGGATCGGACGACTGTGGTCCAGTGTCCAAAATAGATTTAGGTTCCGGGGCAGATCTTTGATTATAAGACCCCAAACTTCGGGAATCTAATCCCAAATTTCTAATAAAATGCTCAACTCTAATTAAATATCATTTCAAGTCCAAAACATAAAGCCCAACACTTAGATTAAGTTGGGACACTTCCGGATGGTTCTGGAATCTCAAAGTGTCCCCTACCTCTCATCCTTTAACTCCGTTAATAACTGTTCAATTTTGATCCATTCCCTTTTGATTTTCCAATAATTCTTTTCATACTTTGATATCACTCCTAGAAATTCTAAACAAAAATTTGCCACTATTTTAATCGAGAGTTTTCGTAGGAGATTTTATCTCCCTGCGATGTAATTAACTACGAGGGCTTGCGCTCGTAGGAGATTTAGAACCACACACGCACCTGATTTTAAAAATTAATTTTTCAAAACTCAATTGGATTTCTTTTGGAAAACCTAAATACTAGTGATCATTGTTATCATATTCAAAGAATTATCATCGAATGATATTTTCTCCCTTCGGGGAGATACATCTTTCTTTGATAAGGCTTTGGATGTGAACCTAACGATCACACTTCTTGAATATTGTAGCTGGATATTCAGTTGAACCTCATTTTGACCCTTTGGGGCCATATGAAGTTCTCTTTAGCATCCGGTCACAATATTCAAGATGAATTTCATAATTCTAAATCTGAACGCCGTTATGAAATTTTATTTTCATCTTTCGAGGTGATATATTCTTTCTAACATGATGATTCAATTTTAGAATTAGAATTTAACTTTAACTCCCAAAGAAAACCAATATTTTTAAAAACATATTTTCAAAATTCCACCAACACCCATCTATGAGAATAGAAGCGAGTCGCTTCCGGCATCGGCTTGTAGTCTCTGTAGTCGGCACACGCACGCGCCCGCCAGAATGCCTCCTTGGTTCGGGACGAAGCCAAGCGATACATACGATAGACGAAGGAAGCGCCCACCCTGCACTGCGGGAGGCTCTCAGAGACCTGTAGTTTTTCAGCAACAAGCAAAGAAGAGCGCGCAAGGTTGCGTAGCAAAGAAAGAAAAAGAACAAGCAACGGCGAAAGCCGTAGCGCATCCGTTTTCTTTCAGGGGAACGCAAGTGGATTGGAGAGGTGGAATAAGGATGGACTTAGGAGTCTTTGTGCGAGCCGTATGCGGTGAGAGTCGCACGTACGGTAACGAGGGGGGTTCGCGTCTATACGTGTAGTGTGGCCTACCCACCCTATTTGTTCCATGATCTATGGGTCTACTGGAGCTACCCACTTCGATCAATTAGCCAAGATTTTGACCGGTTACGAAATCACTGGTGCTCGATCTAGTGGTCTTTTTATGGGGATTCTATCTATCGCTGCAGGATCCCTATTCAAGATCACTGCAGTTCCTCTTCGGGCGGCTGTAGGACGGACGGCCCCCTATAGGTAGTAGGGTAGGATGGGTGGTACCGCTCAGATTGAGGCCAATCCTCCTAACTGCGCGCGGGCCGGGCTTAGAGCGCGTGAAACTAATCACTACCTCGTAAGGGCGTTGAGACCATAGCATGTTACACAAAAGCGCCGCTTTCTCTGGAGTGTTGTCACACAGCTGCCCGACTAGAAGAGCTACTCGCTCTGTAGTGTTGTCACACAAGATAAGCACGCCGCCCGCCTGCTGGCCAGGCGAATCGAAGTTCTCTTCCGGTCAACTGTCCACCTAGTCAAGTGCAAAAAACACAGTGGAATCAAGCAACGCACGCTGCTGGTGTGCTTCCTACCCACGAGGAAAGAAAGAAGAGCGACAAGGCGCGGAACGTTTGACTATTTGCAGCATGGGAGCTGATTACCCAAGAAATCCCTGGGAAAAAAGAAAAGATATCTCGGTAACGAAAACCATAGGAGGCTTTATTGGCGAGATCCAACGGTGAACAGCTGCCCAAAAGAAAAACTGCCTGGAAGTCCGAGGACCTTTAGTACCGTACCCTACCCCCGAAATAGCAGCCTTCGCGCCAAGCGACGACCGCCCTTGTCCGCACCTTTCCTTTTTCCATTAAGCCTACTTCTTAGCTTTGTTCCGTCAGTCTCAGGCAAAGATTTAGTGGTTCGCCTACCTTACCCACTTTACGAAAGCTTCGTTTCGTTTCCGGGTTGATGGATGGATTCAGTCAGCCTCACTACGAGGGGGTCAAGGGCAGTTTCGAGCACTCCCGGCTTTCAACAACTTTCGCTGACGCTTTCAAAGGCGACCCTATGATGTTTCCGTCATTGAAGTAGCCCTTCCTCGCCTACCCTAAGAAAGAAGTCACTATCTTCTTGCCCTACTGAAGTACCAAAGGTGCGCGTAGCCCGGTTACTTTATTTTATTTATGGTTGCTACTGAAGGAAGTAGGGCTCCTATTGACTAAAGGTTCTTTGGTTTCCTTTAGAATTAAAGTAGCTATGAAGCCCCTACTACTGTAGATTCAAAAGGCGAAAAGACCGGCTTTTTGTGGGAACTTTTTTATGAGGAAGATTGAGAATAGAAAAAAGAACAATAGGCGGCTGAAGGCGTCGCCCGTTCCGAATGCTTCTCCGATCCTGAAGTTCTCGCGAAGAGAAAAAAAGCTCTCCCTCCCTCTATCTTTTCCCGCTCTGCTAATCTTCCCCTCTAACGCGGGCCGGGCTAAGATAAGCGGGAGGAAGAAACCTAAGAGAGGATGCTCTTCTCGTTTGTCCTTTTTTCAGTGCAACACAGGAAAGCGCCCTTTTTTTGCCATCCCTGCTGCTTCCCAGAGGCTTTTTTTTTTCTTCTTTTCTTTCTTGTTGAACGCATGGGGGCCCTTCCCATCATGTTTTAGCAACCCCCCGGGGCCCACAAAGGCGCTAGGAATGCCTGCCGACGTTCAGATAAGGTTTGCTACGCCCTTTGGAAAGGCTCGACGAAGGGAGGGGGATGCGGCGGGGTCAGGAAAACGCTTTGGGAGATCGAGATGTCGATTTGTTTGAAAACGAAGAAGGCCGAGGGGATAGCAGCCTTCCTTCGGGATAATAAGGAATTCCGGCTCGGCCCGGGAAAGCGCTGGCAACAACATAAAGGAAGGGGTCCATGTAGCTGCTGCGACCGCCCACTGAGCAGCAGGTTCGGCATCTACTACAAAAGAAAAGAGAGAATCCACTGAAGATGACCACGCCTCTGCTAGGCAGCGTGTGGAATGGCCGAGAGCGGACCCTTTTGGATATATAATCCAAGCCGAGAGTGGAGTTACGTGAACAGCCGTCTGATGGAAAACAACTTTCACGTTCGGTTCAGAGAGCACTTTTTTCGTTGAGAATTCCTCATTCCCTTTTGTGTGAATTCCCCAGCGGTGAATTCCAAACTTGTGCGGGCCCTATCTATTCAATCTCTCGAGCCCCAAAGAAAACCCCCCTCTCCCTCGGACTCCATCTCTCTTTTGACTCCATATATGTGGGCACCTGATATCTATGAGGGTTCACCCACCCCGGTGACAGCATTCCTGTCTATTGCTCCTAAAATCTCTCTTTTTGCAAATATTTCACGTGTTTTTCTTGTTGGTTCCTATGGAGGTACATTGCAACAAATCTTCTTTTTCTGCAGCATTGCTTCTATGATCTTAGGAGCACTGGCCGCCATGGCCCAAACGAAAGTAAAAAGACCTCTAGCTCATAGTTCGATTGGACATGTAGGTTATATTCGTACTGGTTTCTCATGTGGAACCATAGAAGGAATTCAATCATTACTAATTGGTATATTTATTTATGCATCAATGACGATAGATGCATTTGCCATAGTTATAGCATTACGGCAAACCCGTGTCAAATATATAGCGGATTTGGGCGCTCTAGCCAAAACGAATCCTATTTCGGCTATTACCTTCTCCATTACAATGTTCTCATACGCAGGAATACCCCCGTTAGCCGGCTTTTGTAGCAAATTCTATTTGTTCTTCGCCGCTTTGGGTTGTGGGGCTTACTTCCTAGCCCCAGTGGGAGTAGTGACTAGCGTTATAGGTCGTTGGGCGGCCGGAAGGTTGCCATGAGTAAGGTTGGGAGACCGAAGGCAGTTTTCCGTCCGGACACGTAGCTTACCAAATCAGTTGCGACACGGATGGGAATGCATGCTACAAAAGACAGGGTCGAGTCTGATACATCAACCGTCGACTCCATATCCTTGTACGAGTCCACAATCACTACACGAGATGAACCTAGGTTTGGTGAATTAAAGTTGGCCTTAGGTGTAATAGGACTCCCAGTTACTGCGCGCGATCGTATACTGAGGTGCTCCCCGTCGGTTGTTGGAACGACGCGAGCCGGGCAAAGGGACAGAGGCGCGAAGCGATTCCCCATCTCATTTGGGGCGGAAAATGAATCGACATCTCGATGTGATACAGCCCTTTCCATTTTCGTTGGGAAAGAACGGCGAAGTCCATCCGAACCGTCCAATGAAGAAATAAGAGGAGAGCAAAGCGCCAATGGCGCGAGAAGCGCATGCGGAACGGGCACGGAGACAAAAATCCAGAACAGAAGTGTGGAGGAGACAGGCTCGACTGAAAGGAACGAAGTACTCGAGCAAAGCGAGAGGAGAGGCGCTAGTGTTATACTCGACTAAAAGGAGAGGAACGAAGTAGCTCGACTTCTGGGAGAGGTCAGCTTGTCTTTGCTCGACTGAAAGGAGAGGCGATAGCTTGACTTACAGGAGAGGAGACCGAGCTCATTCCCTTCGCTTCCTGGGCCCAAAGCAGTGCTTTGTTTCCTGGCCAAATCAAGGATTTTGGGCTTCTTGCTGAATATATATTCATCGAAAGATAGATCCATCCATCTATCCAGATATCTAAAAAAAAATCATTCAACGTTTGATTCAAAGAACTGCGCTGAGCCCCCCCCCCCCCCCCCCCCCCCCGCTCATGAAACGGCTCTGCTGCAATGGATGGCAGAGGGTCCGTAGTACCCGAAGCACTGGAGTGATCCAGTGGCCGGGAAGGGGCCTAGAAGTGCCTAATACTACACCACACTACACTTGGCTCTACACATTGACCCCTATCCAATGTCTGGCAGAACGTTGGGGGCTTCAATCCTGACTCCTTATCCCCATCTCAGCCCAGGCTAACGGAGCCTGACTTATTCAGGGGAGAGAGTGGAGCCTCGAGAAGTACTCTGGAGAGGAAGATCCTTGGCCCCTCTTCATTCTCTACAGGGGTCTCTGGCCACATGGAAGCGGGGCAGAGATGGAAAAGAGAAAACACGGGAATAAGAAGCAAGCTTGCCTTCCTTTTTGATCATTTTTCTAGAGGGGGATGGATAAAGTGGACAAAACAGACTCACATTTTCCAGTCGAAAAGATGGGTTCCGTCTCGACAAAGAAAGAATCATCTTGAAAACGCTCCTAACCCCTTCGTAGAGCCGTGTATTGTAAGTGATCCGAACCTACCCGGAGCGAGCCCATCTTAGAGGCAAGTTCAGCTGGTGAGCCGTATGATGGGCAACTATCTCCTTCGGTTTGGAGAGGACTCAGCTGTTAGTTAGTACCCCCTTGGTTTCGGGGGTGGACCCTTTCACTCTATTTTATTATATACGCTTAGCGAAAAGAATGTTTTTTGATAGACCTAGGACATGGATTCTATATGAACCAATGGATCGTGACAAGTCGTTACTACTAGCAATGACTTCCTCTTTCATTACTTCATCCTTTCCATATCCCTCTCCCTTGTTCAATCTTACTCATCAAATGGCACTCAGTTCATATCTTGAAGTTCGATCATTGACAAGGTTCAAAGAAAGGGTGGGCCATTCACCATGAAGGCTAGAAACAAGCGATATAGGCTTTACTAGACCACTACAAGAAACTCCTGCATCAAATGCTCCTGTAAGTCGCACCTTGTAGTTTTTTTCACTTCACTCCAGTGTTTCAGCACACGTGCACGCTACTGGCCCAGCTCCGCCTAAGAGGACTGCCCCATTCCATATAGTAAGGGCTCGTAGAGATCGCACATGAACACATGATCTTAGTGACCTTAACGGCTTACTGGTTGGTTAATTGCTTACTGGCTAGAGCAAAAAATAGGGAACTGTACCGGCTGAAAGAAAATTGACGAGGACTTAGGCCACTATCTCCAAAGATTCT
Source organism: Dendrobium huoshanense (assembly GCA_016618105.1). NCBI lineage: Eukaryota > Viridiplantae > Streptophyta > Magnoliopsida > Asparagales > Orchidaceae > Dendrobium > Dendrobium huoshanense. The sequence continues at coordinate 61,278,352 of CM028359.1, read as the reverse complement.
AGGGTTCGTTCAAAGCTCCTTTCTTTCTTTTCCGGCTTGCTATTCAATTCGAGTTTCACGACCCGGACAAGACTTTTTGGGCGGGCCTTACTTACCGCGTTTCCTCCCGCTTCTGAAAGAGAAGATTTAGCCTCCCTCTCCTGCTGGCTAAGAGGTACTTTTGACTAGTTTTGGCTATATTTGCTCCCAAAAGTCCTTTACTGGTTTGAACTTGTCATGGAGTTAGTCTTACTTCGTATTACTAGACTTTCATAATTCTATTCATACTTCTTTTCTTCTTCTTTTTGTTATTCGTCTTTTTTTCTTGCTTCTTTTTGTCGAACCCCCCAACAAGGGGGGTTCTTCTTGTATTTGTATTGTACCTTTCTTTTTTTTAGTAAAGAAAGCCGCTCTTTTTTCTATCTTTACCTTTTCCTTAATTCCTTATTTTTTTCCGCTCAAAATTCTTATTTCTTCTTTATGTTGTGCTAATGCAACACAAATTTCTATAGAATTTCTTGAAATTTGTTTTCTAAAAAGTCAATTCATATTGACAATGGCGTCTCAAACAAATAGAATTTGATCGTATATAAATAGATCTTTTTATCTCCAATCCCTTATTGGATCTTTCCTTCACTTTAGTAAAATTAGTAAAATGGATGAGTTTGCTGGATTTTTTTTCTTTCGATCATATCTACACCTCATATTGATCCGGGTTGCTAACTCAACGGTAGAGTACTCGGCTTTGAATTGCGACTATGATCTTTTACACATTTGGATGAAGGAATTCGTCTAGACTATTGGTAAAGTTTATAAGACCGCGACTGATCCTGAAAGGTAATGAATGGAAAAAAAAGCATGTCGTAAACAGAATAGAAAAAAGAAGAATAGAATCATATAAAAAAAAGATTTCTAGTACTCATAATAGAAATAGAACGAGAATTTTGCTTTTTCTAACAATTTTGAAGTTCAGTAAAGTCTTTCGGGTCTAGTGAATAAATGGATACAGCCTTATGGCTCCAATTCGAGTAAGACAAAAAATAAACGAGCTTCCTTTCTGAATTTGAATGATTACCCGATCGAATTACTAATTCTACGTGAAAAAGAGATTAGTGCCTGATGTGGGAAAAGGTTCTCTTGTAAATTGTGAGTGGACCATTGATTCTTTTTTTTTATGAATCCTAATTCTTCTTTATTGTGGATTGGAGATGGATGTGTAGAAGAAATAGTATAATGAGAAAAAAAGAATCTTTTACTTCTGAAATTCTCATTATGTTTTTTACATCACAGTACAGTAGAAAAGTCTATATTCTATATACAGTAAAAGAAGAAGATCTTTTTCTCAAATTCTTCTACAGAATAGAAAATGAAAAAAAAAATCTATTGGAATTAGAATAGAAGAAGTCAGTAAAAAGGTTTCTCGATGGTCATACAAATTCACCAAAAATTTGGAAGAAGAGGAAGAAGAAAATGAAGAAGAATTGGGGAAGACAATCATGAGATTCATTCAAAAAGAGCCAAACGTGTGGTAATTTAGAACGATAATGATCAGAATACCAATTCTATTTCTAGTATTCAGAATACTAGTAACAATGATAAAAATGATGATCAAATGGAAGAGGGAGAGGTGGCTTTGATACGTTACTCACAAAATCAGACGCAATCTAATCAAAGGATCCATGCGCGCTCAAAGACGTAAAATAGTGATTTGGGACCTCTTTCAAGTAACCCCACTTTTTTTGGATCGTCTAGACAAAATGTCTTTTTTTTCGTCTTTTGATATCAACGAAATGAAGAATCTCATTTTTAGGAATTGGATGGGCAGAGAACAAGAATCAGAATGAAAAATTTCCTATTTTGAAAATGAAGAGAAAAAGAAGAAAAGGCGCGAAGCGTTTTCTTCTTTCAGAAGAAAAGGAGAAAGAGGAAAAAAGATAGAAAAACGAACAGATAGAAATATCAGAAGCTTGGGATGCTTTTCTATTTACTAAAGTAATAAGAAGTTTGATGTTAGTAACCCAATCTTTTCTTAGAAAAGACATTCTATTGCCTTCATTAATAATAGCCAAAAATCTTTTCCGTATGTTCGGACGAGGATTTTTGGAATGGAAGATAGAAATCCATATGAAATGCACCTAGAATGGTGTTCAATTATAAGAAACAGAATTTCCCCAAGATTGGTTAATAGATGGTATTCAGATAAAGATTCTATATCCTTTCTGTCTAAAACCTTGGAGAAAATCTAAGGCACAATCTCATCATAGAGATCTAATGAAAAAAAAAGAAAGAGTTCTAATTTCTGATAAGAAAGGATCGGGATCACAGAAACATATTTGGAAAAAGGAAAAATATCCGATTCATGCGTAAATCACACTACTTTATCAAATCATTCATTGAAAAAATATACATAGATATTTTGCTATGTACCATTACCGTTTCTAAGAGAAATGCACAACTTGTCTTTGAATCAACAAAAAAGATCTTTAAGAAATCCATTTACAACAATGAAAGAAATCAAGAACAAGAAGGAATTGATGAAACAAATCAAAATACAATGAATTTTCTTTTGACTAGAAAAAAATTCAAATCGTTTTCAAATACTGATAATACTAAGAATAGCAATCCAAATTCCAATACTTATGGGAACTTATCTTCCCTGTCCCAAGCATATGTTTTTTACAAAATATCACAAAACCAATTTCTTAATAAGTATCAATTGAGACCTGTACTGAAATATCAAGGGAGCTATCCTTTTTTTCAGGAGAATTTCAAAGACTATTGTATGATACATGGAAGATTTCATTCACATAAGAAAATTCATACGTATGTAATGAACGAATGGAAAAATTGGTGAAAAGGTCATTATCAATATCAATACGATTTCTCTCAAAAAAAAAAAAGGTCTCCATTAGTACCTAAAGAATGGCGAAATAGAATCAATAAACATCGTATGATTCAAAACAAGGAATCAAACCAATTGGATTTCTATCAAAAATACCAATTTCTTTCTTCCATGAAAAAAAATGACTATGCAGCAAATTCATTTATGAGTCAAAAAGACAAATGGAAAAAACATTACAGATATGATCTTTTCTCATAGAAAGACATAAACCTTCCTAATTTATACATTTCTGGATCAACATTAGAAAGACCAAGAAATTCCATCTCATTTCAATATATCGAAACCTGAATCATTTTATGTATTGGCAAGTATACCTAGTAATGATTATCTAGAAAAAGGATATCTTTATGATAGGAATACAAATTTGGATAGAAAAGATTTTGATTGTAGAATTCTTCATCTTTGTTTTCTAAAGAATATTGAGATCTGGACCGATGCACATATTGGTATCAAGATTCATAAAAAGACTAAGACTGAAATTCAGAATTGAAAAAAAAAAGAGAAAAAAACGGGTTAGTATGGGAGCGAGAAGTCATTCATGAATAATGCATATAATTAGATTACTGACCAATGAATTAAGATTCCACTACAATGCTCATTGTGTAGATAGATCTGCTGAAAGACTTCTAAATTGAATCAGGGATAGATGCAGACGATTACTTCACCTACGACTTATGCCCGCCCTTTAGCCTTACTGTATTGCTTTCCACTCCTTAGAATAGTAGGACAACCAGTCAAAGAATCGGAAGGAGCTTCGTCCACGAGTCATTCCTAACCTGCCACTGCCTTATTAAGATTAAGGCGAACTTCCCGCCTACTTAATAAGTAAGCCCGCCTTCGCTCTGGCATGTCTTCCCCTCTGACTTTTGCCGGCTTGATCTAGCCCTCTCGCTTGACCTGAGACCCAACCATCCCTTTCCTTTATGAAGATTTGGAAGAGAAGAGCTCGGACGAGAGACAAGGAACGCTTACTGATTGCCTGTAACATCCTTAGATGATTCTATGCCATCCTCCTTCTCTTTCTTTCTGGCTTTGCCTGGACATCAGTTATCACGGATTCAATCCAAAGATATACCCTAAGTCAAGGCTCTACCTTCTGACTGTCTGTTCTCCCCAAACAAGAAGTGGGAAACGGCTGCTAATGGCACAGCTGAGAGTTTGCCATCCAGAACAAAAGAAGTGAAATCGGTTGGGATGAGGCGAAAGAGCAGCGGGAGATTGCCTAAAAGAAGGCCCAGCGACTGCCCTCATCCGTTTCAAAAAAAATCCCACTCCCCGGAGCCTCGCCCTCTTGACTTGATATGTCAAGAAGACTACAACCGATAGTTGATCACCTTTTGCCGGTGGTAATGTAAATCTATTCTTTTTTGCATCATAGGTAAGGTACGGAGCAGAAAACATTTCAAGATCTTTCCAATTCCAATTTTTGATTCTATTCTATATCGCAGTGTTTGAGTCCAATATCCCTTTTTATGCTCGCTTCGTATATTCCAATTTTTTGAAGTTGATCCAGGCTGATCTCCTTTTCGTTCTTTCCGGGAAAGATCCGCTCTCGAATCAATCTCGAGTTTTCCCATGAAATTGAGAATTTTGTTTTTGTGGGAAAGGTGAGCGATGGCTTGAGCGTGTAATGCAGCCTACTGCTCTGCGGGGGTCGACGCTTGCTGTACGATGCTATCGAGTTCCCCCCAGAATTCATCAGCCAGTACAGGCGCTTGCTGGGGTTCCTCCTCTACTGGGGGAGCTGCCTGGTCATCCATCATCGGCTGCCATTTTGTTAGAATAATGCATGTTCTTCCGAAAGAAATGTGACCATTTACCCAGACTCTCACCAGGTCCTCTTCAAGATCGAACCTTATTATCAAACAGGAATTTTCCATGTAGCATAGCAGTGATTTCATTGAATATGATCCGGTTCCATCGTCGGTTTTCACCTGTCTATAATGAATTCCACCGAAGGCCTTCCACCCACCTGCTGGTCAAGTGAATCTCGATGGCTTAGCATGATCCGGAAAGGCCAGCACCGGATCCGCGACTCTCTTAAAGTCCTCAAAGGCCTCTTGACATTCTCTCATCCAATGCAATGGATTGGTTTCGCAGCAGAGTGAACGGCCTTTCAGCGGCTCGGTGGTAGATTATGTCAGAGTCTCCTCCTTTGGCAGACACTACGAAGGTAGCACCTTATCAGGGATAGTGAAAGTACCTAGGTCAAGGCGGGAAGTGGGCGGAAGAGTTTATGCCAAAACTTTCTAGCTGTTCCAGATTGAGATCGATCAGATTCCATTCAAGTTAGACCATCAGATCTGAGTCATCAGAATCTAAGTTAGTTTCGAGTGGGAGGATAAGGGCATTTCCCTCGCATTGGAAGTCACTGCTATTACCTATGTTACCAGGCACTACGTGCCTAGGCAACTTTCTCTATATGAAAGAGAATATGAAATAGACTAGATTTTCGGAAGAAATCCTTTTGAAGAAAACATAGGTTCACACACGTGTGATGAAAAAAGAATGTATAGATATAGAAAATGGGTTTGTGCTCCTTCCATTTACAGTTACATCAAGTTACATCCATTCGCCAAATCATGACCAACAGAAAGTTCTTATTCATCATTCTGGTTCATGCCCAACCGTTCCCAGTTGATCAAGTTCAAGTTCCAGTACTCAAACGATTTCTTTCTCTTTTTGTTTTGAAGAATTCTCTGTCACAGTTGACCTGGAAAAGGGCCTCCCAGACAGCGCGTTAATGGCGCATTAGTACTACGAGAAATTGCCATGAAAATGTTTGATCTGCCATGAACATAGTCACCTGTATATAAGTGCCCGAGAAGGATTGAAACTCAGACTGTTGATAAGAACCCACCGCATAGGTGCCTTGTTCTACCGAGAGATGAACTAAGGAGCGGCAACCCCTACTACCATCTCTGAACGACCGAATAAGGAAATTCTCTTAGCTCGGTCAAAGATAAATAGAATTCGGAATGAGCGCACCGACGGACCATGAAAACGTTCTAATTTACCGCGTAGTGGGTATCTTAACCTTCTTCCACACGTACAAAAAAAAAGATCAGGAGAAAACAAAACATCCTTAACCACTCGACAAGCAACGTTTTTCTAATGTGAGAAAGCGTTTGAAAAGTGATGTTAGGTTCTTAGTAGCAGTCGGCGACCTTTTCTTCTTTTACTTCACATAGCTTTTTGTCTCCTTGATAGCTGGAAGTTCTCCAAAAGTATGAAAAGCTGGAGGACTTTGTACCATCCATTCCGGTGTGGTTGTATTCTGTTCAACAGCCCAAGGACTTGGAGCACATCTTTTGTTGTTTCCACTGCTTGAAGTGATTGTGACGACCACGAAGAAACGACGAATCCCAACTACATATATATAAGAGCCGAAACTGCTCAGAGCATTCCATCCGGCGTAAGCATCTGGATAATCTGGAATGCGACGTGGCATACCCGAAAGCCCTAAGAAATGCATGGGAAAGAGGGTCGGATTAACCCCGAAAGAAGTGATCCAAAAATGGATTTGACCTAAAGTTTCAGGGTATGTCCGACCAAAGATTTTACCCACCCAATAGTGAAATCCTGCAAATAAAGCAAAAACGGCTCCCATAGAAAGTACATAATGGAAATGTGCAACCACATAATAAGTATTATGTAGAGCAATGTCTAGCCCAGAATTTGCTAGAACTATTCCAGTGAGCCCTCCTATGGTGAACAAAAAGATGGACCCTATAGCAAATAACATGGGTGTTTTGTATTGTATCGAACCTCCCCACATGGTAGCGATCCAACTAAAGATTTTGATTCCAGTGGGGACAACTATGATCATGGTAGCTGCGGTGAAGTAGGCACGCGTATCAACGTCTGAGCCCACAGTAAACATATGATGAGCCCGAACAAGAGATCCAGGAACACCTATACTGATCATGGCATAAACCATGCCTAGATACCCGAAGACCGGTTTTCCTGAAAAGGTCGATACGATATCACTAATAATACCGGATCCAGGCAGAATTGGAATATACACCTCTGGATGACCGAAGAACCGAAAGAGATGCTGGTATAATATGGGGTCCCCCCCCTCCAGCAGGATCAGAAAATGTTGTATTAAAGTTTCGATCGGTTAATAACATTGTAATTGCCCCTGCCAGTACCAGAAGTGATAATAAAAGTAGGAATGCTGTCACTAGAACGGACCACACAAAAAGGGGTGATCTATGCATAGTCATTCCAGGTCCACGCATGTTGGAGATAGTTGTTATAAAATTGATAGAACCTAAGATTGATGAAACACCTGATAGATGAGGACTAGAAATTGCTGAATCAACTGCTCCTCCAGAATGGCTGGTAATACCACTTAAGGGCGGATAGATCGTCAACCCAGTGCCGCTACCCACTTCTACTAAGGCTGGGCTTAATAGGAGCAAGAGACTTGGTGGCAACAACCAGAATGATATATTATTTGATCGTGGAAATGCCATGTCAGGTGCACCTATCAAAATCGGAACAGACCAATTACCAGATCCACCTATCATCGCCGGCATCACCATAAAAAAGATCATTAAAGAAGCGTGAGCCGTTATTAAAACATTATAAAGTTGATGATTCCCACCAAGAATTTGATCGCCGGGTCGAGTTAATTCCATACGAATCAGTACGAAGAAGCATGTGCCCATCACTCCAGCAATGGCACCGAAGATGAAATATAGAGTACCAATATCCTTGTGGTTAGTGGAGAACAGCCATCGGACCAGATTTGTCATTCAAGTTGGAATGAACTGCTTCGCACCTTATCAGAGAGGGGCCCGTAGCTTAGTGAGCGGGGCTGAAAAACAAAAAGAAAAACTGCGAGCTAGTCACCCGTCCGGTGAAGGATCAACAGTTTCGTTCGTGGTCACCCGAAGGATTCTCAGTTCTTTGCTACGCACCTTTTCCCCGCTCTTTGCTAAGCGCGGGTTCGTTCATCCTTGCCGGCTCGCCTAGGCAAGGCTTTTTTTGGTTGAGTCGGCGCCTTTCGCGCGCCATTTTCTAGATTTCTTGCGCGGGGGGCCGCTTTGCCCGGACTTCTTGAGTGGGGCGGTCTGGTCTCCCCGTTGCCCGGGGTCTTCCTTCAGATCATTCGATGATATGTATTTTGCTATTGGGATGAAAACAATTGCCTCAACATCAAAGGTTGTCTATTTTGTAGGCTGTCTGGAATTCTGCCCATCGCCTCAACAATATGATTCGCGTACACACCCTCCAAAAAAAGATGCGTCAGCCCAGCCTGCGTCTGCATGTCTGATTTTGGAAAGAAAGTTTGACGTTTTTACTGTAGCCCTTATGCATTCATTCCTTAAAGAAAGTGATCCATCATCTTATCTCTTCCCGAAAAAAGAGATGAACATGGAACAAATCTTCTGGTGTTCACCGAAGTTCGAGTGCTCGGCCAGTGCATCTCTTCCTAGCAGGCTCATTTCCATGGTCAAAGTCCCTGTGAGGTTGCAGCCTGGTAAACCTTCCTGAGCAGTCCCTCTCACTCACCCCAATCTTCCTATTGGAATCGCACATCTACCCCCCTGGAGAGACTTCATTTAGGAACTCCTTTCTGGTCCGGTGGGCGCTTGAGAACCTTTTTCATCAAGTCCATCTCTCCTGCCAACAGTTCCTTGTGGCTTCTCGCTTGTGCCTTCGGCAACCCCATCCATCACCTCAGTGAATTCCAGTGTTCCTTTTTTTCTTGATCAAACCGGTACACACTTTACACTTTCTGAAAGTTTGAAATGATTTGATGTACTATAACACCTTGGCATATGTAAACCAGTCCATGCCGTCGAATATAAGGAAGGTGGTTTCCAGTCTAGGAATGCGGTCATGCTTGATCCAGACTTGAAGGAGATCGCACATTCTTCTACCTACGCAATTTGATGAATCAAGAAAAAGGCGTTAGTGATCGTGAATATCTAACCTTCCTGGCTTTTCGCTTTCAGACAAGTTGCTAGTGATGACCTCTTCTTATTCCACTAAGGAAGTGGTCCTGACTCGTCAATGCTCTCGCTTTCTCTTCTAGAAAAAACAATGTGACTTGTTTGGGTGAGGGGGGCTAAGATAGGCCGGGGGTCCCCCCGAACCGGATGACAGGAAAATGAAGCAGCGAAGGCGCTAGAGGCGTCACTCTACCAAGAGCACAGCGCGGCACGCACAAAGATAAGGCTCGCGCGACAAGGATGAGATCCCAGCGAACTATGTTCATTCTTTGGCTTAGTCCTTCTATTTGAAAAGAAACAATAACAAAGTTCAACGCTCCTTGGTCGCGCCTTTCTTCTTTCTCGCATTGATCTAGTCAAACTCCTAAATCAGTGAATGCGGAAGTTCCGTCGCTACTTTTCTACGCAACCTTGGTCCCGAGCTTCCATTAGGATCACTTTCATCCGACTTTCCTTCGCCCTTTGTAGCTGCTAGTGAAGTGGAAACTGGATTGCCTAGTGAAATGCTATATCGATTTCAGCTAGATAGATCAAGCTTAAGACTAGGAGTTCCCATTGGAGTTGGAGGTGGGATAGATCTCGTTCACTCTTGAGTTGAAAAGTATGCTCGATTGCAGCTATCTTGCTCAGTGGATTGTTAGCCAGTAGCTTTTTCTGCTCCTTACAGTCACACCTTGACTCTCTTATAGAATGGAAGCCTCAAGCCTGGCTACTTTCTTTCGAGACATGATTAAAGAAAAGGCTAATGCCCTTACTCCTACGGACCTAATCCTAATGCAGTAGCTATGCTATCCGTTCTTACCTTGAATGAAGTGAAGTTAGCAACCAACTTTCGAATCAACTGACTTGAAGATAGGCCGACTGGATAAGTTCCCCAAAGCCCCAGAGTGACCAGCTAAGTATCTGATGAGAGGAGTCTCTTTCATGGTTTTGAATGAGAAACCGGTGGTTGAAAGCTGGAAAGAATGAGAAAGATCGGATTCGTCTATCAGGGTTAGACTTTGTTTGTGGAGCAGTCTTGTTGGGAAACTATCAGAAAACCACTTTTGTGGTATATCAATTGAAAGAAGATTCTAGCAGTTCACATCAGGAAAACCCGTCATTCGTCTTCCGTTTGTTCATCGTTAGTTCAGGAATCTCAAATCGAAATCTAAGGCTTTCAAAGTCACAGTCGGGTAGCAACGTCAGGAAACAGTTCAAAAAACCAATTTCATTAGGGGAGTGAGTGTGATCTAGCGCCTTTGAGAAAGTAGGTTTGCAAAATGGCGCTTCTGGGCGACATGTACAAGAATTCTCCCTGACTGACGAAGCAGAGATCTTTTCAAAAGGCTCGAGTTTCAGTCTGCGGGTTTTTGGAAACCTTCCAGCCGCTACTCAGCTTCCATTGAATCTCTTTTCAACGATCGATCCCAACCGGAGCTTTCAAGCACGACTGACTACTCCGATCTCCGGAGAGAATAAGAGTTCTACGCGATGCTTCGGGGGCAAGCGGTCGAATCCGGGTTTTGAATGTTGAATTGAATGAAAGAAGCTTTGCTTCAATATTCTATATGTGATCTTCGCTTCGTGCTGCTGACGTGTCTTTTGCTTGGGATGAGTGCGTGGTGGGCCTTGCTTCCGGAACCACTGTTGACGCAACCTGTTCGTGTTCCGCAGACTACGCACAGGCGCTCAAAAAGGAAAAAGCCACTAAGTTTGTCAATGACGAAGTATAGGGTATCCATGCGTTCCCAAAAGGGGAATTCACGATAGAATCGTGGAAGCGTTCACCGAACCTTATTTGATCCTTTCTCTCTCAAGCTATCAAAGAGAATTATGGCTTTAGCAGTGATGATTGGGGTGGTCGTTCTCTCTCAGTCTGGCATTGGGGGAGTAATTGACATTGGAAGGAGTGGTTGGTCACCTGGTCAGTGGTAGCGTGGAGACCAAGTTGAGTGAGCCCTAAGCTTAAGAAGCAGTGGAATCCCGCGCTACTACGAAGAGTTCGCAGCTTGTGGAGGCGGAGGAAATAGCACTAGTGGCAGAGCGTCAGAGTAGAAGCCTAGGTTGCTCCTGTGGCTGAACCTACTTAGCCTTCACCACCTGTTCAGGAGGTCTTTTTTCTTTGACCTTGACCCAGTACCCAAACCTGTTGACAGAGCCTGGCCTGTTGATTGATAGTCCCAACATTGATGTCTATTCTATATAGGAGTCAAAGCATCGGTGAATGAGCCAAGGACTGGGAAATGGGAAAGAAAACTATTGCCTTGAACTTGTCTAAGTTCAACTATTGCCTTTTTCTTTAATGAAATTCTTCTCCCGGAATGCTAGCTAATCTACGAGTTCCCTTCAATCTTATGAACTGAATCAGAACGAACGCCGCCATCCTTCTGATTAAGGAACCCATTTAGGGGGGCGTCGGCCTGGGAAGGGGAGAGTGGCCGAGTGGTCAAAAGCGACAGACTGTAAATCTGTTGAAGGTTTTCTACGTAGGTTCGAATCCTGCCTCTCCCACTTGTTGTAGACTTCAGAGAAGAGAAAGTAGGCATCAGCGTAGGAGGGCCAACCGAGCGAAGCTCTTTCTTTTTTTTTTGTCGTGCCTTGAATTTCAATTGTCTCGTATGCTAGTTAGAGAGGTTGGCGAACTACTTCGATCTATAGAGATTCCCCATCTATGAGAATAGAAGCGAGTAGCTTCCGGCATCGGCTTGTAGTCTCTGCAGTCGGCACACGCACGCGCCTGCCAGAATGCCTCCTTGGTTCGAGACGAAGCCAAGCGATACATACGATAGACGAAGGAAGCGCCCACCCTGCACTACGGGATGCTCTCAGAGACCTGTAGTTTTTCAGCAACAAGCAAAGAAGAGCGCGCAAGGTTGCATAGCAAAGAAAGAAAAAGAACAAGCAACGGCGAAAGCCGTAGCGCATCCGTTTTCTTTCAGGGGAACGCAAGTGGATTGGAGAGGTGGAATAAGGATGGATTTAGGAGTCTTTGTGCGAGCCGTATGCGGTGAGAGTCGCACGTACGGTAACGAGGGGGGTTCGCGTCTATACGTGTAGTGTGGCCTACCCACCCTATTTGTTCCATGATCTATGGGTCTACTGGAGCTACCCACTTCGATCAATTAGCCAAGATTTTGACCGGATACGAAATCACTGGTGCTCGATCTAGTGGTCTTTTTATGGGGATTCTATCTATCGCTGTAGGATCCCTATTCAAGATCACTGCAGTTCCTCTTCGGGCGGCTGTAGGACGGACGGCCCCCTATAGGTAGTAGGGTAGGATGGGTGGTACCGCTCAGATTGAGGCCAATCCTCCTAACTGCGCGCGGGCCGGGCTTAGAGCGCGTGAAACTAATCACTACCTCGTAAGGGCGTTGAGACCATAGCATGTTACACAAAAGCGCCGCTTTCTCTGGAGTGTTGTCACACAGCTGCCCGACTAGAAGAGCTACTCGCTTTGTAGTGTTGTCACACAAGATAAGCACGCTGCCCGCCTGCTGGCTGGGCGAATCGAAGTTCTCTTCCGGTCAACTGTCCACCCAGTCAAGTGCAAAAAACACAGTGGAATCAAGCAACGCACGCTGCTGGTGTGCTTCCTGCCCACGAGGAAAGAAAGAAGAGCGACAAGGCGCGGAACGTTTGACTATTTGCAGCATGGGAGCTGATTACCCAAGAAATCCCAGGGAAAAAAGAAAAGATATCTCGGTAACGAAAACCATAGGAGGCTTTATTGGCGAGATCCAACGGTGAACAGCTGCCCAAAAGAAAAACTGCCTGGAAGTCCGAGGACCTTTAGTACCGTACCCTACCCCCGAACCAGCAGCCTTCGCGCCAAGCGACGACCGCCCTTGTCCGCACCTTTCCTTTTTCCATTAAGCCTACTTCTTAGCTTTGTTTCGTCAGTCTCAGGCAAAGCTTTAGTGGTTCGCCTACCTTACCCACTTTACGAAAGCTTCGTTTCGTTTCCGGGTTGATGGATGGATTCAGTCAGCCTCACTCCGAGGGGGTCAAGGGCCGTTTCGAGCACTCCCGGCTTTCAACAACTTTCGCTGACGCTTTCAAAGGCGACCCTATGACGTTTCCATCATTGAAGTAGCCCTTCCTCGCCTACCCTAAGAAAGAAGTCACTATCTTCTTGCCCTACTGAAGTACCAAAGGTGCGCGTAGTCCGGTTACTTTACTCTGTCTATGGTAGCTACTGAAGGAAGTAGGGCTCCTATTGACTAAAGGTTCTTTGGTTTCCTTTAGAATGAAAGTAGCTATGAAGCCCCTACTACTGTAGATTCAAAAGGCGAAAAGACCGGCTTTTTGTGGGAACTTTTTTATGAGGAAGATTGAGAATAGAAAAAAGAACAATAGGCGGCTGAAGGCGTCGCCCGTTCCGAATGCTTCTCCGATCCTGAAGTTCTCGCGAGGAGAAAAAAAGCTCTCCCTCCCTCTGTCTTTTCCCGCTCTGCTAATCTTCCCCTCTAACGCGGGCCGGGCTAAGCTAAGCGGGAGGAAGAAACCTAAGAGAAGACGCTCTTCTCGTTTGTCCTTTTTTCAGTGCAACACAGGAAAGCGCCTCTTTTTGTCATCCCTGCTGCTTCCTAGAGGCTTTTTTTTTCTTCTTTTCTTTCTTGTTGAACGCATGGGGGCCCTTCCCATCATGTTTTAGCAACCCCCCCGGGGCCCACAAAGGCGCTAGGAATGTCTGCCGACGTTCAGATAAGGTTTGCTACGCCCTTTGGAAAGGCTCGACAAAGGGAGGGGGATGCGGCGGGGTCAGGAAAACGCTTTGGGAGATCGAGATGTCGATTTGTTTGAAAACGAAGAAGGCCGAGGGGATAGCAGCCTTCCTTCGGGATAATAAGGAATTCCGGCTCGGCCCGGGAAAGCGCTGGCAACAACATAAAGGAAGGGGTCCATGTAGCTGCTGCGACCGCCCACTGAGCAGCAGGTTCGGCATCTACTACAAAAGAAAAGAGAGAATCCACTGAAGATGACCACGCCTCTGCTAGGCAGCGTGTGGAATGGCCGAGAGCGGACCCTTTTGGATATATAATCCAAGCCGAGAGTGGAGTTACATGAACAGTCGTCTGATGGAAAACAACTTTCACGTTCGGTTCAGAGAGCACTTTTTTCGTTGAGAATTCCTCGTTCCCTTTTGTGTGAATTCCCCAGCGGCAAATTCCAAACTTGTGCGGGCCCTATCTATTCAATCTCTCGAGCCCCGAAGAAAACCCCCCTCTCCCTCGGACTCCATCTCTCTTTTGACTCCATATATGTGGGCACCTGATATCTATGAGGGTTCACCCACCCCGGTGACAGCATTCCTGTCTATTGCGCCTAAAATCTCTCTTTTTGCAAATATGTCACGTGTTTTTCTTGTTGGTTCCTATGGAGGTACATTGCAACAAATCTTCTTTTTCTGCAGCATTGCTTCTATGATGTTAGGAGCACTGGCCACCATGGCCCAAACGAAAGTCAAAAGACCTCTAGCTCATAGTTCGATTGGACATGTAGGTTATATTCGTACTGGTTTCTCATGTGGAACCATAGAAGGAATTCAATCATTACTAATTGGTATATTTATTTATGCATCAATGACGATAGATGTATTTGCCATAGTTATAGCATTACGGCAAACCCGTGTCAAATATATAGCGGATTTGGGCGCTCTAGCCAAAACGAATCCTATTTCGGCTATTACCTTCTCCATTACAATGTTCTCATACGCAGGAATACCCCCGTTAGCCGGCCTTTGTAGCAAATTCTATTTGTTCTTCGCCGCTTTGGGTTGTGGGGCTTACTTCCTAGCCCCAGTGGGAGTAGTGACTAGCGTTATAGGTCGTTGGGCGGCCGGAAGGTTGCCATGAGTAAGGTTGGGAGACCGAAGGTAGTTTTCCGTCCGAACACATAGCTTACCGAATCAGTTACGACACGGATGGGAATGCATGCTACGAAAGACAGGGTCGAGTCTGATACATCAACCATCGACTCCATATCCTTGTACGAGTCCACAATCACTACACGAGATGAACCTAGGTTTGGTGAATTGAAGTTGGCCTTAGGTGTAATAGGACTCCCAGTTACTGCGCGCGATCGTATACTGAGGTGCTCCCCATCGGTTGTTGGAACGACGCGAGCCGGGCGAAGGGACAGAGGCGCGAAGCGATTCCCCATCTCATTTGGGGTGGAAAACGAATCGACATCTCGATGTGATACAGCCCTTTCCATTTTCGTTGGGAAAGAACGGCGAAGTCCATCCGAACCGTCCAATGAAGAAATAAGAGGAGAGCAAAGCGCCAAGGGCGCGCGAAGCGCATGCGGAACGGGCACGGAGACAAAAATCCATAACAGAAGTGTGGAGGAGACAGGCTCGACTGAAAGGAACGAAGTACTCGAGCAAAGCGAGAGGAGAGGCGCTAGTGTTATACTCGACTAAAAGGAGAGGAACGAAGTAGCTCGACCTCTGGGAGAGGTCAGCTTGTCTTTGCTCGACTGAAAGGAGAGGCGATAGCTTGACTTACAGGAGAGGAGACCGAGCTCATTCCCTTCGCTTCCTGGGCCCAAAGCAGTGCTTTGTTTCCTGGCCAAATCAAGGATTTTGGGCTTCTTGCTGAATATATATTCATCGAAAGATAGATCCATCCATCTATCCAGATATCTAAAAACAAATCATTCAACGTTTGATTCAAAGAACTGCGCTGAGCCCCCCCGCTCATGAAACGGCTCTGCTGCAATGGATGGCAGAGGGTCCGTA
Organism: Dendrobium huoshanense; assembly: GCA_016618105.1. NCBI lineage: Eukaryota > Viridiplantae > Streptophyta > Magnoliopsida > Asparagales > Orchidaceae > Dendrobium > Dendrobium huoshanense. Next base: position 61,262,778 of record CM028359.1, on the reverse strand, counting down.
GTACCCGAAGCACTGGAGTGATCCAGTGGCCGGGAAGGGGCCTAGAAGTGCCTAATACTACACCACACTACACTTGGCTCTACACATTGACCCTATCCAGTGTCTGGCAGAACGTTGGGGGCTTCAATCCTGACTCCTTATCCTCATCTCAGCCCAGGCTAACGGAGACTGACTTATTCAGGGGAGAGAGTGGAGCCTCGAGAAGTACTCTGGAGAGGAAGATCCTTGGCCCCTCTTCATTCTCTACAGGGTTCTCTGGCCACATGGAAGCGGGGCAGAGATGGAAAAGAGAAAACACGGGAATAAGAAGCAAGCTTGCCTTCCTTTTTGATCATTTTTCTAGAGGGGGATGGATAAAGTGGACAAAATAGACTCACATTTTCCAGTCGAAAAGATGGGTTCCGTCTCGACAAAGAAAGAATCATCTTGAAAATGCTCCTAACCCCTTCATAGAGCCGTGTATTGTAAGTGATCCGAACCTGCCCGGAGCGAGCCCATCTTAGAGGCAAGTTCAGTTGGTGAGCCATATGATGGGCAACTATCTCCTTCGGTTCGGAGAGGACTCAGCTGTTAGTTAGTACCCCCTTGGTTTCGGGGGTGGACCCTTTCACTCTATTTTATTATATACGCTTAGCGAAAAGAATGTTTTTTGATAGACCTAGGACATGGATTCTATATGAACCAATGGATCGTGACAAGTCGTTACTACTAGCAATGACTTCCTCTTTCATTACTTCATCCTTTCCATATCCCTCTCCCTTGTTCGATCTTACTCATCAAATGGCACTCAGTTCATATCTTGAAGTTCGATCATTGACAAGGTTCAAAGAAAGGGTGGGCCATTCACCATGAAGGCTAAAAACAAGCGATATAGGCTTTACTGGACCACTACAAGAAACTCCTGCATCAAATGCTCCTGTAAGTCGCACCTTGTAGTTTTTTTCACTTCACTCCAGTGTTTCAGCACACGTGCACGCTACTGGCCCAGCTCCGCCTAAGAGGACTGCCCCATTCCATATAGTAAGGGCTCGTAGAGATCGCACATGAACACATGATCTTAGTGACCTTAACGGCTTACTGGTTGGTTAATTGCTTACCGGCTAGAGCAAAAAATAGGGAACTGTACCGGCTGAAAGAAAATTGACGAGGACTTAGGCCACTATCTCCAAAGATTCTAGGGTTCGTTCAAAGCTCCTTTCTTTCTTTTCCGGCTTGCTATTCAATTCGAGTTTCACGACCCGGACAAGACTTTTTGGGCGGGCCTTACTTACCGCGTTTCCTCCCGCTTCTGAAAGAGAAGATTTAGCCTCCCTCTCCTGCTGGCTAAGAGGTACTTTTGACTGGTTTTGGCTATATTTGCTCCCAAAAGTCCTTTACTGGTTTGAACTTGTCATGGAGTTAGTCTTACTTCGTATTACTAGACTTTCATAGTTTCAAAATAGTTAGGAATGGAGCTATAGACTTTCGGAAAAAAAAACTACCATGTAAAGAAATCGATCGCTTGAAGAAGGCCTAAATGGTGAAGGACTAAAAATCTGACAAAAGGGCAACTCGCCTAGAAGCAAACTCCCTCGAAGTCATAAGAAAAAGAAAGCTAGGTTTTTCTTAGATAGCCAGCCCTAAAACTCGAGGTAACGAATCTTCAAAAGGGAAGTCCTACTCGCTTCAAGTAGCAGATGTACTCTTTCTCTCACTGGCTGGACTGGATGAAAGTCTATAAACTACTTAGAAATTAGAAAAAGGGATTTGAAAAGTCTAGTTTCTAGCCTGCCTTCAAACTTATCTTCTACTTAGACTACTCCTCCTCTGTCAGCTAGGAATTACCATATCAAAATATCAAAGGCGCTAGTTAGACTTATAGGACGGAAAGCACATAAAAGGGCTTAGGCTTAGCGGGGGCACTCCCAAGCGAAGGCGCTAGGATGCAAAGAGAAAAAACTTTCTTTCACTGATTGTAAATAAACTTGCATTGGATGGTCTTACCCTAAAACTGAAATTGGGCTGGATTGCTTTAAGACTACTTCTTGCCAGGTAATCTATTACGAATCGAAGCACTCATATATAACCCCACTCCCCTGAAAAGGAGTAATTCTAAAAGGTGAACACCGCCTTCTTTTATAGGCAAAGAAATGGATCTCTTCGCTTCACGCCTTCTCATGAATATCTATCTCTCATGGAAAGACATCCATATATTCTATAGATCTATCTATTCTTCCTCCAACTCAAAGGGCCGCAGGCAAAGCAATTGAACCGGATGAATGGAACCTACCACTCGACCTGGATGTATTAACTCAGATAACTAATAACTCAAGATAAGATAGAAGATCTCGACCAATTTCAATCATGAGAGCGTAGCTCGACAAAAACGAATGATTAGGAAAGAACTTCTCATCAGAAAGTAGGCGCTAGAGGCGCTAGCTCGACTGAACACCAAAACAATCAAGAAAAAGGTGTGTACAATTCTGTTCCAAATGTGTGTACAATTCTGTTTCTTGTTTCTTCGAAAAGAAAGAGAGATTTTAAATGATTCTCTCCTGAAAAGCTGTGCTGCTTTCAATCAAGTTCGAGAAGTACTTACACCAAGCGGGGACCGGCTTCGCTAGACCATTTTGGTCCGTCCGGGCTAGGCTCTATTGGGCGCTGGCTTATCGTAAACAAACAACAAACTTGAAAAATAGCATACATCAGGAACGAAAGTAGCTCGAGCAAAGCGAGAGGAACAAAGTACTCGACCTCTGGGAGAGGAACGAAAGTAGCTCGAGCTACTTTTTCTTTAGATACAATATTTCGTATAGAGAAAGAAAGTATCTAATAGAGATAGAAAGATCGGAAAGAGAGTATAGAAATATAGAAAGAACGAAGTAGCTGCCGCTACTTCCCTGACTTCCCGGATATGAGTAGATAAGTGTTTCTTTCTATATTACTTCTTTCAAGACTATCGAGGCCTGAGTCTCGCTTTTCAAAGAAGAAGAACGCCGTGCGAAAGCTCTTTCCGATCGAAGAGTGGGGCTTTGGTCAACCAGATCCAGCTAGCTAGTCGGATGGTCAGGTCGGATCAGGAAAGTCGAGAAGGAAGGTTCGCTAAGTAGTGTCGGGTAGCCCAGTCCAATCTGCAAAAGTGGTTCATGGGACACTACGTGCCTTATCTAGAAATTGTGTAGCTCTAACTAGTAAGTGAGACGACTGCCCTCCCTGGTTGTAGAGCGAGCCGTCCTTCATTTCATTCGTTGGTTTGTCTTCGGTTTGCTTTTCAACTTGGCCTTCTCTCGGGACTGTGGTGACGAACCTCACTCTCCTCGGTCCAATTGGCAGACCGTTTCTTTTGCTCCGCACCTCGTGGGTGGGGGGAGTGTTCTAATTTCTATAGGCAGTTCGTACAAGAGTATGATGTTTCGTATTTCGGATCAATATTACTTCCTTACCTTTTACAAAGCGAAAATTTCCAGCCTGGCTGAAGTGGGTAGGGGGGAGGCAGGATTCACCAGCACGAGTAGCCAAAGAAGGAGAAGTGTAAGGTCCAGATTCAGTGAAGCGATTTCGCCATTTCTTCTACAGAATACGATCCTTTTTACGGATGAAGAATTCCTATTCTGAGTATTAGCCTGATGAGCGTGATCGATAGCCCGATGCTTGTGGTAAAGATTCAGAGCCTACCCTACCTATGGGTTGAATAGTTTCTTCCTTAGTGTCGAATCATATTTCTTATGTTTCTTATGCAATCGGTGAAAAAGTTCATCCAGCATCAGTGAAGGAAAAAGAAAAAAAGAAAGAGAAATAGATAGATAAGATGAAAGTTTCTTTAGAAAAAGCTTATGATCTTCTTGATTGGGATTTTATGAGTCGAGTTTGTATGAAGTTGGTAATACTCGATTCTTGGCTTCACCTCATTATGAACTGTGTTACTGCTCTCCTTGATATGGAATGAAGTCGAGCTAGCGCCTCTCTCTTCTTTTTTCTTTACTCTATTCAAAGTTTTTGAATTGGAAACCTTTTTTTTCAAGTCGGAGTGACCCGGTTCTTTCTAATAGATTTTTTTGCTGATGACTTTGTTCTTTTTGCAGAAGCTAATTTTGAAAAAGAGAAACTATTCTAATTCTAATATTAGAAGGTCCATGAGCAATATCTTTTCTATTCATTTTCTATTCAAATTCTGAAAAACCTGGGAAAGTATCTGGCTAGTGCTACATAAGAGGGTGAAAAAGGAAACCTAACAGTACATCCTAGACAAAGCACCGACTGTCCAGTTTGAAAGCATCCAACCGCAGGAAGAGCCACTCTAATTCAATTGCTTCGCACCTGTCGCAGTCAGGGAATTAGGTCCTAAAAAAGGAAATGAAAGAAATGGCGTTCTGGTCATTTTTCATCTCAAAGCGCCTACAACATGATGGTGGAAGAGAATAAGAGAATTGTAGGATAACGAACTTGTAAGGCAGAGTCTAGCTTTCAAGCGAGTGGCATTAGAGCTCCTTTTGGGTGGGCATTCATAAGATGTATTCATATATTGGGTACACACATCACATCCGTGGTCCTTAGACCTCCACTCTTCCACTCTAGAATAGTGAACTCCAAGGTTCGTCAACATTTTCTTTTTCTCTATGTAATCGTACAATGTACAATGAAAGAATCAGAACTGGAATTGAAAGCGCATCAAGGGAAAATAAGTGACATATTTCCAAGTCCAAACTCCTTCCTACAAACATATTGTCTTTTCCCTCCAGGCAACCTTGGAACATAGAGTAGAAGAGAAGCTTGTCTGGCTTAAAACAAAGCCTATCGAAAAAGACACAGACTTCCCACTCAATTCATTTTTACTAGAATTCGATTACCAAACACCTCACAACTAGAAAAAAACAAGTGCTGAAAGGCGCTAGATCCTTGCATTTTTTGCACATATATACAGAAAGAAAGAATGCATTGAAGGGCATACTACTCATCAAGAAGAAATTGGGATTATGCAGAGGAGCAGGCTTTGGATACATAAGGTGCGTAGCAGTAAAGAAATGATAAGAAATTCTCCTGCAAATGAAAACTAAACACACTGATGGCAATGCTAAAGGCAATCCGGGGGATCAGCAGGAGTTGGAGGTTTCTCTAGAGATGAGCAAGAAAGATGGGTTTTTGGGGCGAAGGTTGACTCTCAAATTCCAAATTGACTGGTTCGCTATTACAGGAGAGGGGGAACCCTTTCCATCCCCATCCCGCTATCATTACAGACTGCGCTACGTCTTCAAATATCTTTCCTTGTAGCATTTCCCACTACAAAAACAAAACCTGAAGTGAAGCTTTAAGTGAACACAGCTCACTCGCCTTCTGCTCCGTGCTCGCAGTTCCTATCTGCGCCTTCTAGCGTTCAATCTCCACTTTCATTTGACTAGTCCCGGCGAAATATGAGAAAAGTGATGAAAGACCCTCTTTTTGTTCATGTTGTGATCGCAGCTTCTTTGTCTTGCGATCGCATTAACATGGCGCTGTCTTCTATTTGATCCTCTTGAGTCGAGCCCAAAAGATCTCATTCAGGATTAGACTGCTTCATCTTGATTTTGAACAAGGAATTTCCTCTTCTGAGGGAGCAGAAAGACTAATCTTCGAATTCAGCTTGAAAACTAGTCCCGTCCTTGCTTTTCTAAGAAGTTACTATCCCCTCGGGCAAGCATAAGATAAGATTTGTATGAAAGAGATTTCGTTTCACCGTTTGACTCTGTTGACTCTGAAGCTTGATTTCACACTGACAGGTTTGAAGGAAATTTCATTCACTAACCCTTTCTTACTCCCACTACTTCATCACCTACGACAGCAGGGACGGATACAGGTACTCGCTTACTTGATTGGCTCAAAAAGAACATAACCGTGCCCCTTCCTTAGAAGGTAAGGGAGGTATGGTTGGGAGGGCCAGAGAGATCAGAAACCAAAGGAAAGGGAATAGACTCACAAACTGGATTGGATAAAGCATAAGCTCTGGAAGCGGATACGCCGATGGTTGGAAGGGAAGGCTAGCACACATCATTTCTCTAAGAAGAAGTGAGTTTCACGACGAGTCCAGCTCGTAGTGACCCTAACACTGCGTTAGGGCGAACTGGGAAAGCCTTCCAAGTCTATAGTCTTAGAAACTAGTAAAGCTGCATCCCCTCTTCAGTTATCGTGAAATTTCTCTAGGCTCTTCTCTATGAAGAAGACCTCCTCGCTCTTCGTCCATTTCCGTTCGATGGAGAAAGAACTTCTTTTTTGGGTGTTCGGTCTGGCTTGCTTAGGTCGAGTAAGCAACTGAAGAAATTTCGTATACAGGATTTCAGTATTAGATTCAGTATTAGAAAGGTATGGGTGATCGCAGTATATTCGGACCTGTAGTTAGCTCCGCTTGGGCAGCACCCCCATGTTGGTGGAATTTTGAAAACATATTTTTTAAAAAAATATTAGTTTTCTTTGGGGATTTTAAGATTAAAGTTGAGTTCTAATTCTAAGGTTGAACCGACTCGTTAGAAAGAGTATATCACCCCGAAGGACGGAAATAAACTTTCATAACGGTGTTCAGACTTAGAATTATGTAAACTCATCTTGAATGTTATGATCGGGTTCTAAGGAGAACTTTATATGACCCTGAGGGGACAAAATATAGTTCAACTAGATACCCAATTATAACATTCAAGAAACACGATCGTCGCATTCACATCCAAAGCCTTAACGAAGAAGGGTGTATCTCCCCAAAGGGAAATGAGACCATTCTACGATAATCCTTCTAATGCAACTATGACGATCATTACTTAACTTTTCCCAAGGAAGTCTAATAAAATTTTGGAAAATAATTTTTTTTTTAAAATCAGGTCTATGTGGTTCCAAATTTCCTACGAGCGCAAGCCCTCGTAGTTAATTACATCGTAGGGAGACAAATATCTCCTACGAAAACTCCCGATTAAAATGGTGGTAGAATTTTGTTAGAGTTTCTAGGAGTGATATCAAAATATGAATAGAGTTATTGGAAAATCAAAAGGGAATGGATCAAAATTGAACAGTTATTAACATAGTTAAAGGAGAAGAAGTAGGGGACACTTTGAGATTCCAGAACCATCCGGGAGTGTCCCAACTTAATCTAAGTGTTGGGCTTTATGTTTTGGATTTGAAATGATATTTAATTAGAGTTGAGCATTTTATTAGAAATTTGGGATTAGATTCCCGAAGTTTGGGGTCTTATAATCGAAGATCTGCCCCCGGAACCTAAATCTACTTTGGACACTGGACCACAGTCGTCCGATCCTAACTAATGCAGTGCAAGGTCTGGACTTACCCCGGCCTGGATTGGGGAGCCAGCTAACCACCTAATCGATTTAAAAGAGATGAATCTGGTCTTTTATGAAAGAGTGGTAGGGACGTTATAATTAAAGTTTTGGGGAGGCGGGGCCGACATCTAGAGATTCTCCTAATTGGCCCCTTTGACTTATGTTGGGTGCTAAAATGCTAAGGACTATGAAATTAAAATTTTGACTCTTTAATTTGTATCTAATGCGATGCATGCTGGTTAACAACCTCAAATCAAATATGCTTGAAATTTTAAAAACAGGCTCATAAAATAATTTTTTAGAAGACTGGACTTCCCCAGGTCCGGCACCTCGTCCTCATAGGTCAGACTATCCGGACTCTACCCGCAGGCGGGGAAGGGTCTAAAGCAAGGAAAGAATAATGCAGAAATATGCATGCGACCCCGGGGTCGATCCCCGACTAATTCCCTAAATTAGTTATCTTTCTATGTTATTTAGACTCACTAAAATTTTAGACTTTTAAGGTTATGAGTAGAAAACTTTCACACCCTCACGAGTCTCACGTATCCAGGCGAAAACAAAAAGCGGCATGCAATCGCCAAAAAACTTGTAAAAACAGGTAATCCTAAAGGCATTCAAATCATCACATCAAATACAAATTAATTAATAAATGTCCATAGGCAGAATTGCCTTGCTTATTACAAACCAGAATATTACAGAAAGTAAAGTGGCCGGGCACCACTAACAACAACCCGGATTCTAAACCTAGTAATGACGCAAGTTATTTTGAGTGGGATACTCTCAATCTTCAAATCTTCTTATCTTCAATCTCTTTCTTCTTTGGACTCCTTTTCTTCAATCTTCTTGGAATTTTCGTAGTGGATTACCCAAATGGAGAAGAGGGCACTTCCCTCTAAGGGGGAAGGCCACTCTTTCCTCTTTGGGTAAGGAAGAGGTATGATCCAAATTTGGATTTCGAAATGGAAAAGGAGTGTTCCCTAAAGGGGGTATCCTTTCCTCTTTGGAATCCAAGCTTTGGATCTAAGTATCCCAACTCAAAATCAAACTTTCACAACACTTGACACTTACACAAATTATATTTATATCAAAAAAAAAAAAAATCTAGACTCACCTGCAGGGTTATCCTAAGCAATTAATATATATATAAAAAGCAGTTATTCCCAAGCAGTTGTATACGAGCAGAAAAGAAAGTAAACACACTGGCCACGCTCTTTTTATGATTTGGGGGCTTTAGCAGCTAAATTACCTGTGCAAAGAATTTATAATATTTATGCATTTTTTGATTTGCCCCCTTTTTATATTGCCCTGCATGAGCGTGATCACCTGCAGAAAACTGTGTCAACATCCAGATCGTACCTAACCTAAGGGTAATCTAGTCGCCAAACACATCAATTCATCCACAGAGTACAGAAAAAGTAAGCAGACTTAGCAAAGCAATTTCATCCACAACATGCAGTGAAAACTACGAAAAATCCGGCACACAGCAGTAAATTAAACACCGGCCTAACCTAGATCTAGAGTTGGTTGTCCTAGCACATCATCTAAAGTGTGTGAGAAAGGTCGTGTGGCTAGGATAGATCCTAAAGTAGGTGATTAGTTAATGTTGCCTAAAAGTTTAGATTTGTTAAGGCTTAGAAGGGGATTTAAATTAAAATTTAAGTATTAATGAATTAAGAATTTTAATTAAACATATTTTAGAAGTTAATTGATTGCTACCTTTGTTTCACACCGAGGCCGTGAAGTTTATTTAACCTTCCTTGGGGCTAAGCTAATAGCCTCGTAGGCCTGGGTTACCCAGTAGCAATCGGGGTTGATTAAGTTATTTAAATTGGTTGCAATTAAAAGAGTAGATTAATATTAAAATGAGTTAGTTACTAATTTTAAAAGCTTGATTAATTTAAGTTTGCCATTAATTGATTCGTGGCGTTGTGCCACCAGGCTCGAGGAACCAGCCTCCTTAGGACACTTAGCACCGCAGCCTAGAGTAGTCCAGCCGATAAACCAAATTAATGTAATTGAATTAGAGATTTTTAAAATGTTAAATAATTAAAAATTAATCCATTTTAAGGTTTGACACCCTTTAGAATTCATTCGTGGCGTTGTGCCACCAGGCTCGAGGAACCAGCCTCCTTAGGACACTTAGCCCCGCAGCCCGGAGTAGTCCAGCCAATAAACTTCAACTTTAGGGTGGTTGTTGTGTTTTAAAGGATTTGTTAAGTGTTTTAAGCATTAAACCAATATTTTCTGAGTTTTAGAATGATTTGAGCTTTATGAATTTTTTTGAATATTTTAATGATTTAATTAAGGGGTTGAAAATTGACTTTTAAAATTAAAGTTAATCTTAAAGGTTTCAGATTTTTAATAAATACTAGACCTAATTATGAGTTGTTAGACAGTTGGTACATTCAATTTGGAGTTTTCTATCAAAAGTTATGATTTTAGGAAGTTTGGGTATTTATTGAAATTATTAAATTATTTCAATTAAGAGCCCTTTTAATGATTTGATCCCAAATGAGTCCCAAACTTCTTGAAATCAACTCCAAAGATCAGAAATGATCTAAGGAGAGATCATAAAGTGTTTAAAGATTTTTTGGGATTTTAAATAATTTTTTAATTAATTAAAATTGGTTAAACATTGATTTTAATTAAAATTAAATTAAAGTGGATTTTAATGTCAAATTAAAGTGATTTCAATTTTCATTGATTAAGAGATAAATTTAAGTTAATTGGGGGTATTTTAGGGAATTTTAAGAATTAAATTAGAATTATTAGAATTTTATTAAGGCTAAAGGGTTATTTCTAAGGGGGGGTTATTATGGTTCCTACTTGGGAAATCAAATGGACTCTAAATTTGATGAAATTTGGTCCAAAGGATCACCTGACCCTGAGGACTAAACTCACCAAATTTGAGCTCAAATGGAGTACTCTAAGGTGGTTAACTAAACCACCCAAGGTGAGCTCTAAGTCACCTTCAAACCACTATAGGGGTGTATCCTAAGCTTGGATTGGGGCAAAATCAGTGGCTCTACACTCCTTATCCTACACATCATCAGCACACAAACAATCACACCCTAAATCCCATTGGATAGGTCTATACCCCATTTTGAATTTAAGGGTCAAACCATGACCCTTAAATTTGAAATTTGGGGAAAATGCCCTTGAACATATTAAAAGGGGGAGATAAAATTTGGACATGTCAAAAACATGTTCAAATTCAATCTCCCAAAATTCCATGCCTGGTGGACTTGTATTTAAAGAATAATTAAAGAAATTAATAAAATGCTCAAACTCAAATTAAACCTAGCACTGACCTAACCAGGGCATGGAACCATAGGGCTTTTGTAGGTCTCCCTGAGACCTTTCCAATGAGCCTAAGAACACCTAATTTGGACAAGTGTGCAGGGAGATATGAATTTCCAAAGTTCCCTTGAATTTTTGGAATTATTAATTCGGCCATTACACAGTCAGCGCTCGCTTTACACGCGCCGCGCGCTGATTGGCTGGGCAATCATTGGCGCCAACTGTTAACGGTCGGATTAACCACAGCCGTCGGATGGCGGATCGGACGGTTAGGATCAGACGCGCTCCGAAACAGCGGGATCTAATCCGAGCCGTTGATCGGAATCAACGGCTGAGATTTCGTCTTCAACCTCCGCTCTTATCCGAGGCCGTGAACCTTCTCCGACGTGATCTGATTGATCCCGCCGGCGAACTTCGACAAAATTTCACAGGGAGGATCAGGGGGGTGGAAACCTTCAATCCAACGGTGGAAATCCGTTGGGGTGAAGGTTTCCTTCACACTTGACCGGACTACCTAGCTAGGGAGCTCGGGATGAAGGAATTACCGCAGAGAAAGTCTCAACAAATGAGCTTCTCTATCTGGAAGCTTCAGGGGACGAAGGCGAGCAGGTTTCCTTCAGGGACCGTGACTGGAGGACGGCCGGAGGTAGGACTTTGAGCGGGACGTCGAAGCCTTTCACCGGAGTTCGCTCGAAGTAATGAAAGGAGAGGTCTGGGAGCTCTAGGGGAGACGCTAGGAGGTTGAGGGAACTCTGGGGAATCGTTTCAAAATGCTGGGATCGAACCTTGAGCTCTGGGGAGCACCAGCCTATTCAGCCTCCTCCCGCGAGCTCGGACGGCCAGGATTGAATCGGAGGATCTCTCGGATTGATGCCAAGTGGAAAGGGGCACCGTTCCAGAGAGCTCGTGAGCCTCAAGCCGGAGAACCACAGCCTTTGGAAGGCTTTCGGTCAGGATCGGCCTGGGGGGACCACCGGAACTTGCTCTCTATTGGTTCCGACCGCCGTCGGCCACGGTCTGGGTCGGGTTGACCAGGGAAGGCTGATGGGGACACACTGGAGCTGGGAGTGGAGTCAAATTGGTCTGGGGAAGCCGGGATCGATCCGGTGGCTCAATTTGGCTCAAACCTGCTTGGTTTGAGTCGAATTGAGCTCGATCCAGGTCAGGCCAGACCCGGGACTAGATATGGGAGGTAGGTCTGGGTCTGGTGCACCCAATGCAAGTGGCAATTGGGTCCAATTTGGCTTGTGTCAAAGGTTGGCTCGGGTTGATCCAAATCTGCTCGGTTCGGGTCGATTTGGGCTCAACCCAGGTCAGGCCAGACCCTGGGCTTGAGGTGGGAAGTGGGTCTGGGTCTGGTGCACCCAATGCAAGTGGCAATTGGGTCCAATTTGATCTGAGCTGGAAAATGGCTCGGGTCCAAGTGTTTTTGGCTACTTTGGGTTAGCCTAACTATTGACCCAAGCTAGCCCAAGGCATGGGCTGGCTGGAGGGGGTGTATTGGACCTAGGGCCACCTATGGGAGGTGTTGGCCAGGTTCAATTGGGTTTAGGTTGAGAGTTGGCCCAATCCCAAGTGCTTTTGGGCACTTTGGGTTAGCCTAACTCTTGACTCAAGTGAGCCCAAGGATTGGGCTGGTCAAGGAAGGTGTATTGGGTCAATGGGAACCCAATGGCACCTTGATTGGGATTCAATTTGATTAAGATCAAAAGATGGCTCAAGGGAGGTCTCTCTTGGGTCACTTAGGTCAAGCCATAAGGCTAACCCAAGTGAGCCCAAGGCTTGGGTCACCAAGAGGGGTCTCTTGGGTACCCAAGGGTTCATCCCATACATTCAAAGGACTTGGAATGGACTAGATTTGAAAAATTGAAAGAGGAAAGTGTATGGGTCCATGGGTCAAACTTGGTTGACTTGGTCAACCAGGTTGACCCAAGGTCTGGGTTTGAGTTCAACAAGTTGGGTTTGATATTTGAAATTCATTGGAAGTGGTTTCAAAGAGTTTGGAATTGATTTGAATTGAAATAGCCATTTGAAATCTCATAAGGGTATTTTAGTCAATTTTGGCCCATTGGTCAACTAGAGTCAAAAATGGTTCTGAAAAATGCAGTTTACTGCTCAATGGGTTAAAATCAAGAGTCTGGAAGTGATTGGAGCCTTGGATAAGGGTTCCAAGGTCAAGATCTCAAAGGGGTTAGGTTCAGTGGCATAGGCTGTAAATATTTGAAGGTTTTACAGCCTTTGGATTTTAATTCAGATTCTGGGGTTAGAGACCTCAAAATGAGCTAAAAGTTGGAGGGTAACCTCTAGAGATATGTCTTATCACTTTACAAGTGATAGACCTTGAATCAGAGACCATTTGAGTGGGTTTTGAAATGTTTAAAAAATCTCTAAAAAAAAGGTCTTTAGGACAAGGCCTTGAGACTTAGGATTTGAGTCTGGATTTCTGGATTTGGAATAGATTTTAAGTTTGAATGATTAGTATTGAAGTATCCAAATCATTTACAATCATGTGGTGATTGTTAATGAGTGGATGAGGCCAAAGCTAGATTGAAGCTTGGATCAAAGTCTAGGTTAAAATTTGGATTCTCAAGTGGATTGAGTCAAAGTTTGGATATGTTTGAAATTTGAATTAATTTGAATTTGAATTGGATGGAGTTTGAGATTTAAATTGATCACAGGTAGGAATCAAATTGAAATTCGAGTGGATCAAATATAGGAATTGATTTGAGGTTGAGGTTGATCAAGGGTGGAGATTGATTTGAAGTTGGAGTGACCCTAAGATCTAGAAGAATTCTAAGATCTAGGATTTAAGGGAATCCTAGGCTCTAAAGTAGACTCTAAGGTCTTGGATCTAGAAGGATCCTAAGGTCTAGAGTGGATCCTAGGGTCTAGGATTAGATCTGGATTCTGGAAGGGTCTTAGTGACCTCATACAAAAATGAGGTCAACACCCCATTGTGAGGTACCATTAGAATGCCAAGCGTGGAAGAAAGCTAAGAAAAAGCATTTCTTTGATCGAGATTACAGTACCTTCACCAAAAGATTTCATTCTGAGTCCCGAGAGTTCCTTTAATTTGAGCATTAAGACCCGTAGAG
>CM028359.1:60987322-61248612 GCA_016618105.1 Dendrobium huoshanense | reverse complement strand
CCGCAGGCGGGGAAGGGTCTAAAACAAGGAAAGAGTAATGCAGAAATATGCATGCGACCCCGGGGTCGATCCCCGGCTAATTCCCTAGATTCGTTATTTTTCTATGTTATTTAGACTCACTAAAATTTTAGACTTTTAAGATTATGAGTATAAAAATTTCACACCCTTACGAGTCTCACGTATCCAGGCGAAAACAAAGAGCGGCATGCAATCGCCAAAAAACTAATAAAAACAAGTAATCCTAAAGGCAATCGAATCATTACATCAAATATTAACTAATTAATAAATGTCCATAGGCAAAGTTGCCTTGCTTATTACAAACCAGAATATTACAGAAAGTAAAGTGGCCGGACACCACTGACAACAACCCGGATTCTAAACCTAGTAATGACGCAAGTTATTTTGAGTGGGATACTTTCAATCTTCAAATCTTCAAATCTTCAATTTCATTCTTCTTTGGACTCCTTTTCTTCAATCTTCTTGGAATCTTCGTAGTGGATTACCCAAATGGACAAGAGGGCACTTCCCTCTAAGGGGGAAGGCCACTCTTTCCTCTTTGGGTAAGGAAGAGGAATGATCCAAATTTGGATTTCCAAATGGAAAAGGAGTATTCCCTAAAGGGGTATCCTTTCCTCTTTGGAATCCAAGCTTTGGGTCTATGTATCCCAACTCAAAATCAACTTTCACAACACTTGACACTTACACAAATTACATTGATATTAAAATAAAAATCTAGACTCACCTGCAGGGTTATCCTAAGCAATTAATATATAAAAAGCAGTTATTCCCAAGCAGTTGTATATGAGCAGAAAAGAAAGTAAACACACTGGCCACGCTCTTTTTGTAATTTGGGGGCTTTAGCAGCTGAAGCACCTGTGCAAAGAGTTTATAATATTTATGCATTTTTTTAATTTGCCCCCTTTTTATATTGCCCTGCATGAGCGTGGCCACCTGCAGAAAACTGTGTCAACATCCATATCGTACCTAACCTAAGGGTAATCTAGTCGCCAAACACATCAATCCATCCACAGAGTACAGAAAAAGTAAGCAGACACAGCAAAGCAATTTCATCCACAACATGCAATGAAAACTACGAAAAATCTGGCACACAGCAGTAAAGTAAACACCGGCCTAACCTAGATCTAGAGTTGGTTGTCCTAGCACATCATCTAAAGTGTGTGAGAAAGGTCGTGTGGCTGGGTAGATCCTAAAGTGGGTTATTAATTGAAGTTATCTAAAAGTGTGGATTTGTTAAGGCTTAAGAGGGAATTTAGATTAAAATTTAAGTATTAATGAATTAAGAATTTTAATTAGACATATTTTAAAAGTTAATTGATTACTACCTTTGTTTCACACCGAGGCCGTGAAGTTTATTTCACCTTCCTTGGGGCTAAGCTAATAGCCTCGTAGGCCTGGGTTACCCAGTAGCAATCGGGGTTGATTAAGTTATTTAAATTGGTTGGAATTAAAAGAGTGGATTAATATTAAAATGAGTTGGTTACTGATTTTAAAAGCTTGATTAATTTAAGTTTGCCATTAATTGATTCGTGGCGTTGTGCCATCAGGCTCGAGGAACCAGCCTCCTTAGAACACTTAGCCCTGCAGCCCGGAGTAGTCCAGCCGATAAACCAAATTAATGTAATTGAATTAGAGATTTTTTAAAATGTTAAATAATTAAAATTAATCCATTTTAAGGTTTGACACCCTTTAGAATTCATTCGTGGCGTTGTGCCACCAGGCTCAAGGAACCAGCCTCCTTAGGACACTTAGCCCCGCAACCCGGAGTAGTCCAGCCAATAAACTTCAACTTTAGGATGGTTGTTGTGTTTTAAAGGATTTGTTAAGTGTTTTAAGCATTAAACCAATATTTTTTGAGTTTTAGGATGATTTGAGCTTTAAGAATATTTTAGAATATTTTAATCATTTAATTAAAGGGGTTGAAAGTTGAATTTTTGATTAAGTTCAAATTCTAGAATGTTTGTATTTTATTAAAATATTAGACCTTACTACGATCAATTAGAAGGTAAGTACGTTGAAATCGGATTTTTCTACATTTTATTATGAAGGTTTGAAGTTTTGAACTAGTTTTAACTACGGTTTGACCAATTTGTTGACCTTTTGACTTTGACCAGATTTTGGGGGTTTGACATTTTTAGAAAATACTATATTTTAATTAGAGTCATTAGCCATTGAGTTTGATTGATTTGGAATTTTCTATAATTAATGGTGAATTTTAAAAGTTTGGATATTTATGATAATTTTTAATTATTTCAATTAAAGGCTATTCTAGTGATTTGGGCCTAAATGGATCTCAAACTCCTTGAAATCTCTCCCAAAGATCAGAGGTGATCTAAGGGGAGATTATCAAGCATTAAATTAATTCTTGGGATTTTTTAATGATTATTAATTAATTAATATTAATTAAACATTGAATTTTACTTAAAATTAAATTAAGACTTAATTTGATGTCCAATAAAAGGGCTTTTAATTCTCACAGGTTAAGGGTTCAACACTGATTAATTTGAGGTATTAAACTTAAATTTTGGATTTAAAATGGATTTATTGAGATTTAATTAAAGCTAAGGGGCAATTCTAGCAAGGGCAAGCTATGGCTCCTATTTAGTGAACCAAATGAACTCCAAATCTGATGAAATTCGGACCATGGGGTCACCTAATCCCAAGGCCTAAACACACCAAATTTGGGCTCAATTAGAATGCTCTAAGGTGGCTAACTAAGCCACCTAAGGTGAGCTCTAAGTCACCTTCAAAAAATCCTAGGGAGCTATCCTAAGGTTGGATTGGGGCAAAGTCAGTGGCCCTAAACTCCATATCCTAAGCATAATCAACACACAAAAAACCAGATCCTAATTCTCATTGGATAGGCTTAAATCCCAATTTGAATTTAAGGGTCAACCCATGACCCTTAAACTCAAAATTGGGGGAAAGTGCCCTTAAACCTTTAAAACAGGGAGACAAAATTTGGACATGTCAAAGACATGCCCAAATTCAATCTCCCAAAGTTCCATGCCCTGGAGACTTAACTATAAACAGTAATTGCATAAATTGAAATAATATCATTAATGAAATTAAGCTTAACACACATGCAATTAGGGTCTGGAACCATAGGGCTTTTGAAGGTCTCCCTGAGACCTTTCCAATGAGCCTAAGAACACCTAATTTGGTCAAGTGTGCAGGGAGATATAGATTTTTTAAGTTCCCTTGAATTTCTAGATTTAATAATCCATCCATTACACAGTCAGCCGCTCTTTACACGATGCGCGTCCCGATTGGCTGGGCAATCATTGGCGCTGACTGGGTAACGGTCGGATTAACCACAGCCGTCGGATGGCGGATCGAACGGCTGGGATTAAACGCGCTCCGGGACCGCGGGATCTAATCCGAGTCGTTGATCGAAATCAACGGCTGAGATTTCGTCTTCAACCTCCGCCTTTGCCCGAAGCCGTGAACTTTCTCTGGCGTGATCCGGTTGATCCCGCCGGAGAACTTCGACGAAATTTCACAGGGAGGATCAGGGGGGTGGAAACCTTCAATCCAATGGTGGAAATCCGTTGGGGTGAAGGTTTCCTTCACACTTGACCGGACTACCTAGCTAGGGAGCTCGGGATGGAGGAATTACCGCAGAGAAAGTCTCAACGAATGAGCTTCTCTATCTGGAAGCTTCAGGGGACGAAGGCGAGCAGGTTTCCTTCAGAGGCCGCGATTGGAGGACGGCTGGAGGTATGACTTCGAGCGGGACGCCGAAGCCTTTCGCCGGAGTTCGCTCGAAGCGATGGAAGGGACGGCCTGGGAGCTCGAAGGAAGGTGCTGGGAGATCGAGGGAGCTCTGGGGAACCGTTCGAAAACTCTAGGATCGTCTGGCGAGCCTTGGGGAGCACCACCCTATTCAGCCTCCTCCCGCGAGCTCGGACGTCCAGGATTGAATCGGAGGAGGCCTCGGATTGATGCCAAATGGAAAGGGGCACCATTCCAGAGAGCTCGTGAGCCTCAAGCCGGCGAGCCACAGCCTTTGGAAGGCTTTCGGTCTGGGGGGGACCACCGGAACTTGCTCTCCATTGGCTCCGACCGCCGCCGGCCATAGTCTGGGTCGGATTGACCAGGGAAGGCCGATGGGGACATGCTGGAGCTAAATGTGGAGCCAATTTGGCCTGGGGAAGCTGGAGTCGATCTGGTGGCTCGGTTGGGCTCGAACCTGCTTGGTTCGAGTTGGATTGAGCTCGATTCAAGTCAGGCCAGACCCTGGGTTTGGTATGGGAAGCAGGTCTGGGTCTGGTGCACCCAATGCAAGTGGCAATTGGGTTGAATTCGATCTGGATTAGAAGATGGCTCGGATTGATCCAAACCTGCTCGGTTCGGGTCGATTTGGGCTCAACCCAGGTCAGGCCAGACCCTGGGCTTGAGGTGGGAAGTGGGTCTGGGTCTGGTGCACCCAATGCATGTGGCAATTGGGTCTAATTTGATCTGGACAGGGAGATGGCTCGATCCCAATTGTTTTTGGGCACTTTGGGCTAGCCTAACTCTTGGCCCAAGCTAGCCCAAGGCATGGGCTGGCTGGAGAAGGTGTATTGAACCTAGGGCCACCTATGGGAGGTGTTGGTCAAGTTCAATTGGGCTTAGGTTGAGATTTGGCTCAATCCCAAGTGCTTTTGGGCACTTTGGGCTAGCCTAACTCTTGACCCAAATGAGCCCAAGGGTTGGGCTAATCAAGGAAGGTGTATTGGGTCCATGGGAACTCAATGACACTTTGATTAGGATTCAATTTGGTTAAGGTCCAAAGATGGCTCAAGGGAGGCCTCTTCTTGGTCACTTGGGTCAAGCCATATAGCCAACCCAAGTGAGCCCAAGGCTTGGGTCACCAAGAGGGGTCTCTTGGGTACCCAAGGGGTCATCCCATTCATTCAAAGAACTTGGAATGGACTTGATTCAAAATTTTGAAAGAGGAAGGGTGTATGGATCCATGGGTCAAACTTGGTTGACTTGGTCAACCAAGTTGACCCAAGGTTTGAGTTCAACAAGTTGAATTTAACATTTAAAATTCATTGGAAGTGGTTTCAAAGAGTTTGGAATTGATTTGAATTGAATTGGGCATTTGAAATCCTATAAGGGTATTTTGGTCAATTTTGACCTATTGGTCAACTAGGGTCAAAAATGGTTCTAAAAAATGCAGTTTACTGCTCAATGGGTTAAAATCAGGAATCTGTAAGTGATTGGAGGCTTTGATAAGGATTCCAAGATCAAGATCTCAAAGGGGTTAGGCTCAGTGGCATAGGCTGTAAATATTTGAAGGTTTTACAGCCTTTGAATTTTAATTCAGATTCTGGGGTTAGAGACCTCAGAATGAGCTCAAAGTTGGAGGGTATCCTCTAGAGACATGTCTTATCACTTTGCAAGTGATAGACCCTGGATCTGAGATCATTTGACTGGGTTTTGAAATGTTTGAAAAATCTCTGAAAAGGGTGATTAGGACAGGGCCTCTAGAGTTTGGATTTGAGTCTGAATTCTGGGTTTGGATTTGATTTGAAGTTTGAATTAATTTGGATTTGAATTGGATGGAGTTTGAGATTCAAATTGATCACAGGTAGGAATCAAATTGAAATTGGAGTGGATCAAATATATGAATTGATTTAAAATTGAGGTTGATCAAAGGTGGAGATTGATTTGAAGTTGGAGTGATCCTAAGATCTAGAAGAATTCTAAGATCTAGGATTTAAGGGAATCCTAGGCTCTAGAATAGGCTCTAAGGTCTTGGATCTAGAAGGATCCTAAGGTCTAGAGTGGATCCTAGGGTCTAGGATTAAATCTGGATTCTGGAAGGGTCTTAGTGACCTCATACAAAAATGAGGTCAATAATGGGGAATCTCTATAGATCGTAGTAGTTCGCCAACCTCTCTAACTAGCATACGAGACAATTGAACTTCAAGGCACGGCAAAAAAAAAGAAAGAGCTTCGCTCGGTTGGCCCTCGTACGCTGACGCCTACTTTCTCTTCTCTGAAGTCTACAACAAGTGGGAGAGGCAGGATTCGAACCTACGTAGAAAACCTTCAACAGATTTACAGTCTGACGCTTTTGACCACTCCGCCACTCTCCCCTTCCCGGGCCGACGCCCCCCTAAATGGGTTCCTTAATGAGAAGGATGGCGGCGTTCGTTCTGATTCAGTTCATAAGATTGAAGGGAACTCGTAGATTAGCTAGCGTTCCGGGAGAAGAATTTCATTAAAGAAAAAGGCAATAGTTGAACTTAGACAAGTTCAAGGCAATAGTTTTCTTTCCCATTTCCCAGTCCTTGGCTCATTCACCGATGCTTTGACTCCTATATAGAATAGACATCAATGTTGGGACTATCAATCAAAAGGTCAGGCTCTGTCAACAGGTTCGGGTACTGGGTCAAGGTCAAAGAAAAAAGACCTCCTGAACAGGTGGTGAAGGCTAAGTAGGTTCAGCCACAGGAGCAACCTAGGCTTCTACTCTGACGCTCTGCCACTGGTGCTATTTCCTCCGCCTCCACAAGCTGCGAACTCTTCGTAGTAGCGCGGGATTCCACTGCTTCTTAAGCTTAGGGCTCACTCGACTTGGTCTCCACGCTACCACTGACCAGGTGACCAACCACTCCTTCCAATGTCAATTACTCCCCCAATGCCAGACTGAGAGAGAACGACCACCCCAATCATCACTGCTAAAGCCATAATTCTCTTTGATAGCTTGAGAGAGAAAGGATCAAATAAGGTTCGGTGAACGCTTCCACTATTCTATCGTGAATTCCCCTTTTGGGAACGCATGGATACCCTATACTTCGTCATGGACAAACTTAGTGACTTTTTCCTTTTTGAGCACCTGTGCGTAGTCTGCTGAACACGAACAGGTTGCGTCAACAGTGGTTCCGGAAGCAAGGCCCACCACGCACTCATTCCAAGCAAAAGACATGTCAGCAGCACGAAGCGAAGATCACATATAGAATATTGAAGCAAAGCTTCTTTCATTCAATTCAACATTCAAAACCCGGATTCGACCGCTTGCCCCCGAAGCATCGCGTAGACCTCTTATTCTCTCCGGAGATCGGAGTAGTCAGTCGTGCTTGAAAGCTCCGGTTGGGATCGATCGTTGAAGAGAGATTCAATGGAAGCTGAGTAGCGGCTGGAAGGTTTCCAAAAACCCGCAGACTGAAACTCGAGCCTTTTGAAAAGATCTCTGCTTCGTCAGTCAGGGAGAATTCTTGTACATGTCGCCCAGAAGCGCCATTTTGCAAACCTACTTTCTCAAAGGCGCTAGATCACACTCACTCCCCTAATGAAATTGGTTTTTTGAACTGTTTCCTGACGTTGCTACCCGACTGTGACTTTGAAAGCCTTAGATTTCGATTTGAGATTCCTGAACTAACAATGAACAAACGGAAGACGAATGACGGGTTTTCCTGATGTGAACTGCGAGAATCTTCTTTCAATTGATATACCATAAAAGTGGTTTTCTGATAGTTTCCCAACAAGACTGCTCCACAAACAAAGTCTAACCCTGAAAGACGAATCCGATCTTTCTCATTCTTTCCAGCTTTCAACCACCGGTTTCTCATTCAAAACCATGAAAGAGACTCCTCTCATCAGATACTTAGCTGGTCACTCTGGGGCCTTGGGGAACTTATCCAGTCGGCCTATCTTCAAGTCAGTCGATTCGAAAGTTGGTTGCTAACTTCACTTCATTCAAGGTAAGAACGGATAGCATAGCTACTGCATTAGGATTAGGTCCGTAGGAGTAAGGGCATTAGCCTTTTCTTCAATCATGTCTCGAAAGAAAGTAGCCAGGCTTGAGGCTTCCATTCTATAAGAGAGTCAAGGTGCGACTGTAAGGAGCAGAAAAAGCTACTGGCTAACAATCCACTGAGCAAGATAGCTGCAATCGAGCATACATTTCAACTCAAGAGTGAACGAGATCTATCCCACCTCCAACTCCAATGGGAACTCCTAGTCTTAAGCTTGATCTATCTAGCTGAAATTGATATAGCATTTCACTAGGCAATCCAGTTGCCACTTCATTAGCAGCCACAAAGGGCGAAGGAAAGTCGGATGAAAGTGATCCTAATGGAAGCTCGGGACCAAGGTTGCGTAGAAAAGTAGCGACGGAACTACTGCATTCACTGATTTAGGAGTTTGACCGGATCAATGCGAGAAAGAAGAAAGGCGCGACCAAGGAGCGTTGAACTTTGTTATTGTTTCTTTTCAAATAGAAGGACTAAGCCAAAGAATGAACATAGTTCGCTGGGATCTCATCCCTGTCGCGCGAGCCTTGTCTTTGTGCGTGCCGCGCTATGCTCTTGGTAGAGTGACGCCTCTAGCGCCTTCGCTGCTTCATTTTCCTGTCATCCGGTTCGGGGGGACCCCCGACCTATCTTAGCCCCCCTCACCCAAACAAGTCACATTGTTTTTTCTAGAAGAGAAAGCGAGAGCATTGACGAGTCAGGACCACTTCCTTAGTGGAATAAGAAGAGGTCATCACTAGCAACTTGTCTGAAAGCGGAAAGCCAGGAAGGTTAGATATTCACGATCACTAACGCCTTTTTCTTGATTCATCAAATTGCGTAGGTAGAAGAATGTGCGATCTCCTTCAAGTCTGGATCAAGCATGACCGCATTCCTGGACTGGAAACCACCTTCCTTATATTCGACGGCATGGACTGGTTTACATATGCCAAGGTGTTACAGTACATCAAATCATTTCAAACTTTCAGAAAGTGTAAAGTGTGTACCGGTTTGATCAAGAAAAAAAGGAACACTGGAATTCACTGAGGTGATGGATGGGGTTGCCGAAGGCACAAGCGAGGAGCCACAAGGAACCGTTGGCAGGAGAGATGGACTTGATGAAAAAGGTTCTCAAGCGCCCACCGGACCAGAAAGGAGTTCCTAAATGAAGTCTCTCCAGGGGGGTAGATGTGCGATTCCAATAGGAAGATTGGGGTGAGTGAGAGGGACTGCTCAGGAAGGTTTACCAGGCTGCAACCTCACAGGGACTTTGACCATGGAAATGAGCCTGCTAGGAAGAGATGCACTGGCCGAGCACTCGAACTTCGGTGAACACCAGAAGATTTGTTCCATGTTCATCTCTTTTTTTGGGAAGAGATAAGATGATGGATCACTTTCTTTAAGGAATGAATGCAGAAGGGCTACAGTAGAAACGTCAAACTTTCTTTCCAAAATCAGACATGCAGACGCAGGCTGGGCTGACGCATCTTTTTTTGGAGGGTGTGTACGCGAATCATATTGTTGAGGCGATGGGCAGAATTCCAGACAGCCTACAAAATAGACAACCTTTGATGTTGAGGCAATTGTTTTCATCCCAATAGCAAAATACATATCATCGAATGATCTGAAGGAAGACCCCGGGCAACGGGGAGACCAGACCGCCCCACTCAAGAAGTCCGGGCAAAGCGGCCCCCCGCGCAAGAAATCTAGAAAATGGCGCGCGAAAGGCGCCGACTCAACCAAAAAAAGCCTTGCCTAGGCGAGCCGGCAAGGATGAACGAACCCGCGCTTAGCAAAGAGCGGGGAAAAGGTGCGTAGCAAAGAACTGAGAATCCTTCGGGTGACCACGAACGAAACTGTTGATCCTTCACCGGACGGGTGACTAGCTCGCAGTTTTTCTTTTTGTTTTTCAGCCCCGCTCACTAAGCTACGGGCCCCTCTCTGATAAGGTGCGAAGCAGTTCATTCCAACTTGAATGACAAATCTGGTCCGATGGCTGTTCTCCACTAACCACAAGGATATTGGTACTCTATATTTCATCTTCGGTGCCATTGCTGGAGTGATGGGCACATGCTTCTCCGTACTGATTCGTATGGAATTAGCTCAACTCGGCGATCAAATTCTTGGTGGGAATCATCAACTTTATAATGTTTTAATAACGGCTCACGCTTCTTTAATGATCTTTTTTATGGTGATGCCGGCGATGATAGGTGGATCTGGTAATTGGTCTGTTCCGATTCTGATAGGTGCACCTGACATGGAATTTCCACGATCAAATAATATATCATTCTGGTTGTTGCCACCAAGTCTCTTGCTCCTATTAAGCCCAGCCTTAGTAGAAGTGGGTAGCGGCACTGGGTGGACGGTCTATCCTCCCTTAAGTGGTATTACCAGCCATTCTGGAGGAGCAGTTGATTCAGCAATTTCTAGTCCTCATCTATCAGGTGTTTCATCAATCTTAGGTTCTATCAATTTTATAACAACTATCTCCAACATGCGTGGACCTGGAATGACTATGCATAGATCACCCCTTTTTTGTGTGGTCCGTTCTAGTGACAGCATTCCTACTTTTATTATCACTTCCGGTACTGGCAGGGGCAATTACAATGTTATTAACCGATCGAAACTTTAATACAACCTTTTCTGATCCTGCTGGAGGGGGGACCCCATATTATACCAGCATCTCTTTCGGTTCTTCGGTCATCCAGAGGTGTATATTCCAATTCTGCCTGGATCCGGTATTATTAGTCATATCGTATCGACCTTTTCGGGAAAATCGGTCTTCGGGTATCTAGGCATGGTTTATGCCATGATCAGTATAGGTGTTCCTGGATCTCTTGTTCGGGCTCATCATATGTTTACTGTGGGCTCAGACGTTGATACGCGTGCCTACTTCACCGCAGCTACCATGATCATAGCTGTCCCCACTGGAATCAAAATCTTTAGTTGGATCGCTACCATGTGGGGAGGTTCGATACAATACAAAACACCCATGTTATTTGCTGTAGGGTCCATCTTTTTGTTCACCATAGGAGGGCTCACTGGAATAGTTCTAGCAAATTCTGGGCTAGACATTGCTCTACATGATACTTATTATGTGGTTGCACATTTCCATTATGTACTTTCTATGGGAGCTGTTTTTGCTTTATTTGCAGGATTTCACTATTGGGTGGGTAAAATCTTTGGTCGGACGTACCCTGAAACTTTAGGTCAAATCCATTTTTGGATCACTTCTTTCGGGGTTAATCCGACCCTCTTTCCCATGCATTTCTTAGGGCTTTCGGGTATGCCACGTCGCATTCCAGATTATCCAGATGCTTACGCCGGATGGAATGCTCTGAGCAGTTTCGGCTCTTATATATCCGTAGTTGGGATTCGTCGTTTCTTCGTGGTCGTCACAATCACTTCAAGCAGTGGAAACAACAAAAGATGTGCTCCAAGTCCTTGGGCTGTTGAACATAATACAACCACACTGGAATGGATGGTACAAAGTCCTCCAGCTTTTCATACTTTTGGAGAACTTCCAGCTATCAAGGAGACGAAAAGCTATGTGAAGTAAAAGAAGAAAAGGTCGCCGACTGCTACTAAGAACCTAACATCACTTTTCAAACGCTTTCTCACATTAGAAAAACGTTGCTTGTCGAGTGGTTAAGGATGTTTTGTTTTCTCCTGATCTTTTTTTTTGTACGTGTGGAAGAAGGTTAAGATACCCACTAAGCGGTAAATTAGAACGTTTTCATGGTCTGTCGGTGCGCTCATTCCGAATTCTATTTATCTTTGACCGAGCTAAGAGAATTTCCTTATTCGGTCGTTCAGAGATGGTAGTAGGGGTTGCCGCTCCTTAGTTCATCTCTCGGTAGAACAAGGCACCTATGCGGTGGGTTCTTATCAACAGTCTGAGTTTCGATCCTTCTCGGGCACTTATATACAGGTGACTATGTTCATGGCAGATCAAACATTTTCATGGCAATTTCTCGTAGTACTAATGCGCCATTAACGCGCTGTCTGGGATGCCCTTTTCCAGGTCACTTGTGACAGAGAATTCTTCAAAACAAAAAGAGAAAGAAATCGTTTGAGTACTGGAACTTGAACTTGATCAACTGGGAACGGTTGGGCATGAACCAGAATGATGAATAAGAACTTTCTGTTGGTCATGATTTGGCGAATGGATGTAACTTGATGTAACTGTAAATGGAAGGAGCACAAACCCATTTTCTATATCTATACATTCTTTTTTCATCACACGTGTGTGAACCTATGTTTTCTTCAAAAGGATTTCTTCCGAAAATCTAGTCTATTTCATATTCTCTTTCATATAGAGAAAGTTGCCTAGGCACGTAGTGCCTGGTAACATAGGTAATAGCAGTGACTTCCAATGCGAGGGAAATGCCCTTATCCTCCCACTCGAAACTAACTTAGATTCTGCTGACTCAGATCTGATGGTCTAACTTGAATGGAATCTGATCGATCTCAATCTGGAACAACTAGAAAGTTTTGGCATAAACTCTTCCGCCCACTTCCCGCCTTGACCTAGGCACTTTCACTATCCCTGATAAGGTGCTACCTTCGTAGTGTCTGCCAAAGGAGGAGACTCTGACATAATCTACCACCGAGCCGCTGAAAGGCCGTTCACTCTGCTGCGAAACCAATCCATTGCATTGGACGAGAGAATGTCAAGAGGCCTTTGAGGACTTCAAGAGAGCCGCGGATCCGGTGCTGGCCTTTCCGGATCATGCTAAGCCATCGAGATTCACTTGACCAGCAGGTGGGTGGAAGGCCTTCGATAGAATTCATTATAGACAGGTGAAAACCGACAATGGAACCGGATCATATTCAATGAAATCACTGCTATGCTATATGGAAAATTCCTGTTTGATAATAAGGTTTGATCTTGAAGAGGACCTGGTGAGAATCTGGGTAAATGGTCACATTTCTTTCGGAAGAACATGCATTATTCTAACAAAATGGCAGCCGATGATGGATGACCAGGCAGCTCCCCCAGTAGTGGAGGAACCCCAGCAAGCGCCTGTACTGGCTGATGAATTTTGGGGGGAACTCTATAGCATCGTACAGCAAGCGTCGACCCCCGCGGAGCAGTAGGCTGCATTACACGCTCGAGCCATCGCTCACCTTTCCCACAAAAACAAAATTCTCAATTTCATGGGAAAACTCGAGATTGATTCGAGAGCGGATCTTTCCCGAAAAGAACGAAAAGGAGATCAACCTGGATCAACTTCAAAAAATTGGAATATACGAAGCGAGCATAAAAAGGGATATTGGACTCAAACACTGCGATATAGAATAGAATCAAAAATTGGAATTGGAAAGCTTGAAATATTTTCTGCTCCGCACCTTACCTATGATGCAAAAAAGAATAGATTTACATTACCACCGGCAAAAGGTGATCAACTATCGGTTGTAGTCTTCTTGACATATCAAGTCAAGAGGGCGAGGCTCCGGGGAAAGGGATTTTTTTTGAAACGGATGAGGGCAGTTGCTGGGCCTTCTTTTAGGCAATCTCCCGTTGCTCTTTCGCCTCATCCCAACCGATTTCACTTCTTTTGTTCTGGATGGCAAACTCTCAGCTGTGCCATTAGCAGCCATTTCCCACTTCTTGTTTGGGGAGAACAGACAGTCAGAAGGTAGAGCCTTGACTTAGGGTATATCTTTGGATTGAATCCGTGATAACTGATGTCCAGGCAAAGCCAGAAAGAAAGAGAAGGAGGATGGCATAGAATCATCTAAGGATGTTACAGGCAATCAGTAAGCGTTCCTTGTCTCCCGTCCGAGCTCTTCTCTTCCAAATCTTCATAAAGGAAAGGGATGGTTGGGTCTCAGGTCAAGCGAGAGGGCTAGATCAAGCCGACAAAAGTTAGAGGGGAAGACATGCCAGAGCGAAGGCGGGCTTACTTATTAAGTAGGCGGGAAGTTCGCTTTAATCTTAATAAGGCAGTGGCAGGTTAGGAATGACTCGTGGATGAAGCTCCTTCCGATTCTTTGACTGGTTGTCCTACTATTCTAAGGAGTGGAAAGCAATACAGTAAGGCTAAAGGGCGGGCATAAGTCGTAGGTGAAGTAATCGTCTGCATCTATCCCTGATTCAATTTAGAAGTCTTTCAGCAGATCTATCTACACAATGAGCATTGTAGTGGAATCTTAATGCATTGGTCAGTAATCTAATTATATGCATTATTCATGAATGACTTCTCGCTCCCATACTAACCCGTTTTTTTCTCTTTTTTTTTTTCAATTCTGAATTTCAGTCTTAGTCTTTTTATGAATCTTGATACCAATATGTGCATCGGTCCAGATCTCAATATTCTTTAGAAAACAAAGATGAAGAATTCTACAATCAAAATCTTTTCTATCCAAATTTGTATTCCTATCAATAAGATATCCTTTTTCTAGATAATCATTACTAGGTATACTTACCAATACATAAAATGATTCAGGTTTCGATATATTGAAATGAGATGGAATTTCTTGGTCTTTCTAATGTTGATCCAGAAATGTATAAATTAGGAAGGTTTATGTCTTTCTATGAGAAAAGATCATATCTGTAATGTTTTTTCCATTTGTCTTTTTGACTCATAAATGAATTTGCTGCATAGTCATTTTTTTTCATGGAAGAAAGAAATTGGTATTTTTGATAGAAATCCAATTGGTTTGATTCCTTGTTTTGAATCATACGATGTTTATTGATTCTATTTTGCCATTCTTTAGGTACTAATGGAGACCTTTTTTTTTTGAGAGAAATCGTATTGATATTGATAATGACCTTTTCACCAATTTTTCCATTCGTTCATTACATACGTATGAATTTTCTTATGTGAATGAAATCTTCCATGTATCATACAATAGTCTTTGAAATTCTCCTGAAAAAAAGGATAGCTCCCTTGATATTTCAGTACAGGTCTCAATTGATACTTATTAAGTAATTGGTTTTGTGATATTTTGTAAAAAACATATGCTTGGGACAGGGAAGATAAGTTCCCATAAGTATTGGAATTTGGA
This sequence comes from Dendrobium huoshanense, assembly GCA_016618105.1. Classification (NCBI taxonomy): domain Eukaryota; kingdom Viridiplantae; phylum Streptophyta; class Magnoliopsida; order Asparagales; family Orchidaceae; genus Dendrobium; species Dendrobium huoshanense. The sequence goes on along the minus strand of CM028359.1, from coordinate 61,233,853 downwards.
TTGCTATTCTTAGTATTATCAGTATTTGAAAACAATTTTTTTCTAGTCAAAAGAAAATTCATTGTATTTTGATTTGTTTCATCAATTCCTTCTTGTTCTTGATTTCTTTCATTGTTGTAAATGGATTTCTTAAAGATCTTTTTTGTTGATTCAAAGAAAAGTTGTGCATTTCTCTTAGAAACGGTAATGGTACATAGCAAAATATCTATGTATATTTTTTCAATGAATGATTTGATAAAGTAGTGTGATTTACGCATGAATCGGATATTTTTCCTTTTTCCAAATATGTTTCTGTGATCCCGATCCTTTCTTATCAGAAATTAGAACTCTTTCTTTTTTTTTCATTAGATCTCTATGATGAGATTGTGCCTTAGATTTTCTCCAAGGTTTTAGACAGAAAGGATATAGAATCTTTATCTGAATACATCTATTAACCAATCTTGGGGAAAATCTGTTTCTTATAATTGAACACCATTCTAGGTGCATTTCATATGATTTCTATCTTCAATTCCTGAAAATCCTCGTCCGAACATACGAAAAAGATTTTTGGCTATTATTAATGAAGGCAATAGAATGTCTTTTCTAAGAAAAGATTGGGTTACTAACATCAAACTTCTTATTACTTTAGTAAATAGAAAAGCATCCCAAGCTTCTGATATTTCTATCTGTTCGTTTTTCTATCTTTTTTCCTCTTTCTCCTTTTCTTCTGAAAGAAGAAAACGCTTCGCGCCTTTTCTTCTTTTTTCTCTTCATTTTCAAAGTAGGAAATTTTTCATTCTGATTCTTGTTCTCTGCCCATCCAATTCCTAAAAATGAGATTCTTCATTTCGTTGATATCAAAAGACGAAAAAAAGACATTTTCTCTAGACGATCCAAAAAAAGTGGGGTTACTTGAAAGAGGTCCCAAATCACTGTTTTACGTCTTTGAGCGCGCATGGATCCTTTGATTAGATTGCGTCCGATTGTTGTGAGTAACGTATCAAAGCCACCTCTCCCTCTTCCATTTGATCATCATTTTTATCATTGTTACTAGTATTCTGAATACTAGAAATAGAATTGGTATTCTGATCATTATCGTTCTAAATTACCACACGTTTGGCTCTTCTTGAATGAATCTCATGATCGTCTTCCTCCAATTCTTCTTCATTTTCTTCTTCCTCTTCTTCCAAATTCTCGGTGAATTTGTATGACCATCGAGAAACCTTTTTACTGACTTCTTCTATTCTAATTCCAATAGATTTTTTTTTTCATTTTCTATTCTGTAGAAGAATTTGAGAAAAAGATCTTCTTCTTTTACTGTATATAGAATATAGACTTTTCTACTGTACTGTGATGTAAAAAACATAATGAGAATTTCATAAGTAAAAGATTCTTTTTTTCTCATTATACTATTTCTTCTACACATCCGTCTCCAATCCACAATAAAGAAGAATTAGGATTCATAAAAAAAAAGAATCAATGGTCCACTCACAATTTACAAGAGAACCTTTTCCCACATCAGGCACTAATCTCTTTTTCACGTAGAATTAGTAATTCGATCGGGTAATCATTCAAATTCAGAAAGGAAGCTCGTTTCTTTTTTGTCTTACTCGAATTGGAGCCATAAGGCTCTATCCATTTATTCACTAGACCCGAAAGACTTTACTGAACTTCAAAATTGTTAGAAAAAGCAAAATTCTCGTCCTATTTCTATTATGAGTACTAGAAATCTTTTTTTTATATGATTCTATTCTTCTTTTTTCTATTCTGTTTACGACGTGCTTTTTTTTCCATTCATTATCTTTCAGGATCAGTCACGGTCTTATAAACTTTACCAATAGTCTAGACAAATTCCTTCATCCAAATGTGTAAAAGATCATAGTCGCAATTCAAAGCCTAGTACTCTACCGTTGAGTTAGCAACCCGGATCAATATGAGGTGTAGATATGATCGAAAGAAAAAAAATCCAGCAAACTCATCCATTTTACTAATTTTACTAAAGTGAAGGAAAGATCCAATAAGGGAATGGAGATAAAAAGATCTATTTATATACGATCAAATTCTATTTGTTTGAGATGCCATTGTCAATATGAATTGACTTTTTAGAAAACAAATTTCAAGAAATTCTATAGAAATTTGTGTTGCATTAGCACAACATAAAGAAGAAATAAGAACTTTGAGCGGAAAAAAAGAAGGAATTAAGGAAAAGGTAAAGATAGAAAAAAAGAGCGGCTTTCTTTAATCAAAAAAAGAAAGGTACAATACAAAAACAAGAAGAACCCCCCTTGTTGGGGGGTTCGACAAAAAGAAGCAAGAAAAAAAGACGAATAAGAAAAAGAAGAAGAAAAGAAGTATGAATAGAACAAAAAAATCAGAAACTTTGAATAAAGAATTAGACTGTAATTTGAGCCTTTTTTCCTTCTTTACAGAAAAAAAAAAGAAATTAGAAACCTCAAAAAAAGCCTTTGACTTTCATTTCATTCAAATGAAAAAGAAATCCCCATGAATGGATAAAAGTTTTTAGCCACTTTAACTAAATACTATACTAACTAATAACTATACTAAACTAAATATTTCATTTCAATATTCATAAATATTCAATTATAGAATAATAAGATAATCTTATTAAGAAGATTATAGAATATATATTCTTATGTAAGAATTATGTATTTATGTATGAAATTTATGTATTAATATATTCTCATATGCATATTAATCATGAAGTATGATTATTTTCTCATTTTTTATTTATGAAATATGATTTCATGATTCTAATATTATTATTTACTTATTATTTACCATCTCCATCTCCATCATAGAAAACAAATAATCGTTAACGAAGATAATCACGAATATTTAAGAAAAAAATACTTTAGTAAAAAAGTAAAAAAAAAAAAAGATATGATTCTATTAAGAAATCTTAGAATTCAGTGTATCCAACATGAAACAGAAAATTGTTGAATTCCATTTTCCATTTCAATTAGAGTGCTATGTTGTATCTTGCGCCCGTAGCACCTTTCCTATATCAAGAGAATAATGATGATGGCTACCGGTACTTAACAGGCGGTAACGATCATAGATTTCCCCAGTTGGACCACTTCAATAACCCCCTGATAGATCGGAAAGAGTTCTAGGCTCTTCCCCCTCCGGGCAGGCACTCGTCCAATCAAGAGGTTTGCACACCATTGGCAGGTTGAGCTTGATCGGTAGTAAAGAAATATCAAAGTTGCAGACAGCATAGAGATGGCTCGGAAGAAAATCAGATCCTTTTTTCTTCATCACTCGAACATTCCCATTCTTATCATTCATGAATGTGATCAAATCCCTTTCATGCATTAATGAAACTAATCCTAAACCAATGGGATACATCTTTTCCAATTTAGATCTTTTCTTATCTTCATCATCCGTGGTTTCAGTGGACATAGTGAACTTCTTTTTACACCTGCGGTTTCTCAATAATAAAGCTTGGGTACGGACACTATTCTCTAGTCGTTCAACCAAAGTGGAAACACGAATCATTGAAGTATCCGAATCAACTGAGTGAAAAAGCATACTTCACACATGAACAATTAAGGCCTCAATCGTATATTGACCGAACTCTGAAATCAATTCAATATCATTCTCTTTTTTGAAACGTTTCCTAAGAATATCCTTAGCACATTCATCATCATTCTTTATGAAACTTCTATTTGGAACACTCCTAAACATAGATTCTTCATCGAATTTCAGAGTAAGGTCCTCAATATCAAGTTGGATCTTATGTAATTCATCTTCGGAAGTTCAATTTTCCTTTACGCAAAATATTGAAGACTTCTTCCTTATACTGATAAGATTTCTAAGATTTAGTCTTATGTTGACTCTCTTCTTTATGAAGATTTATGAAATGAGAATCAAAATCAATCCAAAAACTTATGAATTTTTCCTTCTCTCGGCACATCAATCATTGATTTAGCTATCCATTTTTTGTTAGTCATTGCTTTTTTGTTTTAGCCTTTGTTTTCACCCTCTCTTTGAAACTTGTCTTCACCCTGAGAAATTGGACAAGTGGTCCCCAAGTTTCTCACCTCAGTCGCTTACAGGGTTCTCTTCCCCCGCTGGAAGACTGGGATGCCCAGAACTTGGCTCGCCTGGCTAGTGCAGTCGGGGAGCTGGATGAGCAAACTGGCTCATTGGGTAGATGTGAATACGCTCGTGTATGTGTGCGGCTGGACCTCTCAAAAAGGCTTCCAAAAGGTGTTTGGGCTATTGGCTTCAATGGTCGGTTCTTCCAACTTCATTGTGGTATAGTCGGGCATAGGGCTGATGCTTGTCAGTTGAGGCAAGAGGCTGGACAGGACCTAGAGAACAGGCCAATCCCGCTGAAGGTCATCATAAGGGAAGCAAGAATGGAGAAAAGTAAACTAATATCAATAGAAGTATGGAGAATTCCACCAGAAGGTCATGTGGAAGCAAGGACTTCAACAACAAGCCAAAGGTGACTCTGAACTGAGTCACACTAGCTGCGCCATGGAAGACCATGGGATTGGTGGCAAAAACTACAGGTGCTGTGAAAGAAGGGATGAGGAACAATCCACAAGCAGCCCAAGATCAAGAATCATATCTGAAGCTTTGCAAACTGAGCCCATGCTTAATGAAAGCCCCAAGATGGCTAAAACCTCCCCACCCGAGAATATCTTTTCTTTTCTCTTTTGTTGGGCCACCCAAGAACGTAATACCAGGCCCATTTTTTGCCATACCACGAAGATAATGAGGAGTTTCTTGTCAAATTCTTCCCCATGAGGAGATGCAAGCAGTTAGCCAAGGCGGCGGGGACGCGTCCCCTATGATGGATCAATGAGTCCTATCCTTTTCTGGAACTGTAGGGGGGCCCGAAAGAAGGCAACTACCTCCGCCATCTGATCTCCGATCATGATGTTCAAATTTTATGGAGGAAGAACTTACCCGCAAAGAGATAGACAAGATTGCTGGCAGGTCTTGGGATTTCTTTCACCAACATTGCCACTGACACGCAGTATCTCATTACTCAGGTCTTCATGCCTGATAGCGAATGTGGTTTTTGTGTATGCCAGCAAAGACTACCACATTGATGTGGGAATTTCTTGCCCAGAATTTGTATGTGTCATTGTATCCTTTCGCATTTCGCAGGAGGACAAGGGGAAGCATTTCAACACCTTACCGGCTGTGGAGGAGATGGAAGAGCAAATGATTTGCATGAATTCACTTGGAGTAACAACAAGAATAGCAAGTCCATCATGATCGCATCCTAATTGACTCTAGAGCTTCCAACATTCTTCTTGTTCGCCACTTGCCTCGCATTGCTTCGGATCACTGTCCCCTACTCTTCAACACCCCGGAACACTCGCTGGATCAAGTTTGAAGACACCTGGTTGTCCTATCCTCAAGGAGAAATGGGATAAGAAGGACGAAGGCCACTGTACAGATGTGCTTCAAAGGAGCAGAAACAAGTGGAAAGATCTGAATGAGGCCAAGGAAGCTGAAGCTCCAAACCACCGAATGCTCGGTGACAGGTTTATCTTCTGAGAAATGCTCTACCCTCCGAACCAGACCGACAAGCTCAAAGAAGGTGATGCAAATTCTCACTTTTTTCACTCAGCTCGAAGACGCTCGAACAGGATCTCCCATGTTCGGATTGAGGACAATAATGTGGAGGAGATTGAAGAAAGGTTCATGGCTTCTTTCATCTTTCAAATCAAGCTGCTTACCCCCCATTGGCCTGCTGAACGACACATCCCCTCTATTGACATGGCGACCCAATTTGGACTACGCTTGGCAGCAATTGCTCCCCTGGTATCGATGGCATTACAGCATCCTTTTTCAAGTGTTTTTGGCACATTGTGGGGCCAGTTGTGTGTATGGCTATGAACAATAATATGCCTCCTCAATGGAAGGAGACATTGATTGTCCTAAAACCAACAATGCTGACTGCCCTGAGAACCCAATCAGCCTCTGTCAATCTACCTACAAAATTGTTGTTTTCTGATCTCCAAAGAACAAGGTGCGTTCGTTCATACTATTTCTGACTTGGCACAGGAGGTCATCAACAAGTTTCCAAATTCTACCTTGGAACAGTGTTGAGGGTCTTAAGGGCCATGGCTTTTCCTGGGTTTCTAGCTGCTTGCTCTGGTCGACTGGATCGAGGCGGATTGTGGGTTTTGACAAGGGTGCCCTCTCTCCCCCTACTTGTTCATCATCTGCCCTCACAACACTAAGGTTTCACACCTCCTGTACGCAGACGACATCCTAATTATGACTGAAGTTTCTACCCAATTATGTCTACTTACTGCAGGACAAACGAGAAGAAATCAGCAATCTTGTTTAGCAAAGCTACAAGAGGAGGTGGCTAAGTCCCTTGGATTTTGAAAGGTTGAAGAGTTTGATTACTTGGGGGTGCACCTTGCCATGCGCAAGTTGATTCGGGCAGATTTTGATGAGCTAAAAAGCTAAGAGCAAAGTGAACGGGTGGGGAAATCGTAACCTCTCACTAGCTGGGCGGGTTACTCTCATTAACTCCTCACTTCTGGCCTTATGGTAACACACACGGAAGTGCCCCGTGGGGGCTGGCTGAAATTGAGAAGATTGGGACAAAGGTCGAAACCGAAGGGGACTTCATTATGTCAGCTGGGAGGATATACCACGGAGGGTGGCCTGGGGTTCCATGCTGCTGGAACCTGGAAGGGCCCTTTGAGGGCTTACCAAGGGAGGGTGGACGAGTATCGAAGAGGGAACTGGTCTATTTTGAAGGATGGTGCAGAGAGCCTGAAAAGTATCATCTCACAATGGATCTCAAAGAAATGTGATGGATGGATCCTAGACATTCCAATCTCACGATGGCCCACGTTCATCAATGTCAACACTGGTTGCAGATTGACTTGATTGTAACAAACCAGCTGAGCTGGTGGGCAGAATTCAAGGCATTGCCACTCCTCCAGGCAGACTGCCCAGAACTCATTCATGTCAAAACAATCACAGCCATGGCCTATGATAACAAGTTCCCCAAGTGGATCCGAAATTGGCCTTATCCTTATTGACGCCTTGCCTACAAGCTGTGTAGAAGGCGGCTTGCTGAGTCCTCCACTTGCCCTTGGGGCTGCGACACCCCCGAGGACCGTGACCATATCGCGGCCACTTGCTCCAACTTCAACCGCATCTTTCATGTACTTAGATATCAACATGCCCAGTTTTAGCACTTCATTGCAACATTCGGAAATGGTTCTTATGGTCAGCCCGCCCTCGCTCGTTGTTACCAGAATTGGCGCAGCAGGAACACAACAAACCCTATGGCACACTTGGCAGCAAGTCCCTCACCGATATGCATCTCTACCCACACTAATCAGCCAACCCGGCTGTCCCAGAAAAATCCCCCTGGATAAAGATCAATGTGGATGGCGCCCTCCACCATTCCTACCAATGAGCTTAATGGCATCATCATTGAGGGTGACAATGCAAGCGTCATCAAGCATTTCCAGCAATGCTTTGAAAAAGGGACATGGCAACACCAGCAAACCGAGCTCAGTTTCCTACAGCAATTTCATCTTGGCATAGCTTCAACATAGGAAATTGATGTTTTGAGGAATGATAGCAACTTACATGCCCACCCTTACATGTCACTTTTTGTTAATGCAAAATGCAAGATTCAAGGAATCCAATTCTCTTTCATTTAGCTGTATGCAAAACAAAGATAGATTGAAACAGCACAAAGACCAATCCGCTCTTCACTCTGGAAAGTCAGTAGTCAATGTGATCAAAAAGACGGGGAAAACGCAAACAGTTTCATCTTTCAGTCCGGGGGCTGAATCGGCTCATACAAGGGCAAAGTAATTCACAAGTTTCCTAATGAAAGTGAAAGTAGCTACTAGTTCTTTCCTCACTTGCCTCAGTGGCATAACCCGAACCGGAAGAAGCGGCTAATTCACTTATGATAGACGGCATGATCTTCGTAACCGATGAAAATTGATTCCATATTGGGTATTCATGGACAGTTGACTAACAAAACCAAAAAGTTCTTCTCTCCTTAAAAGCGAATTTTCCATATATATACAAATAGTCAGTTCAAGTAGTAGGCGGTAAAGCCCAACCAGAATCAACTATCTGTTGTAGCATGGGAACTCATTTCAAACTAGAACCGAATCTAACCAGTACGGTAAAATTTCCTTATTAGCATAGGCCCTGAAAAAGCCATATGAAGGGTACAGCTGTCAGATTGTAAAACAGTCCAATACCAATGCAAGTAATTGCACCACTGAGACATCCAATTCAATACAATTGTACACTCAGCGAATTCAGCAGTCAAGATCATCTGCTATTCGTATATTCCTAGGTAGAAAATGATCTCTTACGAGTCGACCAAAGATATATAGATGCAATGGAAGACCTCTCCCGAACCACCAGTCTAAACCGGAAGGTGCGAAAGAGTACTTACGTTTAAGCAATACTATATTCAACCTATTTAGACGTTTGAATAAAGAAGGTTTCTCCTCGAAGTGCACTTGTAACCGAGAGTTGAAACTCTGAATTCAGAGCCATAGCGATTGCGTACTGCTCGGCAACTTTGTCATCAGTAATAATGACATCGTCACCAAGTATGGCATATTTTTCATACAAAATGACAAGGTACACCTGCCAAGCAAAATACCACACTGGGTAAGTACAAGCCAGGAGCTTCAGTAACCTAGTGGCTGTCCAGCCGACAGTTGTTCCTTGACTTTCTGACAAAAGGAAATATGTTAGAAGCCAGAGCAGACTTAACAGCTGCATAGGCAAATGTACTCCCAACATGAATTGAAGTGGGAATCTGTAAGTTGCTGATGAGAAAGAAATTAACATAATGACATGTTCTTGATCCAAAAGACAAAAGTAAATACACTTCTGACAGCCACCTTAAGCTGCTGAGCCAAGACTTCTCAGTAGACAAACAACCTAGTCACATGATTGTGGTATTATGAAAGAGAAAGCAAGATACAACATAGGATTTCTCCTAGCATATCATTCAAGAAAACGTGATCAAGAGAACAAAATCAGAGTGAAACTCTTCGTAACACAAACAAGGACTTAGAATTAGGATTCATCTCTAAAGGCATCTGGGCTTTTATCCCTTTGCCTACCATTAGAGACAGATCTAACTAAAACAGTGATCTAGACAAACAGAAGAAAGAACCAGTCTATCAGTAAATGCATAATACTTAGATCAGATTCAGACGTAAGTCAAGACTTCCAACAAGTCGGTAAACCACTCCGACAGGATGAAATGTATAGATTCCGTTTAGGATACTAACCTACTTCTTACTCATAGATTAGCAAACTACAATCCATATTTGTCATACAACACTGTAGCTCGATTAGAAATTCATATTAGAATCCATAACACCGAAGTGAAGGAATAGTCCACATCAATCTGTTTCACACCAGACCTACATAGTAAGACGCTTAGGCCAAAACTCATTCTACTTAGAAACATCTAATTAGAGTTGAATACACATTTTCCGTCTTGCTAAAGATATTCTCCTTTTCTATAGAAAATCAGGAATGCTTTTTTGTATTGAAAACAGTGTAGCTCTTCTCTTATGACTGCTTCAAACAAGTAAGTATGCATGACCTCATGACTCTTCAGCAAAAACCCACAGAAACACTTGTGGATTTTCTCATTCGCTGGAGGAATGTCTCTATGACCAAAATCATTCAGTAGCTGGGTCGTATCTCAGGACCCGTTGCTTTGTTCTTGAAAATGTCATCTGTCCATACATTTGAAAAATTCTTAACGAAGGCTGCCAATCTCCAAGGAGAAACCTATTCGTTTCGTTCATTCTAAAAGATGACAAAGATTCCCTTGATAAACCTCGCAAAAAGGTCAGTCAGCTTCCCTGACCTAAGAAGACTGGCGAGACTGCCGCTCTTTCTACTCCTCGGGACTCGCTTCCCTGAAATGAAATCTCTGAGGTTTCCAAAGAACTTGAGAAAATCTCTTCCTTTCAGAAACGTCAAAAAGCTTTTCCGTACTTTGATTCAGTCTGGTATGAACCGAAGAAACCCAGTGAAGTTGATAAAACTTCGGATCCTCTATACTGCCCTTATCATCAATGTCTTATCGAAAGATAGGGAAGAACCAACCCTCGGTAGAGGCTACTCCAGAGAAGGTTCCGGTTGAGGATGAAGCTTCCTTTCAAGCAGAACCTCAAAATTGATTTTAGCTGCTTTAGATATTTCTCTTCTTTCTCTTGAAGTCACTGTGGAGCACACCGGAGCGGAGCTCAGAGAAGGTCACTCCCCACACGAAGAAGGAAGCTAAAGGTTCTTTTTTTGCTTATTCGTGTTGGTGTTAGTCCGATGCCGACCCCGTTGTGCTGTGCGTCTTGTCTTTCCCGACGAAGCCAATTCAGCGTGTGTGGCCTGATGCGGTTCAGCCTACCAGAGATATGGTTTCCTTCTCGGTTGTGGCTACGGTAAAGGTTACAAGTGGGGTTGAAGGTGCGGCTAGCTATCTAACAGAGGCAGGCTTGGAGCAAGCGGCGAACGACGTACAGATCAAAAAGCTGGAGGATAAACTCGGACTCCTGGCGCAGTCAATAGCCATGCATGTTGCGACGACAGACGCCAAGATACAGATGGTAGATGCCAAAGTGCAAACGATGGATGCCAACTTTGAAAGGTGAAATGCATGAGCTTTTTACACGCTTCCAGGCTAGTGGGTTGAGAAACGAGATGCACTCATTGAGGGATCGGTTCCAGAGTGTTATCGACGATGGGTTGAAGAAAGCAGTCGTCCATCCGGTGATGGGCCGTCAGAGTCTAACTAAACCTGGCCCCAACGAAACTTAGAGAACTTCATATGAGACATTTTTTTGTACTTGAAGTTGAATGAATAACACTCCTGAAGCAAAGAAGTTCGAAATTGGGTTTTGGCGAGGACGCTAAAACCTGTTTTCGTAGCAACCTTGCTAATCCACGGATCGTTCGTTAGTTGGAAATGCGAAAGTCCACACGAATGCGTCATGGCAGGGTAGAGAAGCTTTGCATAGACTGAGGCAGACTGGGTCCGTGCGTAAGTATGTTAGGCAGTTTCAATAATTGATGATGAAGATAGGGAACATGGCAGAAGAATACAAGGTGTTTAGGTTTGAAGTGGGTTGGGCACGGAAAGAGCTGCAAAAACGAAATCTGTAGGACCTGGCCTCAGCAATTCGAGTAGCATAAGGCTTTTTGGACTATGGAGAAAGTTCGTCAACCACCAAGACACCCTTTGCCCTATGGAGAAGGTGTAGCGTGGTGATGATAAAAGAGAGACTGCTCCTACCAACGGACTTCATCGGCGAGTTCTTGAACTTAGAAAACAAATCCCAATCGTCAAACTAGCTCAAGTTCCCCGAGGTCAAAAAAGCAAAGCCGATTGCCTTGCCAAACTGGCTAAAGAAATGGCGAATATGGATGACGAATGGCCTTTCATAATTATGGTGCACAATCGTCGGGTCTTAGAGCCAGCATTATTACAATTCCCGGAGGCAGAGGGAATACCAAGTTCAAGCCAGCAGGATGCAACTCCGGTTGATCCTCAACCTCCCCAACCAGTTGATCTCGAAGATCAGTATGAAGAACATCAAGTTCATAAGAAAAGACGCAAGGCTAATCAAGCTTCAGAATCATGGTGGCATTGCCTAGATGTTGAAAAAGAAGATGACTGGAGGCAGCCTTTCATTGACTATTTCAAAGAAAGTAGATTGCCAACGGACAAATCATTATCTGCTCAAATCAGGAAAAGAGCATTACGATATGCATTTGTCAACAATACATTGTATCGGCGTGCTTTCGATCAAATGTGGCTAAGAGGGACCCGAGAAGCTGAGAAAGTGGTAGCAGAAGTTCACGAAGGACTTTGTGGAGCGCACCAATCAGGTCCCAAGATGGCGATGAAAATCAAAAGAATGGGCTACTACTGGCCAAGAATGATAAAGGATTGTATTGATCATGCTAAGAGGTGCCACGAGTGTCAGATCCACGGTGATGTCATACATCAACCGCCAAATCCACTGCACCCTACAATAGCATCCTGGCCATTTGAATGTTGGGGTACTGATGTTATCGGGCCGATAGATCCGCCGTCATCAGCAGGACACCGCTTCATCTTGGCAGCAACCAACTACTTCTCCAAGTGGGTAGAAGCGGCTCCATTGAAAGAAGTTACATCCGAGCACGTGATCAACTTCTTCACGCATAATGTTGTCTACAGATTTGGTGTGCCATGCCGCATAATCTCGGACAACGGAACTGCATTGAAAAGTACAAAAATTCACAAGTTCGTTGATCGGCATAAAATCGATTGGGGCGATATTCCTCCATATACAATCCAAGGGCGAATGGCTTGGCAGAGGCCTTCAACAAGACGCTGGTGAAATTATTGAAGAAGATTCTCACCAAGAAGAAAAGAGAGTGGCATACGAAGATGGCAGAAGCGTTGTGGGCATATCGTACAACCTACAAAACACCAACCAAGGCCACTCCTTACTCACTAGTGTTCGGAGTTGAAGTAGTGTTGCCACTAGAAGTTGAACTGTCATCCCTTCGAGTCGCAATCCAGAACGATCTCACTCAAGAGCAAAATGCTCGTTTAAGGATGGAGGAGCTTGATGCACTCGACCAAATCAGTGTATCAACCATCTATGGATACATCTAAGAGAGCCATGAAGAAAGAAGACTAGTGTGACATCCAAACAGGTTTTGGAAATCCACTAAATGGAAACCCTAGTGTGACATCTAGAACAAATATCTAGAGATCCACAGGGTCAATCAGCATACAACAAACGTGGCCCGCTCCAGACGCCTACCACATTTGTTGAATAGAAAAAAAAAGAGAATAAATAGATTTTCTATTTCATTATGTGAATTTTCATTCATTGTAATGAATTTTCATTAATGAAGTGAATTAGAATTTCGTTCTTTTTTCATTCTAATTAATGAAAAATGATTTCTAATTGATTATGATTAATTAACTAAGATTAAGAAAAAAGAAATTTTTTGCAAACGCCTTCTCCTGTCTCCACTGCCGACAACCCCGCGAAGGTACGAATTTTCCCCTAAACTCAGATTCTCGCCCTCGAGGTTCGCGGCGGACCGGAAAACCGCCTATACACGCCTTTATTGTGCGTGGTGGGAAGGCCCAGTTTCTCGTAGTTTTCCCCTAAACGGGGGAGACGCCGGGAGGCTGCCGAAATTTCGGGTGAATATACGACCGCACTCGGACCTGTTTGAACTCAAGAGAACAAGAATTTAGACTCCAATAAACAAGTGGACTCGAGGACCTGAACTTGAACAAAATCTAAATGACTTTGAAAGGTCAAAACCAAATGAAAGAAAATCAAACTGGAACCGAACTCAAATCAATACGAATATGAACTGAAACATGTACTTTGAACTCGAACCGGATTGAACACAAGGGACCTGTGAATTTGAACATGCGAACTTGAATTTGGACTCCTACTTAAGTAAATGCAAAAGCTCCAAATCAAACTAAATATCAATCCCAAGTACAACCTGCTTGCAAAGAGAAATGAACAAGAGTTTCCGCCTATAAGCTATGGCACGAAATCCCTAGCGAATGTCAAAGAAGAGTCATGGTGATTGAAATGCAAGGAACTATTAAGCGACATGCATACAAGCAGCAACAATTCAATGTCAAACAAATACAAGGAACCTTTAAGACTCACTGTCCACACAACAAAGAGGGTGCAAGAAGTCTACCACAAGTGTGAAGATGCTTATACATCCTATCATAAAGCAGTGGAAAATAGATGCACCTATCTTCTGCAAGCCGAAGAGATTTGATATTCAACAAATGCAAGTACCTACAATCCTTTGTAGGAGGCCCGCCGTATATTCAACACATGTTTGTGGGCAAATCTTTTCACAAATAAGGCCTCTAACTACGCAAAGGTCTTTAGGGAATCATTTGGCAGCTCGGCGTACCATTCGAAAGTAGTTCCACTCAAGCTGCTCACGAATTGTCGGAATAACAGAGCATCATTGCCTCCTGTATTCCCGCATGTGGCTTTGAATTGCGCCAGGTGCTGTCTGGGATTTTTATTGCCATCAAAAATGTTGAATTTCGGCACAGAATATCCCTTTGGATACGGCACCTGGTCGTACTCTGCTGGGTACTGTTGACCTCATTTTTGTATGAGGTCACTAAGGCCCTTCCAAACTTCAAATTAATTCTAGATCCTAGGATCCACTCTAGAACTTAGGATTCTTTCATAGAGCCAGACCTTAGGGCCTACTCTAGAGCCTAGGATTCCCTTAAATCCTAGATCTTAGAATTCTTCTAGATCTTAGGATCACTCCAACTTCAAATCAACCTCCACCCTTGATCAACCTCAATTTAAAATCAATTCTTATGTTTAATCCACTTCAATTTCAATTTGATTCCTACCTTTGATCAATTTAAATCTCAAACTTCATTCAACTCAAATTCAAATTAATTCAAGTTTCAAACATGTCCAAACTTTGATCCAATCAATTTGACAATCCAACTTTCAACTTAGACTTTGATCCAAATTTCAATCTAGCTTTAACCTCATCCATTCATTAACAATCATCACATGATTGTAAATGATTTGGATACTTCAATACTAATCATTCAAACTTAAAATCCATTCCAAATCCAGAAGTTTAAACTCAAATTCAAACCTTTAAGGCCCTGTCCTAAACACCCTTTTCAGAGATTTTTCAAACATTTCAAAACCCAGTCAAATGGCCTCTGATTCAAGGTCTATCACTTGCAAAGTGATAAGACATGTCTCTAGAGGTTACCCTCCAACTTTGAGCTCATTCTGAGGTCTCTAACCCCAGAATTTGAATTAAAATCCAAAGGCTGTGAAACCTTCAAATATTTACAGCCTATGCCACTGAGCATAACCACTTTGAGATCTTGACCTTGGAACCCTTATCCAAGCCTCCAATCACTTCCAGACCTTTGATTTTAACCCATTGAACAGTAAACTGCATTTTTCAGACCCATTTTTGACCATAGTTGACCAATAGGTCAAAATTGACCAAAGTATCCCTATGGGGCTCAAATAGGGATTTCAAACCAAATGAGCTCCAAATGGGATGCAACCACCTCCAACAAATTTCAAATGTCATTTCAAATCTTTTGAACCTATTTCCAACCCTTGAGTCAACCTGGTTGACCAAGTCAACTTGTTTGACCCAAGAGGCCCTTTAAGGGTCCAAATAGGTGTTTTGACCCAAATGACCTCTTTAGGCCAACCAACCACCTCCATTGGTCTTAAAATATCATTTCAAACCTGTTGAGCCCAAACCCAGACCCTGGGTCAACCTGGTTGACCAAGTCAACCCAGGTTGACCAAACAGGTCCTTAGGGGCTCAAATAAGGATTTTGATCAAATTGACCTCCCCATACTTGGGTACCACCTCCAATGATTTTCAAATATCATTTCAAATTTATCCAGCCATGACTCACTCCTTGGGTCAACCTGGTTGACCCAGTCAACATGGTTTGACCCAATGAACCCTTAAGGTTTCAAATGAACCATTCCAACCCGTTTAACCACATCAATATCTTCAAACTCTTAAAATCATTCTATTCAAAGCCTTGAACATTTCTAAACCTATTTTGAGCTCAACCCAACTTGGTTTGACTAAGTCAACCCTCAATCTTTGGTCAAAATTGTGGTGGCATTTGTTCCCATCCTTTCTAGCCTTGACTTTGACCTTTGACCCTTGATTGAACCATTTCAAATATCCCTCTCCCTCCTTAAGTGCCACATCACTAACCTTGACCTGGTTGACTGGTCAAACCAAGTCAACAAAGCCCTAAATCCCTCCTTGAATTGGTCAAACCCTCTATTTAACTTCAAGGAGTGTGAGATTAGGCTTGGAAGCTCTCCCATTGGCTGCCCCTACTTCTCTTCATGCCACATCACCAGCCTTGACCTGTTGACTGGTCAACCTGGTCAAACTCAAGCCTAAGCCCCTTTCCCTTGATTTAAGCTGCTTTAGGCCGACCTATTAGTGCTCTAAAGCTCCCTAATAGGCTCCCTAACCGAGCTCCACCCTTTGTTTAGCCATAAGTGGCAATGTCTCCTCCACTCATCCCAAGTCCACCCAATGGGAATGAGGCATGTCCAGCCCTTTCCGCAGCCTTCCAGCTTTCCCAAGGACACGTGGCACCATCTAGGGAGCCCCTGCATCAATCCTAGCCATCCAATCTAGCCCAGCTCGTTTGAATAGGGAGAAAGGTGTTTTTTGAGCCCATGGATCAAAACATATTCTCTCACTAACCCTAGCCTCTCAGAGCGAGTTCTCAATTCGTTTTGGATCTCCAGAGCTTCCTCTACATCCCCACTACAAAATCCAAGTGGTTGCCCGTCACCGGCGGCGAGTTCTCCGGCGAGCCCACCACCTAGACCGTCCCAAGCCTATAGCAGTCGATCCAGACGTGTTCGAGCTCGGATTTCCGCTGGGGATCTTCACTTGGACAGTCTACAAGCTTATCCATCCAGAAATTTCGAAGATCTAACGGTATAACTCCCTAAAACCCTAGATCTAGTTCACAATAGTTAGATCTAAATAGCTTTATGCTTTTAGGGTTTTAGCTAAAACAAATTATTCCCCATCATTTCTGTTCATGCCTACCCTTTGTGTTTAAAATTTCAAGTGATTTGGTCCACCCGATCGGAAGAACGAACCAAAAAACGGATCCTAGGGCGTCATTCGCAGTTCGCTGCAGATGTACATTTTCTAGACCGTTGATCACGCGATCAACGGCCTAGATCGCGCCGTTCCGCGCTTTGGTTCGATCGAGTATTCGGTTTAGTGTTCGATCGATCGACCAGCGAGATCAGGGCCGTCCATTCGGAACAGCGGGATCAAATCTCCGCCGTTTGATCTTCTCCTGGCGAGATCAAACCGCGGGATCTGATCTCAGCCGTTAGATCGAACCCGCGGTTAATCCAACGGCTGTCAAGAGCCGCTGACGTGGTTAAGTGGAAACCGCGTGAAGCGGCCCGCAGCCGACGCGTGTCCCCGCCGTCACGCGGTTTCGATCCCGCCAATCCGAGCGTGCCGCGTGTCCGACCGCCGCCATTTAATTAAGAAAAATGTGTTTTAATTTGTTTTAATTACAGAAACTTTAAAAAATTATAGTAAATTAAATACACAACCAAAAAATGAGTATAATATATCATTTTCTTCAGTTTTTCATCTAGTTTATTTTAAAAATAAAATCAAACCCTTTTGGTTATTATTTTATTAGTAATTTAAGAAATACAGAAATATGTATTTTATTTTTAATTAATTATGTATAAATTATTTTTATCTGAAATTTGGCATGCATGTTGTTGAGTGCATGGCTGGTCTCCAAAAAAATTTTCAATATTATTTGAGTAGATTTTGATGGTATTTAGAATTATTGGAGCATATTAACCCCTTTTTTTATATTTAATTAAATATTAAGTATTTTGAAAAATACAAGGAAAATCTTTTATTATTTTCAAACTTCCCTAGAGATCAGTGGATCTTTCAACTCATCAACATGTATTTTAATAATATTTTTAATTAATAATATATATATATATATATATATATATATATATATATATATATATATATATATATATATATATATATATATATATATATATATATATATATATATATATATATATATATATATATATATATATATATATCCATTTATATTTATATGTTTTAAAATATATTTTGAGACTATATATATGTAAATCTTTAAGTGTTTAAGAAGTTACTTGAGATCTTAAATGTTGATTGAGCATATTTGAATAGAAATAAAGGGGATGATTAGTGGATAATCATTCCTTGATTATTCACTAATTTTGTCTTAATTATGTTAATTAGTTAATTGCATGCTTAAGGTGCACACACCACTTAGTCTAAGGCTCTCCTAGATTTAGGTATTGAATGTGTTTATGTGGTTCATGCATGCCTTGTGTATTGAGTATGAGGGTTAGTTCAAACATTGATTCAAGTCCATCAAGATTAGTGACATAATTAAGGACAATAATTAAGGACTCATGTATAGAAAACTTAGAAAAATTTCAATAATTAGGATTCACTTCCTCTTGAGTTGAAACTTTGAATATTTGAACTTAGTGACACCCTCAGCCCCTAGAGAAATTTTCACTGATTTTTGAGGTCATTAGGTCCCCTAATTAATTTTCTAAGTCTTAAACCCTTTATTAAGCCTTTAAAACTCCTAAAAATTGTAATAAATTCAATTTAAGTCCAAAAATTACATATAAACCCTCAAACTGACCAGAATTCAGTCCTTAATCTATGATAATTAAAAGCCCCTTGATTTGACAGCAATTTAAACCCTAATTTAATTTTAAGTGAAAATCAATGTTTAATTAAGATAATCAATTAATAATAATTAAAAAATCCCAAAATTTCCCAAACACTTGGGGATCCCTCCTTAGGTCATTTTTGACCTTTGGAGGTGCTTTCAAGAGATTGGGAACTTGTTTGAAGCAAAATCACAAAAGAGGCCTTCTAATTAAGAAATTCCAAAAATTCATTATATTGCCCAAGCTTCGATAATCCATAACTAATTCTAAAAAAATCCAAATTACCCAAACTCACTTGCATTCAATTCCTAAAAAGGTCTAATATTTATTAAAAATATTAAATTCCAGAAATTTGCAATATTTCAAAAAGTCAACAAATCGGTCAACTTTAAGTCAAAACTAGTTCAAAACTTCAAACCTTTGTAATAAAATGTAGAAAAATCCAATTTCAACGTACTTACCTTCTAACTGATCGTAGTAAGGTCTAGTATTTTAATAAAATACAAACATTCCAGAATTTAAACTTAATCAAAAAGTCAATTTTCAACCCCTTAATTAAGTGATTAAAATATTCAAAATTCATAAAACTCAAAATTATTCTAAAATTCAGGAAATATTGGCTTAATGTTTAAAACACTTAACAAATCCTTCAAAACACAACAACCACCCTAAAGTTGAAGTTTATTTGCTGGACTACTCCGGGCTGCGGGGCTAAGTGTCCTAAGGAGGCTGGTTCCTCGAGCCTGGTGGCACAACGCCACGAATGAATTCTAAAGGGTGTCAAACCTTAAAATGAATTAATTTTTAATTATTTAACATTTTAAAAATCTCTAATTCAACTACATTAATTCGGTTTATCGGCTGGACTACTCCGGGCTGCGGGGCTAAGTGTCCTAAGTAGGATGGTTCCTCGAGCCTGGTGGCACAACGCCACGGATCAATTAATGGCAAACTTAAATTAATCAACTTTAAGAATCAGCAACCAACTCCCTTTAATATTAATCCACTCTGTTAATTTTAACCAATTTAAATCAACTTAATCAACCCCGATTGCTACTGGGTAACCCAGGCCTACGAGGCTATTAGCTTAGCCCCAAGGAAGGTGAAATAAACTTCACGACCTCGGTGTGAAACAAAGGTAGTAATCATTTAATTTTTAAAATATGTCTAATTAAAATTCTTGATTCATTAATATTTAAATTTTAATCTAAATCCCCTTTTAAGCCTTAACAAATCCAAACTTTTAGACAACTTTTAACTAATCACCCATTTTAGGATCTATCCCAGCCACACGACCTTTCTCACACACTTTAGATGATGTGCTAGGACAACCAACTTTAGATCTAGGATAGGCCGGTGTTTACTTTACTGCTGTGTGCCGGATTTTTCGTAGTTTTTACTGCATGTTGTGGATGAAATTGCTTTGCTGTGTCTGCTTACTTTTTCTGTACTCTGTGGATGGATTGATGTGTTTGGCGACTAGATTACCCTTAGGTTAGGTACGATCTGGATGTTGACACAGTTTTCTGCAGGTGGCCACGCTCATGCAGGGCAATATAAAAAGGGGGCAAATCAAAAAATGCATAAATATTATAAACTCTTTGCACAGGTGCTTCAGCTGCTAAAGCCCCCAAATCATAAAAAGAGCGTGGCCAGTGTGTTTACTTTCTTTTCTGCTCATATACAACTGCTTGGGAATAACTGCTTTTTATATATTAATTGCTTAGGATAACCCTGCAAGCGAGTCTAGATTTCTATTTTGATATTAATGTAATTTGTGCAATTGTCAAGTGTTGTGAAAGTTAATTTTGAGTTGGGATACATATATCCAAAGCTTGGATTCCAAAGAGGAAAGGATACCCCTTTGGGGAGCACTCCTTTTCCATTTGGAAATCTAAATTTGGATCATACCTCTCCCTTACCCAAAGAGGAAAGAGTGGCCTTCCCCTTAGAGGGAAGTGCCCTCTTATCCATTTGGGTAATCTGCTACGAAGATTCCAAGAAGATTGAAGAAAAAAAGTCCAAAGAAGAATGAAATTGAAGATTTGAAGACTTGAAGATTGAGAGTATCCCACTCAAAATAACTTGCGTCATTACTAGGCTTAGAATCCGGGTTGTTGTCAGTGGTGCCCGGCCACTTTACTTTCTGTAATATTCTGGTTTGTAATAAGCAAGGCAATTCTGCCTATGGACATTTATTAATTAATTTGTATTTGATTTGATGATTTGATTGCCTTTAGGATTACTTGTTTTTACTAGTTTTTTGGCGATTGCATGCCGCTCTTTGTTTTCGCCTGGATACGTGAGGCTCGTGAGGGTGCGAAAGTTTTATACTCATAATTTTAAAAGTCTAAAATTTTAGTGAGTCTAAATAACATAGAAAGATAACGAATCTAGGGAATTAGCCGGGGATCGACCCCGGGGTCGCATGCATATTTCTGCATTACTCTTTCCTTGCTTTAGACCCTTCCCCGCCTGCGGGTAGAGTCCAGATAGTCTGACCTATGAGGACGAGGTGCCGGACCTGGGGAAGTCCAGTCTTCTAAAAAATTATTTTATAAGCCTGTTTTTAAAAATTTCAAGCATATTTGATTTGAGGTTATTAACCAGCACGCATTGCATTAGATACAAATTAAAGAGTCAAAATTTTAATTTCATAGTCCTTAGCATTTTAGCACCCAACATAAGTCAAAGGGGCCAATTAGGAAAATCTCTAGATGTCGGCCCCGCCTCCCCAAAACTTTAATTATAACGTCCCTACCACTCTTTCATAAAAGACCGGATTCATGTATTTTAAATCGATTAGGTGGTTAGCTGGCTCCCCAATCCAGGCCGGGGTAAGTCCAGATCTTGCACTGCATTAGTTAGGATCGGACGACTGTGGTCCAGTGTCCAAAATAGATTTAGGTTCCGGGGCAGATCTTTGATTATAAGACCCCAAACTTCGGGAATCTAATCCCAAGTTTCTAATAAAATGCTCAACTCTAATTAAATATCATTTCAATCCAAAAAATAAAGCCCAACACTTAGATTAAGTTGGGACACTTCCGGATGGTTCTGGAATCTTAAGGTGTCCCCTACCTCTCCTCCTTTAACTCCGTTAATAACTGCTCAATTTTGATCCATTCCCTTTTGATTTTCCAATAATTCTATTCATACTTTGATATCACTCCTAGAATCTCTAAACAAAATTCTGCCATTATTTTAATCGAGAGTTTTCGTAGGAGATTTTATCTCCCTACGATGTAATTAACTACGAGGGCTTGCGCTCGTAGGAGATTTAGAACCACATACGCACCTGATTTTAAAAATTGATTTTTCAAAACTCAATTGGATTTCTTTGGGAAAACTTAAAATACTAGTGATTATTATTATCATATTCAAAGAATTATTATCGAATGATATTTTCTCCCTTCGGGGAGATACATCTTTCTTTGATAAGACTTTGGATGTGAACCTAATGATCACACTTCTTGAATATTGTATTGGATATTCAGTTGAACCTCATTTTGATCCTTCGGAGTCATATGAATTTCTCTTTAGCATCCGCTCACAATATTCAAGATGGATTTCATAATTCTAAGTCTGAACACCGTTATGAAAGTTTATTTTCGTCCTCCGGGGTGATATACTCTTTCTAACGAGTCGATTCGATCTTAGAATTAGAACTTAACCTTAATATTAAAATCCCCAAAGAAAACTAATATTTTCAAAACATGTTTTCAAAATTCCACCAACACAAAAATGGCACGCCCGGTGGGACTAATCTCTCTCTCCATCTTTAATAATGGCAAAATTTTGTTTCATCGGTAGTTTTAACTATCATTTCTTCTGTTGGTCCCTTTGCTCATTTCTTCCTTGGGTGAGTGTGGCCAACATCTAAAATAATAACAAAATGTTAAAAGAAAGGTTCCACCTCTAAATTTGGCTTTTCGTTCTGATTTTGACCTTCTGCCCCAGCACAGCCTGTGAGGCGACAGTGTCAAATTAGACCTCTGGATATCCTTTTTAATTTTATGGATTTATGGTCGATAAATTTCTCGTTCAACATATAAATCCTTAAAATTGAAAAGAACGCAAATTTTTGATTTCATCCCAAAACTTGTTAGTTTTAACCCCCTCACCTCCCCTTTGACTTCTAAGGGTGGGGAGGGTTAAACTATTCCTTCTTACTTGGGCTTTCTCACAATTCCATAAGCCTTCGGGCAAGGGGAAACTCTGTCCGTTGTGTTTTGGAACCTGTAAGAAAACCCCTTTCAAATTCTCAAAATTTTCAAAAAAAATTATTATTATTTCTCAAACTCCAAGTTGTCATGTGTTACCCCATACGATTCTTTCGTGGGCCAACATATGTCATACTTTCAAAAAAATAACAATGAAATACTTTTCTACCATTCTTTTCAAAAAAAATCTAATTTCAATCATTTTCTTTAACTTTCAGAAAATTTCAAATGGCTGGCCAACTGATTTTCTCTTTTGACCGAGAGTTGTCCTCAACTGTTAACGACCAATGGAGCACTATCATTTTTGGAATGGGATTCAGTACTCTTGAGCTCTCCATGGATGGACATCAGATTGTTAGCCTGGATGCCAGTAAGGAAACTCCCCCAGTAGTTGAGTTAATTATGGGATCTGCACCCACCTTGCCAGTAGTCAGTGATGATCAGGAACAGTCTGAACCGGTTGTTGAGCCTCCCACTGAAATTAAGTCTGTTTTTGAAGAAGGGTCTAGTTCTGGACTTAGATTCACCACTAAGAATCAAAAGAAGAACTATTTGAGAAGACTTAGAAAGAAAATCTCTAAGGCTAAGAGAGTTCTACCCTTTAAGACCTTGGCTCAAGTAGAACCTGAGGCTGTTGAGGAGCTACCTATTCCTGCTTCCTCTCCCCTCCTAAAGGGAAGTCGCTTTTACCCCCTGGCTTCAGCTCAAGGGGAGGAGAGGATAGCTAGGATAGCCCGCTCTCCACCATGCCCGGTTGACTACTCGATCAAGAAAACTCAGAAAGAAAAACATCTTCAAAAGACAAGGACTCTAAGAAATATAATTCATACCTGTGCTGCACAGACTGGTCAGATTAAAGAAGAATATGTGAAACAATTGAAGGGAGTGATCTCACATCGCTTCCAAAAAGAAGTGTTGAAGGAAGAAGTATCTGAGGCAAAGAATTTAACCCCTCAATTCGTTAGAAAGAATAAGAAGTATGCTAGACAGCCCGCTACTTCAGTACTGGTTGATGGATATCACTGGGTGCCACGCCCTCTGTCCTCTCAAACAGAGGGTATTGTGTTGACTGGGTCCGAGAGAGGCCGCCACTCTACTGGTAGACCCCCGGTACCCCCACATAAACCTGTAAGATTGGCCTCTGTGATTGTCAAACCAAAGGGGGTTGAAGTTCAAAAGTCTGTGGACCTTAAAGGAAAAAGACCTAAATCTCCTGAAAGGAGATATGTGCCAAAGAGAACTAAGTTGGAGAGTCTGCCACCACCTCCCAGAACTTCTAAGTTCATTCTGCAGCTCCAACGAGTTTCAGCCAACCCTGCTCCGAGTTCAGTTGAATTGATGGATGTTCAGGCTAGTACTCCAGTTGTTACAGTTGATAGTCCTGCCACAGCCAGTTTGACTCCGGATCCAATAGTCACCATTCCTGCTACCCCAGTTAATGATCCCCAAAGTTTGAGTGTCATTCCTAGGCCCCTTAGTCAGGTGTCTGAGGACCTTACCTTACCAGATGTGGGAACTATCACCTTACAAGCTCCTACTTCTCCTGAGGAATATGTCCCTCTCCCTGTAGAGGATGCCACTCTTCTGACTACCAGCTCTGGGATAGTCGAAGAGGAGAGAATTGACCAGGATTTAGAAATGGAAGATGAACCGGATACAAAATCTCAACCAGATCCTAATCCAAAACTTACAGAAATCATCGCCCTTATGGATTCTGAAGAGTTGTTTGATATGGCTGAGTATAAAGGATACTTACCCCTTGACCCTAAATCAATTGGGGATAGACCGGTCGAGGAGGTAGTCCAGGAAATAAGAAACATCTTGTTGAACAGAGAAGGAACGGCTTCTTTTGACCCTGATATGGATGATCTCCTTGGAGATGAAGATGATTATGTTGGGGGCATTCATGTGGTTGAAACTAGAGGATCTAATAAAGAAGCTGAGCCCAGCAAGCGCCGATTTGTTAAGGATGATGATCCGCATGCTGTCGAGTCAGAGTCAGATGAGTCTGTGAAAGATAGAGATGAAGAACATATAAAAAACTTGGAGACTCAGCTTGCTAGCATGATGTCACAAGTTAGAGAAATGCAAGAGAAGTTGGACAAATCACAGCAAGAGTCTTTTATGATCCACCAGTCAGCTCGAGAGCTCACAGAAAATGCCAAAAGGGCAGAACTTAATTCCAGACCTCTCGAGTCACCACCTGTAACTCTCCCTTGTCCAGTAGAGACACCTCCAGTTCACCCTGCAGTTTCCACCATTCCTCCGATCCCACCTCAGAAGGATATCAAGCAATTAATTGAGGACCAGGTAAAGGAGGCCTTAGCCCATGCTCAAGGAACTGTGTCTATTTCAAAGGGTAGACCCAACCCCGAGGAATATGACTTAGTTCCTTACCCAAAGGGCTTTGTGCCACCAACTTTTAAAGTTTTCACTGGAATTGAAAATCCGAGACAGCATCTGGCCAACTTCCGAGCAAGCTGTTGCAACGCAGGAGGGTCAGATGCTCTACTATTTCGCCAATTTGTAAGTAGTCTATCCGGCATTGCTTTTGAATGGTACGCCGATCTGCCCAACGGTTCAGTAAGAACCTTTAGCGACCTAGAAAACCTCTTTCTTAAGAGATTTTCTGGAGCGCAACAACGCACCACTGTGGGCGATCTCGTGGTTGAAAAGCAAAAGCCGGGAGAGTCTCTAGTTGAGTACGTCTTGAGGTGGCGAAACCTCTCGATGAAGTGTGGACCCCAGTTGCAAGAACAACATGCTGTGGAGATTCTTTTGAAGAATATCCACGGTCCTGTTGCTTTTCTCCTGAAGGGTTTCACTATTAAAACTTTTGAGAAACTTCTTAATAAGGCTAGCAATTTACAGGAAGAGGCTCCTAGGATGCCATTCTTACGAGAGCAGTCTGAAGAAAGGAAGGGTCTAAAACTGGTGAAGACATTTGAAAAGAAAGCTGTGGTCTCAGCAGTAGATAAAGGAAAGAGGCCAGCGATTAGTCAGCCTAGCACTCCACTTCCACCACAGCCGCCTCAGAAGCAGCCCTTTCAGATAGTTCCTCAACATACTAGAGATCCCTCTTTCATCCCTTTTAGAGAGAGATTGGTAAAGCCTTATCCATTTAAAAGGGAGTCAGTTAAGAAGATCTTCAGGAGTCTGTTAAAGAAACCGGATTTTCAGTTGCCAGAGGCTAGAAGGCCTGAGGATGAGAGCAAGAAAGATGATCCCAAGTATTGCCCGTACCACAGGATGCTTAGTCACCCTCTTGAGGATTGCGTTGTGTTCAAAGATTGGCTTGAGAGGAACTACACCCAAGGTAACATCATAATACCTAAGGAATACTTGGTCGATCCAGAAAAGGCTTCAATTAAGACCATTTCAGGTAATCCTCTTAACTTTTCTTGTTTTGTTGAAGATGGTTGGGACATCGCTTTGTCCCGGGCACTTAAAAAGTCGATTAACAAGTCTCTTCGTCTTTCTCAACAGCTGACTACGATAGCCCAGGCCCCGGTGTGGAAAGTTGACCTGGACGCTTCGCAGAAGGATGTTGAGCCACTTCCCTCTCCAGTAGTCTTAGGAACTACTGAGAAAAATGTGAAAGAAGAGAAATCTGATTTTGTAGAGAGGAAGTGTGTAGATGAGAGATGTATTAGAATGGCGGATGGTGGTGTTAAAACCCTTTCCCCTCTTTTGTTATCTGACTTTTACTTTGCCCCATCAAAGGCGAAGGGTCAAAAGATGAATAAAAAACATCCTTCTACTTCTGTCTTGATGATTAACCATGAATCTCAAATGCAAATTGATGACTCTCCTGTTTCAAATCAAACTCCTAATGAACCAAATATCGAGGTTAGTCAAACCAACCTCACTGAATCGACTATTCAAGAAGAGGTCGAATGTGAAGCTTTATCAGAAAGTGATTTCCCTCAGATCAATTTCCAAGGAAATCCTATCTTGATAGAACTTTCAGATTCTGACTCGCTTTCAGAAAATGATGATCCAACACCTATGGTGTGTGTAGACACTGCCCTAGTTTGCCCGCCCGAAGACGTCGAGCAGGTGCAACTCCGTGGCGGTAAAGTCTTACCCCCTAGGTTGCCCCCTCAGGATAAAGGCAAGCAACCTTCATTCGAAAATCTAAGTCCGGATTCCCCTCAACAACCAGAATTCCCTTTAATTCCTCCGAGTTTCGAGTCTGTCGTTCCTAAGGTTGATTACAATGTTCTAGCCCACCTTAGGAAGTTGCCAGCAAAATTAAGTATTTATGACGCCCTCCTTCTTTCCAAAGAAATGAGGGAATCTCTAATTAAAGCACTTCTCGATCCCGAGATTTGCTTAACACAGTTGGCTGCAACTTCAGAAGGTGAGGCTCTCTACTTCAAAGAGGTCCCTGGGGTTACCTTTTCAGACGAAGATTTACTCTTGAGAACTGCTGACCACAATCGTCCCCTCTACATTACTGTAGATGTGGGAAATTTCAAGTTATCAAGAGTCCTTGTTGATCCGGGTGCATCGGTCAACGTGATGAACATAAAGACCCTTGCTTATCTCAGAGTTGATACTAGCAAGCTTTCAACCGACAGGTTGGTGCTTCGTGGGTTCAACGAGAAGGGCGAGAGAGCTTTAGGTTCGATCACTCTACTCCTGGAAATAGGAGGTTTAAAAACTGAAGCTAAATTTCATATAATTGATTCAACTACGTCCTTTAACGCACTTCTAGGTAGACCTTGGATTCACGAATATAGAATGATTCCATCTACCCTGCACCAATGCATTAAGTATCAACGAGACGGCATTGAACATGTGATTAAGGGTGATTTGCAACCATTCTCGATTCAAGAAATTGGGATCTACGAAGATGCTGCATATTTTGTACCAAAAGGGTCCTCGTCCCGTTCTAAATTAGAGATCAACTTTGAGGAGAAAATGGTTGGACAAAAATTCAACCAAAAGAAAGAAAAAGATAAGAATATCAATCAAGAAATGATTCAATCGAGTAGTGAAGACGACTCTGATATTGTTGTCCTTAGACCTCCAAGCACATTACCTCAAAGAGGTGGGAGGATGGCTTTAAGGGCACGAGGTCGAGGCCGTGCTTCATTAGACAGGAGAACAGCACCTGTGTATATTGATTTGGAATCAGATTCCGATGATGAATCAGAAAGTCAAGGTGCTGCCCTCTCTCTCGATTATCAAAATATAAATACTCCTCCAAAATTTGATCTCACCTTAGACCAGGACAGTGACCCTGAGGTAGATATTTCAAAAGTTAAAAGTGACGAGCCTGAATTAACAATGTATGAAAAGCTCACTAGAAGGATAGAGGCCCTTTCTCTGACCCCACTGTCGGTAGGCAGGGTTGTAGGGTTGGAAGTCAAAGTGGCCCCCAACTTGGATGGTGAAGTTAAGAAAGTCCAGAAATTCTTTTCTGGCTCCTCCTCCGCAAGGGACGAAGGTGATGTAACCATTGAGGAGGCAGATTTTAATGAATTAATGGAATTACCTTTCGGCTACTTCCCTGTTTGTGTAAAAAAAACTTTTTCTAAAGGTTCTATACCATACCGATGGACTAAGGGTCAAGCTAGATACCACGAGAATATTTGGCGAACAAAAATAAATAAAAATCCAACGAGTGGTATTGGCTTTGGAACAGTTAGTTCATTCGACGATGATGAGTATTGCCTAATGATAACTTACCATCTCGATTCTCCAAATGTCCCTACAGATCCTCCTTGTCCTTTGGATGAACTCTGTTTGGAGACTTTAGACGATCCCGATGATCTTCAAGTTCGGGATGCACCCCCTGAATTTGAAGAGGAAATTAAGTCGACAGTCGATGAATTAAGAGAAATTAACTTGGGAAACGATGATGACCCCCGTCCGATTTTCATAAGTACTTTGTTGAGCGAGGGTGAAACTCAAGACTTAATCCAGTTGTTATTCGAGTTTAGGGATTGCTTTGCCTGGACATACGACAAAATGCCAGGTTTGCCTGCTGAGGTAGCAGTTCACAAACTTGGAGTTCGGCATGATGCCATCCCTGTTAAACAAGCTCCTCGACGCATGCGCTTAGAGATTGAGCAACAAGTCGTTTCTGAAGTTAAGAAATTGGCAGAAGCTGGATTCATTCGAGAGGAACAATACCCCTCTTGGGTGGCCAGTGTCGTGCCAGTTCGAAAGAAAAATGGTCAGATTCGGATTTGTGTCGACTATAGGGATCTGAATAAGGCATGCCCTAAGGATGAGTTCCCCCTACCAATACCAGAACTCATGGTGGACATTGCCTCCTCACGTGCTATTTTCTCCTTCATGGATGGCTCGTCGGGTTATAACCAAATCAAGATGGCCCCTGAAGATGAGAGAAATACGGCGTTCAGAACCCCTATTGGAATCTTTTGTTATAAGGTAATGCCATTCGGCTTAAAGAATGCCGGAGCAACCTACCAACGGGCCATGACCCGTATCTTTGACGACTTAATTCATAATCAAGTTGAATGTTATATTGATGATTTAGCTGTCAAGAGCAAGGTTAAAGAGGCTCACCTGTATGACTTAAGAGTTGTTTTCGAACGGTTGCGCCGCTACGATTTGAAAATGAACCCCTTGAAGTGCGCCTTCGGCGTCGCTTCGGGAAAATTCTTAGGATTCGTAGTGAGGCACCGCGGAATCGAGATAGATCCTGCTAAAATTGAAGCCATCTTAGATATGCCATCCCCTAAGAGCCTTACTCAGTTAAGGTCTCTACAAGGTAGATTGGCATATATAAGGAGGTTTATTTCTAATCTTTCCGGGAGATGTCAACCCTTTTCTGTCCTTGCGAAAAAGGACACTAAATTCGTATGGGGCGAGAAGTGTCAAAATGCTTTTGACGATATCAAACAATACCTTTCTAACTCGCCAGTCTTGGCAGCTCCAATTCCGGGAAAGCCATTAATCCTCTACACCGCAGCTCTAGATGAGTCTTTAGGTGCTCTGTTAGCTCAAGTTAACGATGAAGGAAAAGAGAATGCCCTCTACTACCTTAGTCGAAGACTCCTTCCTACTGAAATTTGATACCCGTCAATTGAGAAGCATTGTCTTGCTTTAGTTTTTGCAGCTCAGAAACTGAGGCATTACATGCTCTCCCACTCAATCAGTCTGATTTCAAGAGTTAATCCTTTGCAATATCTTATGACCCGACCTACGTTGTCAGGACGTTTAGCTCGCTGGTCTATGATATTATTGCAATTTGAGATTACACCTTCTGCCTGGATAATGCCTTATAACCCCTGATAAACTTTAGATTGAAAAGGAAACTTCTAGTGAAATTCTAGGAATATATATGCAACAACACCTCTGTGGTGTTTCTCTGTGGTGTTTCTTCTTTTTGTTTTGTTGATCGTGCCTTCCATCATATGCCCTGGGCCGTAGGGAAGGCCTAAACTAAATGCACTAGACGTGTGGAAGCTGGTACAATATATGATTAATGAATTACTTGGCATTAGGTAGGGATGCTAATTAGTATTTGTCTTTATGAAGCTACAGGCGTTCTAGGTAACGTGGCCAGTACTTAGATTCCCAATGGGTCCTTTACTTATAGAAACATAACAGGGATATCTACAACTAATGCCGGAAACAAATATTCTGGGTGAAAGCCTCCAACTCTTTCTGGGGTCGCTATAATTATATCCCAGGATATCCAAGGACTTCTAAGAGTCTCTCCAACTCCAGTTAACTCACCCCGGATGGGTATACTGCACACATCTCTGCTTATAAGTTACTGAGGCATATTGGAAACTACTCCGGTACCCCCCCCCCCCCCTACCACTTGATACTCCATGAAACTAAATACCAGCGGAGGACTAGGTAAGACTGCCAGATCTTTTCTAAAGAAACTTATGGGAACAATACAAATCCCTCAGGGCCAGATACTTTATTGGAGATAATCTACTCATTACTTTGTGTTTACTACTGGATCATAGGTAGTATAAGACAATACTTTAGCTAAACTGTATTACTGCCTACTATAAGCTTGTGTTCTAATCAATGGCTGTCCTGGGGTTGTCCTGGGGTTGTCCTTCCAATTGACTTCCTGGGTCCTCCTCTGAGCAATTGCCTGGGTGCCTTTGCTAGTCTTTATCCATCGATACTTCCCTTGTGTTGCCTACAGGTTCATGTCAATCCTTGTAAGTGTAGTGGCCCTCAGAATAGAGGATACTCCCTCATTGTGCTTGCTAGGACCTGCCCCAAGCCCTCTAGGGGATGCCGGAACCTAGGTACCAATTGATGCCTTCCTGTTGTTGATGGAGTTACCTGCCCCGGGTTTGTACCGAGGAATTGGTTATTATAAGTTCTGATGGATCTTAGAATGTTCGAATGTAGATCTTTGGATGGAGCCGATGAGGGTGTTTTACAATTAGTTCAATTCTATGTACAATTGCTCGAAGACTTTATGGCAATCTTTGAAGTAGTGGGATATAACCACATCTGCTTATACGGAAGTCTATACTTGTAATATATTAGTAACCTTGGCTGTAGTGGTATGGAGTAATTGCCAGTGCTTTCCTTGGAATCATAAAGTAGAATATACTCCCCCCCTGAGCCCTTCACCGGAAAGACATTGGTCAATGCTAACACCCTCTAGTAATGGACTAGAATACACAACTTATTAGCTAGTACCAATTGGGGCTTTGATGTAATGAAGTGTATCAATCTAGGCAGGTAGTGGGTGCTCGCAGTCTCTCCGGGCTTTCCACTGAATAGGACAAATAGTAGCTACTCCCCTAGATTTCCATTGCTACCTTGCTTCCCTAGGCTGTCAATTTGTATTACACTCTCTCAAGGACTACACTAGAGCCCAGGTACGCATAATCTTCTGAACTTTGCCTTGACTTTGAGATCCCACCCTTCTGTGTTTGAGTAATGAATGGCCTTGTTCTAGCCAGGTATTGGCTTATACTAATCATTTCTTCTTTCCCAATGTCTGTCCTAATGTATTTGACTTCCCCGAGGGACGTCCCAATTACTTCTAATCTCAAGAGGAGTTACCCTAGGTAGTCAAAAATTGATTGGTTAGGGCCAGTGGAATACTCATCAATGGAAAATAATTTGCTAGTTACTAAATGGAGCTCAGTTGGTCGAAGCTCTCAGTAGAATTTATGCCTTGGCGGTGCCGTAGGAGGACAGATCATTGATAGTAACTAAAAGATATACCTTCTAAGTATTGCTAGTACCCTACCACCTAAGATTGCTTATTGATTCAGAGTATTAGCTAAATATTTCATGGCTAAGGAGATTACTTACCCTATACCAGATAGGTACAAACCAAAGCACAGAATTGAGTAATTAGTACATAGGTTAGATATAAATAAGTAGTGTTGATGTCTTATCATGCTTAGTTGTAGTAGATGAGGCCAAGGGTATTTACTTATTATTTCATTGCTGGGAGCTTGTCTGAATATCTTCTATTTCTTGTCCTAGTCTTTGCTTTGTTCTAAGGGCACCGCCAGGCTTCGACTCCCAGGGCCAACAAGAAGCAAATTAAATACCTTTGGGAAAGGCCCTGGGAAAGCAAGAACATCTTAGAATCAAAGACACAATCTGTAACTCCAAGGACTTCTAAGAGTCTCTCCAACTCCAGTTAACTCACCCCGGATGGGTATACTGCACACATCTCTGCTTATAAGTTACTGGGGCATATTGGAAACTACTCCGGTACCCCCCCCCCCCCACCACTTGATACTCCATGAAACTAAATACCAGCGGAGGACTAGGTAAGACTGCCAGATCTTTTCTAAAGAAACTTATGGGAACATTACAAATCCCTCAGGGCCAGATACATTATTGGAGATAATCTACTCATTACTTTGTGTTTACTACTGGATCATAGGTAGTATAAGACAATACTTTAGCTAAACTATATTACTGCCTACTATAAGCTTGTGTTCTAATCAATGGCTGTCCTGGGGTTGTCCTGGGGTTGTCCTTCCAATTAACTTCCTGGGGCCTCCTCTGAGCAATTGCCTGGGTGCCTTAGCTAGTCTTTATCCATCGATAATTCCCTTGTGTTGCCTACAGGTTCATGTCAATCCTTGTAAGTGTAGTGGCCCTCAGAATAGAGGATACTCCCTCATTGTGCTTGCTAGGACCTGCCCCAAGCCCTCTAGGGGATGCCGGAACCTAGGTACCAATTGATGCCTTCCTGTTGTTGATGGAGTTACCTGCCCCGGGTTTGTACCGGGGAATTGGTTATTGTAAGTTCTGATGGATCTTAGAATGTTTGAATGTAATTCTTTGGATGGAGCCGATGAGGGTGTTTTACAATTAGTTCAATTCTATGTACAATTGCTCGAAGACTTTATGGCAATCTTTGAAGTAGTGGGATATAACCACATCTACTTATACGGAAGTCTATACTTGTAATCTATTAGTAACCTTGGCTGTAGTGGTATGGAGTAATTGCCAGTGCTTTCCTTGGAATCATAAAGTAGAATATACGCCCCCCCTGAGCCCTTCACCGGAAAGACATTGGTCAATGCTAACACCCTCTAGTAATGGACTAGAATACACAGCTTATTAGCTAGAACCAATTGGGGCTTTGCTGTAATGAAGTGTATCAATCTAGGCAGGTAGTGGGTGCTCGCAGTCTCTCCGGGCTTTCCACTGAATAGGACAAATAGTAGCTACTCCCCTAGATTTCCATTGCTACCTCGCTTCCCTAGGCTGTCAATTTGTATTACACTCTCTCAAGGACTACACTAGAGCCCAGGTACGCATAATCTTCTGAACTTTGCCTTGACTTTGAGATCCCACCCCTCTGTGTTTGAGTAATGAATGGCCTTGTTCTAGCCAGGTATTGGCTTATACTAATCATTTCTTCTTTCCCAATGTCTGTCCTAATGTATTTGACTTCCCCGAGGGACGTCCCAATTACATCTAATCTCAAGAGGAGTTACCCTAGGTAGTCAAAAATTGATTGGTTAGGGTTAGTGGAATACTCATCAATGGAAAACAATTTGCTAGTTACTAAATGGAGCTCAGTTGGCCGAAGCTCTCAGTAGAATTTATGCCTTGGCGATGCCGTAGGAGGACAGATCATTGATAGTAACTAAAAGATATACCTTCTAAGTATTGCTAGTACCCTACCACCTAAGATTGCTTATTGATTCAGAGTATTAGCTAAATATTTCATGGCTAAGGAGATTACTTACCCTATACCAGATAGGTACAAACCAAAGCACATAATTGAGTAATTAGTACATAGGTTAGATACAAATAAGTAGTGTTGATGTCTTATCATGCTTAGTTGTAGTAGATGAGGCCAAGGGTATTTACTTATTATTTCATTGCTGGGAGCTTGTCTGAATATCTTTTGCTTCTTGTCCTAGTCTTTGCTTTGTTCTAAGGGCACCGCCAGGCTTCGACTCCTAGGGCCAACAAGAAGCAAATTGAATACCTCTGGGAAAGGCCCTGGGAAAGCAAGAACATCTTAGAATCAAAGACACAATCTGTAACTCCCAGTTGGTGAAGACGCCTCCCTCCAGTGGAATCCAAGCAAAGATCTATGAAGTCAATACAGGATCTATAGGCCTTAGTCAGGCTGTGTAAATGGGCAGATTGAGACCCAGGGCAGTGCCTGTTGGCCCCTCGGGCAGAAGCAACCTCTGGGAGCCCGCCATTGTTGGCTTAGATAACAGCTGTGTAGGCTACTTGTCATAGTAAGATCTGGGGCCTCAACTAAATCCCGGTTACTACACAGTATTTCTAACATAGATTGAATTTTGTATTCCTGTAAAAAAAGAATCGGGAATTCCTTGGAAGGTCTTGGCGAATCAAACCCAGGGGTTAGGGGGATTCCCTATTGTGATAGGATATTCTATCTGAGCAGGGTAGAAGTTGACCAATTCTTCCAAGTGGGTGATCCTCTAGAAGGATTTGCTTTTTGTCTTCAACATGTTCTCTTGACTTGCTTTGAGGCCTCTTGGGCCCAATGAAATTGTCCTAGAGTTCTATTAATGATCTCTTGTTCTAGTCTTCAATGAGGTAGAATTCTTGGCTACACTGGAATGAAAGACACTTTATAGCATAGGCTATATACTAAAGCCAATCTCCGAGCTGGCCTAGCCTGCGAGGACTACGCCAGTACTATGATTATAAGACAGTCCTCAGAAGG
This sequence comes from Dendrobium huoshanense, assembly GCA_016618105.1. Lineage (NCBI taxonomy): Eukaryota > Viridiplantae > Streptophyta > Magnoliopsida > Asparagales > Orchidaceae > Dendrobium > Dendrobium huoshanense. The sequence continues at coordinate 61,199,150 of CM028359.1, read as the reverse complement.
ATTGAAAACAGGTATCTCCATCAGACAAGTATAATAATACTCCAACTAGATACAAATTTGGGATCGTTGCATAGACCCCCATTGTCTTCATCATCCCTATACCAGTATCTACATTTGAATTAGAAGCACTTGGAGGGTCTCTAACCGATACTTCATCTTATCCGATGTTGCTAAGTTATTGTAGTTATCTGTTCTCAATTAAGAAGTCCCTCCGGGGTCCCTCAGGGAGCTCGTAGATTTGCCTGCTAGATGGAGTGTTGCTGGCCTCCTAATGAATATGCCCGAGTAGCTGTACAACTTGCCCAGGGTAGAGAATGAATTTGTCCTGTGGTACTGGATCTAGGCTAGTCCTAACTGTAGCCCCAATCCTTTGGGCAATTGGCCGCTAGGAGACAGGAGTTTACCTGTGATTTAGCCTTACAGCAGTAATTGGGGCCCACCATCTACTGGTTCTAGATGTAAGATTGACTAGGAGGCATATACCAGCCTGTACAATTACAACAGAAGCCCTAATACCAGTTGTAGATGTGCCCTGGGGATTCCTTGGATGGCCTCATTGGTGTCTTTCTGTATTTTCAATTGTTGCTATTTGTCCCTTTGGTTCTACCTGGATAGAGGCACCGCCAGGCACTGACTTAGATCCTGTATTTCAATGTTTCAATTAGTTCAATAAGACTTGTAACCACCGGGTAGGCACCTGTTTCATAACTGTATAGGATTGTCCTAGTCTTTACTAAATCTGCTTGTGATGAAAGGCACCGCCAGGCACCTACATTGAAAACAAATTAGAATACAATCGGGCAAAAGACACTTTGATTTGGAGAGCTGGTAAGTACGTTCCTTCCCAGTGGGCTTCCAGATGAATGCAAGTTGAAGCAATAGAACTTTTAGATTCATCCCAATAGCCCTGGGGTACGGGCTATTCATAACTTGAAGATAAACACTATAGGACACTGATCATAAACATCGGCTCTACGCCTCCCTAGGTAGGTGCAAGTACAGATGAATTAAGATTAGAACATTGAGATGTACCTAATACTTTCTAATAGTACCAGTCTTCCCGGTGGATGTAAGCAATCATAGAATCAAGAAAACCCATTGAAGGTCCTCCCAGGGCACCAGGAAGCAAGTACCAGATACCAATACAAGATTACAGAATTATATAATAGGCACAGGGTAATAGACAAGTAAGCAGGTACAAAATAAGAAAGATTAGAGGTCCACAACAATTGTATCCTTGAATAACTTCGGCCTCCATCGGTTCAACTAAGTGACATAAATGAACAATTCTTATTCCAATAGAAGTAATTACTAGTCTTACAAGGGATAATTGCTAGCAGGGTGATAGATATCCAATCCTCCCCTGATGTTCTAGTTTATCTCTAAAGTTCTCCACTGTATCCTTCTCATTCTAGTATTGCTAAATCATGTTGAAGTCTTCCTAGGAGCTATCGGTCCTCTCTACTCTAAGTACCTTCCTGCAGACAGTATTGTCCTGTAGCAGTATTTATACCTAGCCTCTCAGACCTCTGGGCTACTAGTTTACTGATAGAACCCAAGACACCTCTAGGCACCTGCCCCATACTAGTACATCCTCTTTGGCCTAAGCCATTATCAGAAACAATCTCAATGAAGCAGAAACGATAGTATCCCAGACTCAATGCCTATAATGAAACACGGAAATTCTAAGTATCGAACTATACCAGGATTCCCTGAAACGCCAAAGTGAATACATAAATCAAATGGAAACACCTGCCCTAATAAGGCCGGCCAAATTGAAAATCAATTCTTATGTTCTACTAATTGTAATTGCCTGGCGGTGCCTCTACAACCCTGTACGGCTCCATCCAAAGGATCTCTAGGTACAAACTAATCCAGATGAGTAGGTTCCAATCCCCAGTACGGCCCACTTTCACACAGTAAAATCTAGATACGTGACAACAAAGAGAAGAACAGGAGAACACTAGGACAGGATAAATCAAAGCCTGTACCACTCCTAATTGGGTCTAATCAGGTTCCGGCCCCCCCATAATAAGGTTATTCTATCATAGGTAGTCTAATGGTATTCAAGCACTGGAATAATTCCAATTGTAAATACATCCTCTAGTAGAGTCATTCTTAGTGCAGCCTGTATCGCCCTAGATGCCCTGTACTGGAGTCATTATCTTAGGATGGGGAAAAGGAAATGAAACAACCAGTAATAAAGTACGTAATCCAATAGAGTCTTATTTGGTGCTAATGCCTTGGTAATAGCATCTACTTGTGAATACACCATTGTTGGAGTGCCTTATACAATGTATTAGGTAATCTAGTACTGCTATAGGCCTTGTAACAGAGTGATTATTAGAGTCTCTGTATTAGCATTGGTATCCACTATCCCAATTGGATAAGACTTTAGCCTCAGTATTGGATATTGTCCATTACGCCTGGTGCCGCTAATACCATTCCTAGTATAGAGTCCATTGAAGAGTATCAGGTTGTTTGTCATCCCACCATTGGTGTTGCTGTAGTACTCAATTGAATTGGAGTTCATATTCTAGTATTGAGTCATTGGTAATCTTGCCAGTACTGCTATTGAACAGGAGTCTATCTAAGTGTATGCCAAATAGCCACTGCTAATACGACCTGTTGCAGTTCCCCATCGTAGTATAGTTTCATCCGGATCTTATTCTTAGGATCGGAGACTTGTCATGAATATCCTTTTGTAGTAGAGTCTACCCTGGGTATATAGTATTAGTCAGCTTACATTATGAAGTACTCCCACGCCCTAGAGTCTGTAATATAGCCTTGGTATAAGGCCATGCCGTAGAGATCCTTTTAGCCGAGTCATTAGAATGGTGTAGACCCTTCCAATGTAATTTAGAACTGTCCCTGTTGAAGCGTCCCGACTTAAAGACACCTATCAGGTATTTGGTCCAGGTACTTCTGACTTGCTATAATGGAACACTCTGTGAAGGAATTAGCAATCCCCTGAAGCCCTTATACCCTCAATAATGGTATCCACATTGTAATATACCTATATGGCACTTGCAGATAAAAGCACTTCCTAATGGTCGTACTGGTATTCTAATACTTATTATACATTGCCCTATCTCCAAGGGTTCCGAATGCACAAACCCCTGGGTACAAGCACTTCTTGAGAATGCCCTTTATTGAGTCGGTACCCACCTGGTATTTGCTCTGTATTAAATAGATAAGACAATCTCAATTAGTTACTACATAAATCCCCCAAGTCCTAGGAAGAATATCTTCTAAAGGCCTAAGTAAACACCGTATATAAGAAATTACTTTATCTGTAAAAGATCCACTTATATAGGTTATAGATAGTATTACCTGCCTGGGTATTCCAAAGTTGGTTTCAGAAGAAATTGAAGGGTTTCTTTCTAACTTCCGATAGGGATATGTCACAAGCTTATGATTGGAGATACCTTCCTCTAGGCTGATACCTATTGCTGTTCTAAGTCTTGATTGGAATATCCAAAAAGAGAGAATCCAAGAGGCGGGCTATATTTTAGAAAGAGTATTGTAAACTCTGCAATCCTATTGGCTACCAACCTGTAGACACAACAATTCTAGGCACCCAGGGCTAGCGATACTAAAGTCAATACAACAAAGAATAGTTAGCCACGCTGTATGGCATCATATACCTATGATTCCAACTCTGAAAAGGTGATGAAGTAAAGATAGAATTGAAGGGCTAGGATTACATAAATACAGTTTGTTTCAGATAAGCCCGGGGCTAGCCCTGGGCGGGACCACCCAGGGGAAGGCAGGGACAATTATTGGAATCATAACTACAGGTAACCCTGGAGGGCTTTCAAGCAATTCATCCGTCCACGTAGGTGGACATCACAGGAATGAGAATTACATCAAGGGGAGGAATGGATGACATACGCTTCCATTGGAACTGTACCTAAAGGCATTGAATTTCTTACAAAAGAAGTACCACGGACAGGAACTAAAGATATTAGGGTGATACATTGTAAAGAGGGGATACCTAGAGTAGGTAACGCACACCAATTATGAAACCCTAGGTTGGGACACGAAATGGAATGCAGATATTGAATCCACAGGCAGGCTAATAGATAAACTTCAGCCTTCATACCATGAATAGGAAGGGCCTCTACATGCAACAATTTCTATTACTATTACTTCAAAGGTATCTCTTCCCACCATTAGAGAGTGACTTTAGAGGGCCTATAATGGACTGGGGGACATTTTGAATTAGAACTTCTATCCTACAAGCTTTTGCCTTACAGGGCCTTGAGATAATCTCTGGTAAACTTCGAGCATCTGTTGGTCCATAGTATTGTATACCTAGGTGAAAGCTCTGGTAGGTATCCTTAGAAGACTACTGGTTCTCCAAAAGACAATCACTACTTTCGATTTCAATTCATTGCCCTGGGTGTGTAGATGTCCTTGTACTTGCCTTAGCCAGGATTTGCCTGGGGTAGGTTCTATTCTAAATAGAATTTGTTTTCCTCTTTTGATGCTTCTGAATGAGGCCTGGGTAGGGCCGAATTGGAAATACTTCTAATTGTGATCCTTGAATCTATTGCAGATGTCCACCGGGTAAGTCCCTCTAAGTCCTAAATTACTAAAGAAATCCTTTCATTGAAGATATCAAGGAGGGGCTCTAATGATTACTAACGAGCTTACAATAAGACTTAAACACAAGTATTTAATCTAACCCACGGGCAGGGCACCAGCCAATACAACTTAGAAAGAATTACTGGAACTCGACGCAGTACAGTAGATGGCATATTCTAAAGTACATTTCTAATTCCTTTCGTAGGCTCGGCTAGAAAGCCTCGTAGACTTACGTTGGCTACAGTAAAACATCTTCTGATACCACAGTGAAATAGTTGGTTAGCCAGGAAATATATGATTGAATACCTCTTAGTAGTACTAATTACAATAATGTTGAGTGTGAATTGGTTTCTATATCTTCCTAGGGTGGCTGTCCTTCATTTCTATGAGGTAGTGTGTTTGATTCAACGAATGTTCTAGCCCAGTCCTGAAGTAGTATTTACCCAGGGGGGCTTGGAAGCTGTACTGCTAATACTTTAGCTCTAGTAGAGACTTTTCTTACTCGATACATTGGCTTAGATGTGTAATGCTCTGAATTTCTTTGTCTTAATTAATAATTCTTTCACGGATCTCTTATAGAAATAGCCGTTTTGATTCAACACCAATATATCTTATCTAAAGGGAAACTAATCTAAATTCTACTCCCTGCTATCCCAAGGCTAAAGAATTCATGAATATAGGTCAGTAGCAATAGTCTTAGCCTCTCTTGTTCTAGCTATCTAACCTAAGGTAGATTGGTCTGTATTTGATCGTGTTAGTTAGGAGCCAAATACAATTTATAGACACCCAAATCAGGAAAATCTTTGTATACAGGACCTCAGTGGAGAGATCTGAATCAGAGTACCTTTAGGTGACCTCTAGGTGATCAGCAAGAATACTAAAAGCATTTGATGAAACCTTTTTCACTTAGGCTATCCACTAAGATTTACCTACATCTTGGCTATAAAGGCCTCCAGAACATACCACTGAACATTGGATAGAGGTATCACCCGGTATAGTATAAGGCGTCCCTGGGAATTAGTCCAGCATTTACTTTCAGTTTGTAATCTCTAATTTCTCTTTGAAGTATCCATATTGGTTCCCAATCCATCACGTAGGCTTATGCGAAGTATCTTTTATGTCTATTAGAAATTCTAGTTGCATGGCAAAAACCTTATTAAGCCATTCCCACCCTCAGTAAGTCCTACCCCTAAATTGCTTGCACGCTTCATCTATTTTTCTATTATTTGCATATGTGAAGCGTACGGACTCACTCTCAAGAGTGAGCGTGGCTGGCACTTGCCCGGGCTTGACCCGCTCTACAACCCTAATTCATCGTCATTGGGGCGAAAGAAGAGTGTGATAGAAGCATCTAAGTTTCAGCCTATCAAAAAGTAAGCACGTATGCGGTCCGCCAGTCTTTGACTTTCTTTTCAGGCTGGTTTTCGAGCGGAATGGCTTTGATTGCTCTTAGACTATTTCTTCTCTTGTCTTCAACCCTCGAAATCGAAAGAGAAAACTAGTCTCCTAAACGAACAAGTGGGCTTCCTTGCTTAAGTCTTTTAGTTTGACTAGTTCGAATCAATAGGTAAAATGGCATTCTTGGTCGGCTACCTAAAAGCAGTGATCCTTTCTTCTCCCTCTGTAGAATGTAGGATGTCCACTGGAAGCAATCTCCTTCCATAGTTGAACTAGCGCTTTCACTTGTCTAAGTTCAACTAGCGCTTTCACTTGTCTAAGTTCAACTATCGCCTTTCATCTCAGAAGAGGCAGCGGCGTCTCTCTTTGCTTGCATTCTCTGTCGCACTAGAAGCGGGAGATGGCTATTCAATTAGTACTGCGTCTTTGAGTAGTGCCCGCATCTTCGCCGTACAATGCTATTGATAACAAACAGTAGTTTCTTTTCATTGGAATTAGTAGATACCGCTGAAAAGCCCGAGATAGCTGAAAACGGTTTCATAAAGAAGATAAGATTCTACGATAGCGCATCTCAGCTTGCGTGCTCGGGGCATCAAACAGTAGTGCGCCAGTCAACGGTTGAAACTAAATGTGTAGTGCCAGGGGAAGGGAAAGCCTACTCACTCTATTGCTATTGAAGCGTCACGGGTGGATAGTCTTGTCAATGCCTACTACGCTAGCAAGGAATCTCACAGTAGTAAGGAATCAGCAAACCGAGGCAATAGAAGCAGGAGAAGGTTTCTTTGCTGGCAAGCAAGTGATCTTCCATGGAGTGGTATAAAGCTTAAGCCTGTTGGAGTCCTTCTCGCTGTCAGTCCTTCGGGCTTCTTCGTGTTAAGCACTAATGAATGTGCTTTTCATGGGTGAAGCGCTTTCGCTCTCCAGACAAGTTCGTTTTCAAATCTCATATAAGATCCGGCAAGGACAATTTCCAATTTCAGTAATCCCGGGGTCTAGCCTTAATGATAATACCAGGTGCGTAGCAAGAATTCTTTCGGCTATCTTTCTTTCTTCCAGCCATTTCCAATCCTATTGCATAAGCCTATCAAAAACCCATGTAGTTGAAATGGAAGTTGCAGTGTTAAGGTAAGACTATCCAGTTGCAACAAGTGGGCTTTTGCCCCCAGTCCCTTAGTTAGCCAGGAGGAGAAGTCAATCTAGCTGCTTCTATCAAAGCGCTCAAAAGCAGGAGTCTCTGTTGTAGTTGCTTTCGATGCTAAACCTTATGCAGTCTTCCATGTTACCTTTGTAGGAGTGGTTTCTATGGCAGAAGCAGAAGGCACGTAGTGAATAGATGAGGTGCGGAGCATTTGAGTTGCCATCCCGGCTCTTCGTCTGATGCTTCTTCCCCTCATCCACAAGGTAGAAGAGAAGGGAAAGAAAGGAAAAGATCCCTCAGGAGAAATGATGGAAGTAGAACAACAAAGTTGTAACAAGACCATGATAGAACTCATGCAGAAACTGCAGCAAGGAAAAAAATCTCCCTGTCAGGACAGTTTATGTCATTGAAACCTGAGCTCAAGTTGCAGCTAAGGAAAAGGCCCAAGCTGCAACCCAAGTAGGGACATCAGAACAGGGTGACGATGTCCAGGAGCCCCTACTTTCCCAAGAGGATTTACTGAGTCAGATCAAGTCAGATGGAAGAGATGAGGCAAATGATTTCCAAGTTGACGTCTATAGCCCCAACCCATCAGGAAACTCAAGTTGAGTCCGACCCTTTGCCCTCGGAACCCGAGCCGAGTAGAGCAAAGGTGTCACAGGAGAACCTCCTTGGTGTGAGTGCACAAAAGTCAGCATCCACCGTCCCTCCAGTGCAGCCAATGGCAGCAGTGGCAGATGAGTCATCGCCAGTCACTTTGACAGAGAGGCAGTTACACCTACTCCTGGATCAAAAGATCAGAGAGGCCATGGCTTCTTCTCACTCGGACAACGTCCAAAGAGGCCGGCCGTACCCAGTTCAGTACCCCAAGTCGCCTCAATACAAGGTATTTGACGGCACGGTAAACCCGAAGCAACATTTAGCCCAGTTCCGTGCTAGCTGCTGCAATGCAGGTGGCAACGATGCATTACTACTTCGACAATTTGTCAGTAGTCTTAGGGCATAGCTTTTGATTGGTACGCCGAGTTACCTAATGATTCTTTCTCAGAACTTGAGGAACTCTTCATCAAAAGGTTTGCTGGGGCGCAGTAGAAAAAACACTAAAGTAGGCGACCTGGTGATTGAAAATCAGAGAGACTCAGAGTCCTTGTCTGAGTACATTCTCAGGTGGAGGAATCTTAGTATGAAATGTGAACCCCAACTTCAAGAAGAGCACGCAGTCGATATACTACTGAAGAACATTCAGGGCCCGATTTCACCGGGGTTTGAAATTACCACCTTTCATATGCTTTTGAGCAAGGTCTCAAAGCTACAGGATGTTTTTTTTCTAAGGAAAAGCCCAAAGAGACCGTCCTTTATGATAAGCTCCACAAGGCCAAGCCTACGAATGGAGCTTCTTACAAGAAGCCAGAAGTCCAGGCAGCTTTCTCTGTTGCTGACAAGGGAAAGAAAGTCATAGTTCAGGACTCCCCTCCAACGAAGTGTTTCATTCAAGGCGCGAAGCGTTGAAGTGTATAAGTACAGTTCAAGCGCTAGTGTTATACTCGACTAACCCTTGATTGACCCCCTCGGAGACAGCGGTACAATGATTCAGTGGCAGGTTTCGGTATCAGTGGATACATCTCAGTGTGCAACAGATGTGCTTCGGAGGTCTCTCGCGGGTGTGAAGTTCAGGCGTCATCTGGGCTTTCTGAGGTGCTCAGCCCTTCGGGGCTTTGGGAGCTTAGAGAGCTCGTTTTGGAGTCATAGAAAAGATCCAGAGTCTATTGCCACTATATTGAGTCAAGGGGAAGAATTGTGAATATTTGACTCAGCCCCACATCTTTTTTTATGCTTGGTGAGTAAGCAATCCATGAGGAGGTTCCTTGGACGTGAGGCGGTTTGCTGTTTCCTTCAGCATTAAGCATCCTTGGTGGTTAGCTGAGGCGGTGGTCTTGAGTGGCTTGGTTGGGATGGAAGTGAAAACATGCTATAGATACATGCAAGAAGCAAGCAAGGGGGTTGTTACCTTCTTTATATCTCACGCACAGTGCAGTATAAGGGCAATTGTGTGGTGCAGTCTTCGAGGAGCATCCGAATAGAGATCTTTCTAAAAGATACTAGGATATTTGACTATTGGTTTGTCTTAAAATGGTGAGATTGGGTGTATTTGGGTTTGGGGAAGAGTGGTTTCTTGGTAGTGGATCGGTTCCTCTCTCCCGTGGATGTAGGCTACGGTCGAACCACGTAAATCTTGGTGTCTTCTTCTGTGCTTGATCTCTTTGCTATTTACTTTGTATGTTCATACAATTCAATCCTGGTAGGCGCTTCCGCATAAACAAGTGGTTTGTTCTAACAAACAGCTTCTTTTCTTCCGGGAAGTGTAGCCCTTTCAATTACCGTACTTTTCTGTTTTTCCTTTCAACCTGTCTGGGAAGTGGTAGCATTTCTTTTGATTGATGTCTTTGCAACAACAACAGCCGCAGCAGCAAGAAAAAGAGTTGAGTATTCACTCCGCTGCCCTACACCCGATCACAGTGACTCCCGTACCTTGTGCAGCAAGGCTTTTCTTCTTACAAGTTTCAAAACGTGTATTTGACGGGCCGCTTTGCGAACCTTGTACGAGTGATCGCATGCTGAGGACCTAGCTTTCATAAAGTAATGAATGCCTGATGATCCGGACTACCAATCGCCTTCACGGGCTCTTTCTTAATGGCCTAACTTCACCGATGAGAAGCTTAGCGCCCTTTCCTAGTCCGGTTGGGTAGAACCTCTATGCCATTTTGCTTCTTGAGTCTTTTCCTTTTCCCATAGAAAGACAAGAGGGGATCATCTAGCCCACTATGGAATTGATTGTCCACTAGGGGATTCTAGGGAGGGATTGACCGATAGCTCACCGAGCGTCCACTATGGATTTCTAGGGTCGATACGAAGTTTGAAACTTGTGGCAAATCGCGATAGTTCCCGGGGCAGATAACCTTCGGAATGAGGCCAGGAGGTATTCGATTGATCGGATTTCGAGCTAGCTCCCAATCATGCCTTTTCCCAGACACAAATTCCTTCTGGTCCGGAAGAACAGAAAGAGATTCTCCCTTATCAGCCCTCCAGGTATCTCTTCAAAAACGTATCCTTCAGGATGAATTGCCATCGAGTCAGTATCTGCTAATTCTATTGAGAGTGGAACGACTTCACCATAATCTTTTTCTCTAGTGCTTGGGATTAGGATCTAACCGCTAAGCTCTATTCGACTTCCCAGATTCTTCCTGCTTCATCTTGTATTAAATTTTCTTAGGTCTTGAAGAACTGCGGTCTCTCGCCCTGCAAGGTCAGCCTATCTTTCGATTGATTGCTTTCCTGCAAGATGGCTTCTTTCTAATCTTCCTGGGCACTTTACTATTCATCGTTAGACGGTTCATGTTCTGTCGCTAGGAAGTTGATGAAGGGGCCCATATTGGATTAGCGACAAAGCACCACTCATCTAGCTTGTAAGAAAGCCAGAGAGGGGGTTAAATGAACTCTGACTATACTACCTCTTCAAAGCATGTTGGCTAAGGAAGACCCGAATCCGCTCTCAAGCACTGGAAAATGTCTTACGCGAAAAGACCTGGACTGACAGACTAGAAAATGAACCTTAGATCCTGTCCTAGCAAAGTTGCTTCGCACCTGAAACCTTAAGATTCAGATAGAAAAGAGGACATCTAGGTATAGGAATGTGCCACTACGCTGGGGTATGAAGCACAGTCAATATGGAGCTACTGATGCTTATTAGGCGCAAAAGGTAGAGTTTTCATTTTCCCTGATTCGCCTATCGGTTCAAGATTCTTTTTTTCTGCCCCGGCCAGCTAGCCCCACTAAGGCTAAGTAAGATAGTAGTATATAGGAATATAGAAAGAAAAGATTTTTAATGAGTGAAACTTGTCATATATATGGGGTAAGTAGTGAATTGAAAGCGTTCAGAATCAAATGCCTCTTTCGGTTAGCGAGACAGCTGGACGGGAAGTCTAGGGTTCTTTTCAATCAACAGGCTTACCATTATGCACCGACTCTCACATGGCGGTAGCGTGTGGGGTTTTGTTCTATGGAGTTGTCTGGTTCAATCTTGAATACATAAGTAGGTGGGCTTGAAGTGGATCTACGCTGCCAATTCCCGCACGTAATGTGAATGTGATCCCAGATGATATAGAGTTGGGATCCACAAGCCCTCCCCTTCCTATATCCTAATCCTATAGACGCTAGAGAAACCGGAATCTAAGCAAAATGCATTGTTTGAATCTGGGTAGATCTGGAGTTAGGAACCAGGTAGGAAATGACTGGAAAGAGAGTTCCCGGCGGGGGACTGGGGAGTTCAATCTTTGTATAGCTCTCTTTCTTTTCTTTAGTCTCTAGAAACAGAAAAGAAACCCTGAAATGAAATCCTATCTAGACTCTTTGGTCTCTCTTTGCTTCTCTGAGTGCCTTCAACAGTGCTTAGGTAGCGCTCAAAGCGAAGGGGAGAGGAGCCGTTAGGCCACTCGACTGAAAGGAACGAAGTACTCGAGCAAAGCGAGAGGAGAGGAGAGCCCGCAGTCTAGACTGCATCTCGGGAGTCTGAAGACCATCCCATTTCCACAAAAAAGAAATTCCGGAAATCTTTTGTCTTTTTTGCATCAAAACCAGCCAGCCGGAAATCGAATGGAAACCCGGTTTTTCCGACCATTTTCAAAAACCTCCAAAAAGAACCTCCCGGGAACGCATTATATATTTACTGGGCACTAGGATAAGCGGTATTATTGAACCAGACGAAACAAAGACAGGGAACGAGTTACCTACTCCTAACGGTCAAAGCGAGCCTTCAATTCTTCACTAGAAAAAACAGAAAATCTCCCCAAGTAGGATTCGAACCTACGACCAGTCAGTTAACAGCCGACCGCTCTACCGCTGAGCTATTGAGGAACAAGAAGCCGACTCTCGTTCTCAACCCATGAACAAGATGAGTCTCCTTCGTCACTTTCTTCATAGTGGCTCCATTCCATGCCTCATTTCAGAATAGGGAACCTCAATGTGGCTCTATTTTCTTTCATTATATGACATCTATATCCCAATTCCATTCATTTCATATCCCTTTTGTGTCATTGACATAAGAGATGTCATTTCTATTTAGAGTATATCTGTTTCTATCTATATATAGATATGGAAAGTGAAGAAATCAGAATTTATGAATCGATAAATAGAAAAGAAAAACTATCGACTTTTTCTTTTTCTTGAACCAAAGAAGTCAATAATCATTGACGTTTTCCCAGAATTTTTCGTAGACCTCTTTGCGATAAAAAATCTCTTTTGTGCAATTCTAAATGTGAAGTAAGTCTCCGTATCTTACTGGTGAAATGGAATACTTGAAATTCAACAGACCCACTCTTTTCTTCTTTTTCTTTTACTTCAAAGGATTCCGTTCATCTACCAAATATGTTACACGATATGTAGGAAATCCACTATAGATTTTTTTCATTGGAATTGAATTCATTCTGAATTGTGAATACATATGTATTCTTGACATACTGAAACGACTGCTGTTATTTGTATCAAACCAATAGCGATTCATACAAGCTACATCTTCTAATCGAAGATTGGGCCAAAGAAACAATTTGAATTTCATGAAATCTTTTCTATCTTTATTAATATGTTTGTCCTCATTCAAAAATTGTCCACAGTTTCTTATTTTGTTTTCATTGCAAAATCTTGTCTTTCTATCCACAACATGAAAATTCTGGGAATTGAAACAAATTCGAATTCGAAATTCTTTCTCTATAGGGCCATTACTTCACTGAATTGCCAGATCAACCATCACAATCCTTGTTCTTCTAGGGGCTTTAGGGGTGATTAAGAGAAAGATCATCCTTACTATACTGACCGCTAGACGAGTTCATCTTGTGATACCCCTGCCAGGATAGCAAGAAAAGACTTATCCACTCAATACATTCTAATATAAGTCAGCCAGATTTTGACATCTTGGATAAACCATATCTAACTATTGAAATGAGAGAATTGTACGATACACTTCTTTCCAGATTACTCTGTTTACATGTATCATGTGGAAGACGTTTCAGTCATTCCGGTTCACCTTAATCTATGACAATTTTCTGAAAGACAACGGCTATACAATTCACAACAATAGTTAGATCTAACTAAACAAGACTGAAAGAAAGTAAATAGATTGATAGAAGATCCTTCAAACCAGCTGCTTTCTGTAAGATTACAACTTACCCATCTTACATAGTTACAACTTGTATCAAGTAGAACTATTTCATGACTAAAAAGAGGAGACATCGTCATTGTCTTCACAACAACTAGTCCCAAACAGTCATATAGAAACATAGAACAGTCTAAACTACAATAGAAGACTATATACTCTCAGTCTTATAGATAATGATAGATAGGTACCAAACGTATCTACATCACTCATAAATTGTAGTTTCTGAATAATAGAAAGAGATGAATCATCTAACTAATGAACTAGAAACAACTAACAATTCTAATCTAGAAATAACACAACGAAATTCTCAATATGTTGAAAGAACAAGAAGTTGTTGTCTAAATATGCGAAATCCATCATTCCGTTTAGAGGTGTAAGTTAGACAAGCTTTCGCTTACCACCCGAATGCTGGACTGGCTACCAGACATCCACCACCTCGTTTCATCCCCTTAAGCCAAAATTCTTAGAGTGCACTGAACAGGCAAATATATAACCCTGTGAATAAACCACAAAGTCATCATCAATCCTTAATTGTAATTGACTAAGAAACAATCAAGTTCTCTTAGCCAACCAGTCAGATTTTCTAGAAAGAATTGGGTAAACTACGTTGGTCCAAAGACCACAAGTTGGTCAAGTGAAAATGAAATCTGACTATCATATAGCTCACTTAACAAACAGGCTTTATAGCCAGTCCTTTGTCATTTAGTACTAACAAGTAACCTAACTAGAATTAGTATCAAATTGAGAAATGAAGAGCTGAATAACATACCGCTAATCTGTCAACCGATCTTAATACTAATTCAGACAAACTTACATTACTGCCATCTGCCCGAACTAATTCATCCACCTGCTGGTTCCTATAGGGGAATGAACCTTAAGAGAAAGACAGACTTGCCTAGTTCATCATGTGAAGGCCGAGGGCGGGGGGAGGTCTTTTCGTCATTGGTCTTGCTTGAGGATGACACTAGGGACTATGCGTCCTTTGCTGACATTCGAAATTCTCTACGATAGAAGATTTTCAGGAACAAGTAAATCATAATGATTTTTGTCTCCACTCAAAAATATGTTGCTGTGTCGTGCAATGGATTTTTCAAACCCCCCTTTCTCAATAGATCTTTTTTTTGTGTCTTTTTTCTTTGTTTGATGCTTTTTCTTATCGACCAATGAAATATCCATAGTTTGATATAGAATCTATTTTCCTTTCCTTTGTATAGATAGACAAATTGGTTCCATAATCTTCTTAGAAATTCTGCAAGAACTAAGTCCTTTTGAATCAGCATTTCATCTATATTTCTTTCACCTCTTTGAATCAAAGATATAGCAATTTCCTTTGGATTTCTTAGTCTAAGTAGGAGACAATATATCCTGAGATTTTTCTTCTTTCTTTCTTCAAGGGATCAGCCCATCTTAGTTGAAAAAGGAAAGATTTTTTCAAAAAGAAATCTAGTTCCATTTCATTCTTGCTCTTAGATTGTTTCTTTTTTAGAACCTTTTTCATTTCTAATCTTGCATAATCTTCTTCAACAGTTTTTTGATTTTCTTTTTCGTAGATTCCATACAAGATTTCCTTGGACCTGTTGTTCATTCTCTTCCTGCTTGGAATTTCCTATCCTAATTCACGATCGGAGCTCAGAGAAGGTCACTCCCCACACGAAGAAGCAAAGAAAGACTGTACCGGGTGTCCTTTCCTCTCGTAAGGCAACTATCTCGAGCTCACTGAAAACTCACTGAATCCTTCTTCTTTTTAGAACTTTTCCTTTAGCTTTGTGTAATTGAGCTTGACTTAGTTTGTTTCAAAGAAAAGAAAGATCTCCAATCCGGGAAAATATACACTACTTGAATTGAAGTAGAGAAATGCGTTTTATACAAAAAGACCATGGGTGGATGAAAAGTTTCAGATTGAAATGTGACTTCACTAAAGGAAAGACGGTTTATGACTTTGACCCCATGTTGATTGACAATTTCCAGATTGAAATGTGACTTCACTAAGGGAAAGACGGTTTATGACTTTTTCCCATGGGTGGCATGAAAGTTTTGTTTTCAATTTCTTTTTACGAATTTCTTTCTAATGTAATATTCTTTAGAATCTCCCTTTTCCCTTCCTATATAAAGAGAATAATGATGATGGCTACCGGTACTTAACAGGCGGTAACGATCATAGATTTCCCCAGTTGGACCACTTCAATAACCCCCTGATAGATCGGAAAGAGTTCTAGGCTCTTCCCCCTCCGGGCAGGCACTCGTCCAATCAAGAGGTTTGCACACCATTGGCAAGTTGAGCTTGATCGGTAGTAAAGAAATATCAAAGTTGCAGACAGCGTAGAGATGGCTCGGAAGAAAATCAGATCCTTTCTTCTTCATCACTCGAACATTCCCGTTCTTATCATTCATGAATGTGATCAAATCCCTTTCATGCATTAATGAAACTAATCCTAAACCAATGGGATACATCTTTTCCAATTTAGATCTTTTCTTATCTTCATCATCCGTGGTTTCAGTGGACATAGTGAACTTCTTTTTACACCTGCGGTTTCTCAATAATAAAGCATGGGTACGGACACTATTCTCTAGTCCTTCAACCAAAGTGGAAACACGAATCATTGAAGTATCCGAATCAACTGAGTGAAAAAGCATACTTCACACATGAACAATTAAGGCCTCAATCGTATATTGACCGAACTCTGAAATCAATTCAATATCATTCTCTTTTTTGAAACGTTTCCTAAGAATATCCTTAGCACATTCATCATCATTCTTTATGAAACTTCTATTTGGAACACTCCTAAACATAGATTCTTCATCGAATTTCAGAGTAAGGTCCTCAATATCAAGTTGGATCTTATGTAATTCATCTTCGGAAGTTCAATTTTCCTTTACGCAAAATATTAAAGACTTCTTCCTTATACTGATAAGATTTCTAAGATTTAGTCTTATGTTGACTCTCTTCTTTATGAAGATTTATGAAATGAGAATCAAAATCATTCCAAAAACTTATGAATTTTTCCTTCTCTCGGCACATCAATCATTGATTTAGCTATCCATTTTTTGTTAGTCATTGCTTTTTTGTTTTACCCTTTGTTTTCACCCTCTCTTTGAAACTTGTCTTCACCCTGAGAAATTGGACAAGTGGTCCCCAAGTTTCTCACCTCAGTCGCTTACAGGGTTCACTTCCTTCGCTGGAAGACTGGGATGCCCAGAACTTGGCTCGCCTAGCTAGTGCAGTCGGGGAGCTGGATGAGCAAACTGGCTCATTGGGTAGATGTGAATACGATCGTGTATGTGTGCGGCTGGACCTCTCAAAAAGGCTTCCAAAAGGTGTTTGGGCTATTGGCTTCAATGGTCGGTTCTTCCAACTTCATTGTGGTATAGTCGGGCATAGGGCTGATGCTTGTCAGTTGAGGCAAGAGGCTGGACAGGACCTAGAGAACAGGCCAATCCTGCTGAAGGTCATCATAAGGGAAGCAAGAATGGAGAAAAGCAAACTAATATCAATAGAAGTATGGAGAATTCCACCAGAAGGACATGTGGAAGCAAGGACTTCAACAACAAGCCAAAGGTGACTCTGAACTGAGTCACACTAGCTGCGCTATGGAAGACCATGGGATTGGTGGCAAAAACTACAGGTGCTGTGAAAGAAGGGATGAGGAACAATCCACAAGCAGCCCAAGATCAAGAATCATATCTGAAGCTTTGCAAACTGAGCCCATGCTTAATGAAAGCCCCAAGATGGCTAAAACCTCCCCACCCGAGAATATCTTTTCTTTTCTCTTTTGTTGGGCCACCCAAGAACGTAATACCAGGCCCATTTTTCGCCATACCACGAAGATAATGAGGAGTTTCTTGTCAAATTCTTCCCCATGAGGAGATGCAAGCAAGTAGCCAAGGCGGCGGGGACGCGTCCCCTATGATGGATCAATGAGTCCTATCCTTTTCTGGAACTGTAGGGGGGCCCGAAAGAAGGCAACTACCTCCGCCATCTGATCTCCGATCATGATGTTCAAATTTTATGGAGGAAGAACTTACCCGCAAAGAGATAGACAAGATTGCTGGCAGGTCTTGGGATTTCTTTCACCAACATTGCCACTGACACGCAGTGTCTCATTACTCAGGTCTTCATGCCTGATAGCGAATGTGGTTTTTGTGTATGCCAGCAAAGACTACCACATTGATGTGGGAATTTCTTGCCCAGAATTTGAATGTGTCATTGTATCCTTTCGCATTTCGCAGGAGGACAAGGGGAAGCATTTCAACACCTTACCGGTTGTGGAGGAGATGGAAGAGCAAATGATTTGCATGAATTCACTTGGAGTAACAACAAGAATAGCAAGTCCATCATGATCGCATCCTAATTGACTCTAGAGCTTCCAACATTCTTCTTGTTCGCCACTTACCTCGCATTGCTTCGGATCACTGTCCCCTACTCTTCAACACCCCGGAACACTCGCTGGATCAAGTTTGAAGACACCTGGTTGTCCTATCCTCAAGGAGAAATGGGATAAGAAGGACGAAGGCCACTGTACAGATGTGCTTCAAAGGAGCAGAAACAAGTGAAAAGATCTGAATGAGGCCAAGGAAGCTGAAGCTCCAAACCACCGAATGCTCGGTGACAGGTTTATCTCCTGAGAAATGCTCTACCCTCCGAACCAGACCGACAAGCTCAAAGAAGGTGATGCAAATTCTCACTTTTTTCACTCAGCTCGAAGACGCTCGAACAGGATCTCCCATGTTCGGATTGAGGACAATAATGTGGAGGAGATTGAAGAAAGGTTCATGGCTTCTTTCATCTTTCAAATCAAGCTGCATACCCCCATTGGCCTGCTGAACGACACATCCCCTCTATTGACATGGCGACCCAATTTGGACTGCGCTTGGCAGCAATTGCTCCCCTGGTATCGATGGCATTACAGCATCCTTTTTCAAGTGTTTTTGGCACATTGTGGGGCCAGTTGTGTGTATGGCTATGAATAACAATATGCCTCCTCAATGGAAGGAGACATTGATTGTCCTAAAACCAACAATGCTGACTGCCCTGAGAACCCAATCAGCCTCTGTCAATCTAGCTACAAAATTGTTGTTTTCTGATCTCCAAAGAACAAGGTGCGTTCGTTCCTACTATTTCTGACTTGGCACAGGAGGTCATCAACAAGTTTCCAAATTCTACCTTGGAACACTGTTGAGGGTCTTAAGGGCCATGGCTTTTCCTGGGTTTCTAGCTGCTTGCTCTGGTCGACTGGATCGAGGCGGATTGTGGGTTTCGACAAGGGTGCCCTCTCTCCCCCTACTTGTTCATCATCTGCCCTCACAACACTAAGGTTTCACACCTCCTGTACGCAGACGACATCCTAATTATGACTGAAGTTTCTACCCAATTCTGTCTACTTACTGCAGGACAAATGAGAAGAAATCAGCAATCTTGTTTAGCAAAGCTACAAGAGGAGGTGGCTAAGTCCCTTGGATTTTGAAAGGTTGAAGAGTTTGATTACATGGGGGTGCACCTTGCCATGCGCAAGTTGATTCGGGCAGATTTTGATGAGCTAAAAAGCTAAGAGCAAAGTGAACGGGTGGGGAAATCGTAACGTCTCACTAGCTGGGCGGGTTACTCTCATTAACTCCTCACTTCTGGCCTTATGGTAACACACACGGAAGTGCCCCGTGGGGGCTGGCTGAAATTGAGAAGATTGGGACAAAGGTCGAAACCGAAGGGGACTTCATTATGTCAGCTGGGAGGATATACCACGGAGGGTAGCCTGGGGTTCCATGCTGCTGGAACCTGGAAGGGCCCTTTGAGGGCTTACCAAGGGGAGGGTGGACGAGTATCGAAGAGGGAACTGGTCTATTTTGAAGGATGGTGCAGAGAGCCTGAAAAGTATCATCTCACAATGGATCTCAAAGAAATGTGCTGGAAGGATCCTAGACATTCCAATCTCACGATGGCCCACGTTCATCAATGTCAACACTGGTTACAGATTGACTTGATGGTAACAAACCAGCTGAGCTGGTGGGCAGAATTCAAGGCATTGCCACTCCTCCAGGCAGACTACCCAGAACTCATTCATGTCAAAACAATCACAGCCATGGCCTATGATAACAAGTTCCCCAAGTGGATCCGAAATTGGCCTTATCCTTATTGACGCCTTGCCTACAAGCTGTGTAGAAGGCGGCTTGCTGAGTCCTCCACTTGCCCTTGGGGCTGCGACACCCCCGAGGACCGTGACCATATCGCGGCCACTTGCTCCAACTTCAACCGTATCTTTCATGTACTTAGATATCAACATGCCCAGTTTTAGCACTTCATTGCAACATTCGGAAATGGTTCTTATGGTCAGCCCGCCCTCGCTCGTTGTTACCAGAATTGGCGCAGCAGGAACACAACAAACCCTATGGCACACTTGTCAGCAAGTCCCTCACTGATATGCATCTCTACCCACACTAATCAGCCAACCCGGCTGTCCCAGCAAACTCCCCCTGGATAAAGATCAATGTGGATGGCGCCCTCCACCATTCCTACCAATGAGCTTAATGGTATCATCATTGAGGGTGACAATGCAAGCGTCATCAAGCATTTCCAGCAATGCTTTGAAAAAGGGACATGGCAACACCAGCAAACCGAGCTCAGTTTTCTACAGCAATTTCATCTTGGCATAGCTTCAACATAGGAAATTGATGTTTTGAGGAATGATAGCAACTTACATGCCCACACTTACATGTCACTTTTTGTTAATGCAAAATGCAAGATTCAAGGAATCCAATTCTCTTTCATTTAGCTGTATGCAAAACAAAGACAGATTGAAACAGCACAAAGACAATTCCGCTCTTCACTCTGGAAAGTCAGTAGTCAATGCGATCAAAAAGACGGGGAAAACGCAAACAGTTTCATCTTTCAGTCCGGGGGCTGAATCGGCTCATACAAGGGCAAAGTAATTCACAAGTTTCCTAATGAAAGTGAAAGTAGCTACTAGTTCTTTCCTCACTTGCCTCAGTGGCATAACCCGAACCAGAAGAAGCGGCTAATTCACTTATGATAGACGGCATGATCTTCGTAACCGATGAAAATTGATTCCATATTGGGTATTCATGGACAGTTGACTAACAAAACCAAAAAGTTCTTCTCTCCTTAAAAGAGAATTTTCCATATATATACAAATAGTCAGTTCTAGTAGTAGGCGGTAAAGCCCAACAAGAATCAACTATCTGTTGTAGCATGGGAACTCATTTCAAACTAGAACCGAATCTAACCAGTACGGTAAAACTTCCTTATTAGCATAGGCCCTGAAAAAGCCATATGAAGGGTACAGCTGTCAGATTGTAAAACAGTCCAATACCAACGCAAGTAATTGCACCACTGAGACATCCAATTCAATACAATTGCACGCTCAGCGAATTCAGCAGTCAGGATCATCTGCTATTCGTATATTCCTAGGTAGAAAATGATCTCTTACGAGTCGACCAAAGATATATGGATGCAATGGAAGACCTCTCCCGAACCACCAGTCTAAACCGGAAGGTGCGAAAGAGTACTTACGTTTAAGCAATACTATATTCAACCTATTTAGACGTTTGAATAAAGAAGGTTTCTCCTCGAAGTGCACTTGTAACCGAGAGTTGAAACTCTGAATTCAGAGCCATAGCGATTGCGTACTGCTCGGCAACTTTGTCATCAGTAATAATGACATCGTCACCAAGTATGGCATATTTTTCATACAAAATGACAGGGTACACCTGCCAAGCAAAATACCACACTGGGTAAGTACAAGCCAGGAGCTTCAGTAACCTAGTGGCTGTCCAGCCGACGGTTGTTCCTTGACTTTCTGACAAAAGGAAATATGTTAGAAGCCAGAGCAGACTTAACAGCTGCATAGGCAAATGTACTCCCAACATGAATTGAAGTGGGAATCTGTAAGTTGTTGATGAGAAAGAAATCAACAGAATGACATGTTCTTGATCCAAAAGACAAAAGTAAATACACTTCTGACAGCCACCTTAAGCTGCTGAGCCAAGACTTCTCAGTAGACAAACAACCTAGTCACATGATTGTGGAATTATGAAAGAGAAAGCAAGATACAACATAGCACCTGACCCGGTGCTACGGGCGGAATCCGAAATCGAAATATACAGGGCATCCTTGACTAGGAAAGCGGTTCTCGGGCAATCAAAATTTTGACTGACCGGTCGGTAGCTGAAGCAGCTTCTGTGATGATGAGAATGGTGAAAATGACTGATAACTAACTCCAAGTGTTAAGAGCATTTCAGAGGTATGTTTCCAAGTATGATGGTGAAAGTCTAGTTTGCAAGTCGTGGAATTCTATGACGAAAAGGATTGGGATCTTAGGCTTGGGAATGAGTACGGGTCAGTAAACTATGGCAAGTCACTCGCCAACACACGAGAAAGATCTTCTCGTCTTTGAATCTCGAAAATAGTTTTGATCATGATAGACGGGGGTCGGGTTATTGATTCTAAGTTTTTGGTTGTGAACTACCTGCAGTCTGTAGTGTAGGCTTAGAAAGCCTTCCCGACTTAGCCTTATGATTCGCTACTCCAACTAGTGGACTATAGAATTTCCATGGATGAACTAATTCATTTTCCTTTTTCATTCATTAGAGAAAGAGAATTCTTTCTAGTTATAGAAAGAAGTCAGTCTTTCTTTGTTCAACGCTTCGCGCCTTCTTTCTTAGTTTCTAGTGTACCGCACCTAAGGAGGTTTAGGGTCCAGAGTCATTCGATCTTTGCTAAGGCCTTTCTCTTTCGACTAGAGTTTCCGATCTGTTGTTTAAACCTTCCTCCACTCGATCACCTCTGCAAGAGTCTAATCATTCTCTTTTCACTGAAAAAGGAACGTCTTCTTTCGAAAGAGCTGCTATTCCGGCCCGATTTCTTGGCTGGCCCTTTCATTGTAGTAGCCGAGGCCTTTCGCAAGGTGCTAGATCCATGTTAGCCGCCTTTTCCCACTACTGATCTAGTTGCTCTTGCTGACTCGCCCGCAAACCATTCATTTTCATTGAAATTTGAACAGCTTGATAACGGGTTTTGCGCCCTTTACCTTTACTCTTTACCTAGCTCTATCCCTTTCTCCTTCTCTAGCCCAGATCTATGAAAAGTTTGACCTAGTTCATTCATAACCTACTTTGATAAAGCCAAAAATAGAGCAAGTCATTAAGAAATGGAGCAAAGAAAGCGCAAGCCAAGGCCCAGTACCAAAGCATCTTGTCCTCCTCGACCAAGCATTGATAATGGAAGACCTAATAAGTGGTGACAGCTCTCTTAGCTCGACCACCACGAGGTTAGCTTGCTAATATCTCTTTTCTTTCAAGCCTTGCTCTTGCCTCGTCTTCACCTTCTACCTTATTCAGTTTTGGACTTCCAGCTAATGATTGAACTGATTGCTATGATTTGCATCGATAAATAGAAAGAGAAAGATAAGGACCTAAGACAAACCCTGAGATTCTTCCATCCGAGTGAGTACGCCCCTGAATCTTTTTCATGACTAGCGCCTTTTCTGAAGTTTTGTTGCTATTTGATCGATCGGTGCCTTCATAGGAGCTAGCTGCATGAAATTCCGAGATCTAGGTGCTACTGACCTGCCATAAGAGCATTTATACTATCACAGGCTAGCAGTAAGAAGTTGAACCTCGTGCTTTCAATCCCGCTACCTAAAAAATAGAGACTCCGATTGCTCGCAAACTTCTGGCTTCGCCGCCCTCCCCGCTAGCCTTTTTCTTTGTTGTTTTGTCCGTGACCGGGTTGGCTTAATGGTTCGTCCATCGGTAGTTTACGGGATTGTTTCAGATTGCGATTTCTCAGGTGATCAGTCATTTTTTAGGGTACCACGACTTAAGCGCTAGGTCTGGCCTAGTCTACGAAAGGTTGGAGGATAGAATATGCTCGACTGCACGCACAGGAGAGGAACGAAGTACTCAACTGAAAGGAGAGGAGAACTTCTGTTATACTCGACTGAAAGGAAAGCTTGTCTTTACTCGAGCAAAGCGAGAGGAACGAAGTAGCTCGACTGAAAGGAGAGGAGAGGAACGAATGTCCCAGTTATTCTAGCGCCTACTCTGTTTCCTTCTCTTTCAATAGCTTTTTTTAAGCAGAATAGCATGAACTAAACTATATGTAGAAATGTAGAAAGACCCAGATGTGAAACCTTAAGTGGCCAAGCAGGTCATATTTTTGGAAGATTCACTAGCTTCTTGAGAGCTTGGGGAATTTGGCCCAGTAGCTCCAGCTTGCTCAGTCTCAGGGTTTGACTTTCCCTCCTCAGTAGGCTCTGGTTCAGCTTCAACCAGCTGAGTTTCTCCCTCACTTACCGTAAGAGGCTCAGACGCTTCTAAGTGGGTTTGCCTTCGAATTTCCTTTTCTTAAGAAAAGCAGAGGCAGTTTCTGCAGCTGTGCGCTTTGAGGTAGCTCGGGTTCTCCTAACTGAAGACATTGCGGACTTAGGGGGTTTAGCACTTTTGTCTACAAAAGAAATAGAAAAACAAGCCATGGAAAAAGTGAGTGAAACAACGAAAGACCGAAAAGTAGATACCTTTGTTTGTGCCCCACTGACTTCAGTCTGGGAGGAGAAATTTGACTCGACGAGGGCTCTGGGATTTTTCGGTCGGGATTCTCCTTTTTACATCTCCAGGTGAGATGGCTTCAAGAATGGCTTCGATTGGCTTTCAAGCAAGATTTTGATTCCTCCGATCACCATGTTCTGAATTCCTTGGTCATTCCTGGCTTCGTTTCGGTGATGAGAGGCCAAGAAAGAGGATTGTAAACTCTGCTAAAAATGAAAGGGGGAAAAAGGATAGCTCGGGTAAATCCCAACTGCCTTGCGAGCAAAGTTCAGAACTGTACTTGGGATTTGTCTTTTCGATCACCCGGAAGATCTCTTGTCATGAGGTAATTTGAGAGTACTTCATCCTGGCTGTGGTGGATTTTTTCAAAGAAAGCATGAAAAAAAGAAAAGGCGCGAAGCGTTTCACTTAGACAAGTGAAAGGCGATAGTTTCACTTAGACAAGTGAAAGGCGATAGTTTCACTTAGACAAGTGAAAGGCGATAGTTTCACTTAGACAAGTGAAAGGCGATAGTTTTGTAGAACAAAAGGCGCTATATTATCAACACTTCCCAATCACTAAACTGCCTATGAAATCACGAACATGGCTTTGGCAAAACTCGAGCACGACATGGCAAAACCGGATCTTCTTTATCTGAAATGGTATTCAATCTCGGATGCCTTCTGACGCTTGACGTCTCATTAAGGCATCAGATCCTGGATAGATTTTTGACTTAGGCGCGCATGATCTGTTTGAATGTGGTGGAGCGGCATCCGGGGGACCCGTCAGATGGGCATAATTCAGATAATGCCAGCCACTCGTTATGCTGAGACGCGGAGACTGCGTGCTTCGAGAGGGGGAGGAGACCTTAGCCGATGATTCGCCAGAAAGTCATGACCTGCTACGCCCTTTCTCGCCAATCTTTGCTTTTGCAACACTTTGCCTGACTCCCCCTTGCCATATTGAAGATAGATGTATCAAATTAAATTGAGAAGATTGAGTGATATATGTAAACATATCCCAAATCAAAGTCAACCTAATTTGATGACATGATCATGTATAGATTAATTATTATTAACCTAGGTTAACATGGCATTAGAAGTAAATTTCAATTAAACTATACCTGATCATATTATCTAAACTCATTTTCAGTAAAAGAAGACTTTATACTGATTCCATAGAACTCTAAAATGCAATGATTGAATGATTATAAGATTTGTAAATGAGATTTTAAATATTTAATCCAAGTAATGAATTAAACATTTGAAAATTCATTTAAGACTTAAATCGAGTTCTGAAAATTCCCCGAAAATCAGATAATGCATATTATATCTCAGGTATCATGCCATTCAATTTTGAGGTTAACTATAAGTGAATTTAAGATATACTTAAAAATATTTAAAAATATTTCTAATTTAAATTATAGTAGAAATATCAGAAATTAGGTCCTTATTTTATTTTTAAAAGATAGATGATTTTAATACAAATAGAATGAGCTATTATACATTAAATTTGATCAAGTATTTAATTTATAATAATTTTTAGAAGTTTAAATGGGTTAAAAAAACATATTTAAAATATAATTCTTATTTGTTAAATGGCGGTGACGGTGCTCTACACGCGGTTTCACTTAACCAACTCAGCAGAGCTGGCAGGCCATCGGATTAACAGCGGCTTAATCCAACGGCTGCGATCGGGGCCATGTCCGATCCCGATCTAAAATGATCGGATGGTCATAGTTCAATCCCTCTGTTTGGAATGAACGAACTAGATTGAGCCGAACGAATCAAGTAATCACATGAAACATAAGGCTAATTGAATCTGGGCTGTTGAAATCGAACAGGCGAAACCAACGATCGAGATTTCATCTTCTTCATCCGACCGGCGTATACCCTAGTTTAGGTTTTGTTTTAAACTTCTTATACAATCAATTAAATGGCATGATAACTAAGATTTGAATGACAGACGACGAGAAGAAGAACGGGGAATAGTTTATAGAGCTTGATATGATTTCCTTAGAAGCCTATTTAAAAACCTATGTATTATCTAGGGTTTAGAATTTACCATAGTATAAATGATGGATTGAGTTGATTTTATCACGGTTGAATTTGTAGATTGACCACGTGTTGATTCCTTGAATATCTTGATCATGGAGGAAGTCTCTACGGGGAGATGGGGTATTTTGGATGGAGGTAGGCTCGATCTCAAGTCATCGCCGCCGGTGAGCTCTAAACGATTGAAAACGATGGCAAAATGAAGGGAAAGCTCTAGGAAATCAAAACAAAATCCCTGGAGGTCTCAAGATGCATTGGAATGAGAATAGGTCCGAATGAGAGAGTCCCGCCTCTAACACCCTATTCAGTGGTTTGGAGCCAAAATCAAGGGCTGGGATCAACTGGGGGAGCTTATGGGATGGTTGACATCTATCCCAAACAGTGAGGGAATAGAGGGGGTGGCTTCCTCAGGTGAAAATGACTCTATTTCATTTTCACGTGGAGGGGACCACTAGGCTTCTAGGGTCGAGATAGGGAGCAGACCAAGGGCTGGAGGAGGTTGGGATAGCTTCAGGGAAGCTTCTGGATTTAAGTCAATTGGCTGGAGTGGCCTGGTTTAGAGGAGAGAATGAATTCAAATGGGATTAACCATTTAGAGCTTATATGAACTCTCATTGACCATTTGATTGGTCAAAGGGGTCATAGGCTGCTGAGTTGGCATCAAGGAAGATTTTAGAGTCTCTACAAAAGGCTGGATGGGCTTGGTTTGGGCTGGGTGAATCGATTTGAACGGGTTTGACCACTAGAGCTCATTTGAGCTCTAGTTGACCGTTTGAGTGGTCAAGGGAGGTCAAGTTAGGTGAGATGGCATTTAGACCATGCCTAGGTTGTACTCAAGTGGCTGAATGGATTTGATCTCAAACAAAGAGGTTGAATGGATTGGATTAACCATGCAAGTGATTTTGAGCCTTGGATTGACTAGTTTGACTAGTCAACCTTTGGCAATGTTGATAGAATGTAGGTGGTGAGACCATGTGCCTGAATGGTTTATATGAATCATTATGGTTAATTGAATCATATAGAATGATTGAGCTCAACTAGATTGGATTTGATTAGATGATTTGATGTATGCAGATTAATTGGAGTTTTGATTAAATGTTGAGTGATTGATTAAAGATTGATTTGGACTTTGATTGAATGTTGATTGAATGGAGACTATAAAGTTGAGTGAAGTTTGAATGATTGAGCATATTTGGTTAATTGATTGAGTGCAGGGCAGTGATTGAAACATTTTAATTTGATTATAGACTAAGTGTCTGATTGGAGATTGATCTAAATCCTAGATTGATCTAAGATCTAGATAGGTTTAAAGTCTAAATAGGTCATATGGTCTGGATAGATCTGGAGGGCTTGAAGTCTGGATTTGATTGAAGTCTAGTTTGATTGAAATCTAGATGGATTGAGGTATGAATTGAATTGAGTTTGAAGTGATCAAGAATTTAGATTTATTTGAATTTGGATTGATCACAAACCTGGATTGATTTGCATATGAATTGGTTTTAGGATCCTATATAGACCTCATACAAAAATGAGGTCAACAAATGGACCCCCAACATGTGTGATGAACTTGAAGCGTAAATCGCATGTGTTGGCGTTGACCGAAGTAAATCAACGAAGTTTAGGAGCTGTGGACTTGA
Source organism: Dendrobium huoshanense (assembly GCA_016618105.1). Classification (NCBI taxonomy): domain Eukaryota; kingdom Viridiplantae; phylum Streptophyta; class Magnoliopsida; order Asparagales; family Orchidaceae; genus Dendrobium; species Dendrobium huoshanense. Next base: position 61,171,588 of record CM028359.1, on the reverse strand, counting down.
TTGAAAGATCGATTTTCATCAAGTAAAAATTGGACCTAACTGAGAGATCGATTCTCAGAGAGGTGAAATTTAAACTTTAAGTGGGAGATCGATTCCCAAATAAAGGTGAGTGTTCAGACGGGAGATCGATTCCCGAATGAAATGGATTTAGAACCTGACCGATAGATCGATTATCATAAAGGTGAAATTTAAAATTTGACTGGAGGATCGATTTCCAGACAAAGTGGATACTCGGACGGGAGATCGATTCCCGAATGAGTGAATTTAAGACCTGGCCGTTAGATCGATTATTGGAAAGGTGAAATTTAAACTTTGTCTGGAAGATCGATTTACAGACAAAGTGAATACTCAGACGGGAGATCAATTTCCTAATGAGCATATTTAAAACCTTACCGATAGATTGATTATCGGAAAGGCCGAATTTAAACTTTGACTGGAAGATCGATTTCCATACAAAGAGAATACTCAGATGGGAGATCGATTCCTGAATGAGCGAATTTAAAACCTGATTGATAGATCAATTATAGGAAAGGAGGAATTTAAACTTTGACTGGAAGATCGATTTCCAGACAAAGCAAATGCCCAGACGGGTTAGAACCTGACCGATAGATCAATTATCGAAAAGGTAGAATTTAAATTTTGACTGAATGATCGATTTCCAGATAAAGCGAATACTCAGACGGGAGATCGATTCCTAAATGAGTGGATTTTGAACCTGACCGACAGATCGATTATCAGAACGGTGAAATTTAAACTTTGACTGGAAGATCGATTTCTAGACAATGTGAATACCAAGATGGGAGATCGATTCTCGAATGAGTGGATTTAGAACCTGACCGATAGATCGATTATTGGAAAGGAGAAATTTAAACTTTGACTGGAAGATCGATTTCCAAACAAAGCGAATACGTAGACGGGAGATCGATTATCGAATGAGTGGATTTAGAGCCTGACCGGTTAATCGATTATTGGAAAAGAAAAATTTAAACTTTGACTGGAAGATCGATTTCCAAACAAAGCGAATACCCAGACGGGAGATCGATTCCCAAATGAGTGGATTTAGGACCTGACCGATAGATCGATTATTGAAAAGGCAAAATTTAAACTTTGACTGGAAGATCGATTTCCAGACAAAGCGAATACCCATATGAGAGATTGATTCCCGAATGAGTGGATTTAGGACCTGGTCGATAGCTCGATTATCAGAAAGGAAAAATTTAAACTTTGACTGGAAGATTGATTTCCAAACAAAGCAAATACCCAGACGGGAGGTCGATTCCCGAATGAGTAGATTTAGAAGCAAATTACTTGAATTATATTTAAAGTTCGAATTATCTAGTTCAAATGATAATATCAACACAGGCAATTTAAAACTTCAAAATTTTATTTCCTTGCAATGTTTATTAAATACATCAGCTATCATAATATCTCTTAAGGTATCGTCCGTTGATAGGCAACATAGGATGATTGCCTTTACAATCTATAAGCTGATAAGATCCTCCTTGGTAGACTTTCTCCACTATAAAAGGTCCTTACCATGTTGGTTCGAACTTGCCTCCTATTTTTTGATGAGATAGGATGGGTCTTCAAAGAACTAAAACCAGGTCTCCTACTTGAAAAGTTCTCGGTCGAACCAATTTATCGTGAGCCTGTATCATTTTAGCTTTATACAACTCGAGATTCTATTGAGCCTGCAAATGCTTCTCTTCTAAACCTTCGAGTTCTTCCAATCAGAGTTTTGCATTTTATTTTGTAGTGATCTTGTAGTTTATTACAATTCTGAGCGAGGGTAGTTGAACTTCTAAGGGAATAACTGCTTCTGCACCAAAGACTAAAGCGAATGGCATGGATTTAGTTAGAGTTCTATATGTGGTTCGGTATGCGCACAAAGCTTCAACAAACTTCTCATGCCATTGACGCTTATTGTCGTCTAAAGTCTTCTTTAAGATCTGAATCAATGTTTTATTGAAGGCCTCTACTAATCCATTTGCATGAGGGTAATAGATGGTGGAGTATCTCTAATCAATGTTGTGTCATCTGGCAAAGTTGTTAATTTTAGTACTCCTGAATGAAGGACCATTATCTGAGATGATCCGACGAGGGACACCGAATCGTTACACGACATTCTCTTTGAAAAATTTTAAAACTTGCTGAGCTTTGACTTCTCTCAAAGAGACAACCTCCGCCCATTTGGAAAAATAATCTATAGCTGTTAGAATGAATCTGTGGCCTCTGGAGGACGGAGGATCTATCGGACCGATGATATCGGTGCCCCAGCTTTCGAAATGCCAAGAGGCGATGGTTGGATGTAGGAGATTTGGTGGTTGATGCCAAACTACACCGTGTACTTGGCATTGATAACAATGACATGCGATACTCATACAGTCATCTATCATTGATCGTCAATAATAGCCCTTTCGTTTGATCTTCATCTTCATTTTGGGACCAGATTAGTGTGCACCGCACAAACTAGCATGCACTTCTTCTACCACATTTTGTGCTTCTGGTTTACCCAAGCACCGCAACCACATCTGATCTAATGATCTTCTGTATAAGGTGTTGTTAATAAGAGTGTAAGATAATGATCTTCTTTTGATCTGGTATGTTGTTGATTTCTTTTGAGGGAGCTTGTTTTCCCATAAGTATTCGATGAATGGTTTTCTCCAATCTACCATTTCATCATTTACTGCTAAAACAATTATTACCTCAGTTAAACATTCCTTTTTTATGTGTTCGAGATCTATAGAAGAAAGGATTTTTCGACCTTGCACTTCTATCGGGATTGAGTCTTCTTCAGGGCACGCAAGCGCTTTAGCTAGTTTAGCAATAGCGTCTGCTGTCGAATTCTTTCCTCGAGAAATTCAGTATAATGTGATGTTTGAAATCTTTTCTAAATGATACATTGCATACCGATGGTAAGGAACCAAAGTGTCTAAAAATTATCGCTATTTGATTGATAACAAGTTGTGAATCTCCGAAGATCTTGATTTCCTCGATCCCATTCAAAATAGTCAATTCTAACCCGATTATCAACGCTTTATATTTATCTTCATTATTGGTACATGGTTCTGACAGATGATAGGAGTAATACATGATACCTTTATCAGGTGTAACAAATACTATACAAATTCCTGCCTGACTGGGCAATAGTTCATCTGATTCTCCTTACTGACTAGAAGCAGCACCGTCAAAATAGAATTCCCAGGTAAACTCTTCATTCGACTGAAGTTTCATAATTAGTTCATCTGGTAGATTATCATTTTTTGGGCAATCATCCTTCACAGGATGAGCTGCTAAGAAATCCACTACAGCTTGTCCTTTTACTACTCATAGAGGGATAAATGTAATATCAAACAGTGATAATATCATTGACCAACGGGCTAATCTCCCTGATAATGTTGGTCGAGTCATCAGATACTGTAAGGGATTTATTCTGGATATGAGATTTATTTTATGAGAAAGCATATAATGTCTTAGCTTTTGAGCGGCAAAGATTAAAGCCAGACAATGTTTCTCGATCGGAGGATAATTTACTTCGGTGGGAAGTAAACGTCTACTCAGATAGTATAGTGCATTCTCTTTTCCTTCCTTATTAGGTTGAGCTAATAAGGCGCCAAGAGATTCACTTAAAGACATTGTATAATAAATCAATGGTTTCCCCGGTATAAGACCTGCAAGCACTGGAGGATTCATAAAATACTGTTTTATGCTGTCAAATGCTTTTTGGCAGTTCTGATCCCATTTGAACGGAGAATCTTTCTTGCATAATGCTGCGAATGGTTGGCATCTACCTGAAAGATTTGATATAAACCTTCTTAGGTATGCCAATCGGCCTTGAAAGGATCTCAATTAAGTGAGCGTTTTAGGAGGTGGCATTTCTAGTATTGCTTTGATCTTAGTCGGATCGATTTAGATTCCACGGTGTTGAACCACGAAACCTAAGAATTTCCCTGAAGTGACGCCGAAAGCACACTCCAAAGGATTCATTTTAAGATCATATTATCGTATTCTTTGAAATACAATTATCAAATCATATAAGTGATCGTTTCTTTCAACACTCTTAACGACTAGATCATCGACATAACACTCCACTTGATTATGGATGAGTTCGTAAAAAATCCTCATCATTTCCCTTTGATAAGTTGCTCCAGCATTCTTTAAACCGAAAGGCATAACCTTATAATAGTAAACTCCTATCAGTGTGCTGAATGCGATATACTTCTCAACTTCGGGGTCCATCAGATTTGGTTGTATCCGGATGAGCCATCCATAAAGGAGAATATCACATGAGAAGAAGTGATATCTACCATGAGTTCCGATATAGGAAGCGGAAACTCATCTTTAGGACATGCTTTGTTTAGATCTCTGAAATTAATACAAACACGTATCTGATCGTTCTTCTTTTTGACTGGAATGATGCTAGCTAACCAGATCAGATATTTCTCCTCCCTAATAAAGCCCGCGTCGATTAATTTCTTAACTTCGCTGATGACCTGCTGCTCAATGTCGAGTCACATTCATCGAGGTGCCTGTTTTATTGGGACTATTTCTGGTTGAATTGCTAACTTATGAACTGCTATATTTGGGGATAATCCAGGCATCTCTTCATAGCTGAAAACAAAAAAAATCTTTAAATTCATATAGAAGTTAAATCATGTCGTTTGTTTCCTCATTCAATATAGAACTGCTGATGATCGGGCGAGGGTCTTCTTCAGTGCCCAAATTTATTTCTCTGAGATCGTCAATTGTAGATCTGATTTCTTCTTCAAGTTATGGAGGTGCGTCTCGAATTTGAAAATTGTCGAGATCGTCATAAGTTTCTAAACAGAGTTCATTAAAAGATTAAATGTTCGCTGAAAAGTGACTATCGAAATCAAAATTGTTAAAAATTACTAAACAATATTCGTCATCATCGAACGAACATAGATTGGCGAAGCCAACACCTTGCATTGAAAATTGCTTATGGTATTTTCTTTTCCACTGGTGTTCAAATTGTTGGGCTTCGCCTCTAGTCCACTTCAATGGCGTCAAACCTTATTTAGCAAATCTATTTGCATCATTCGAATACCAATCAAAAGGCAGTTCTATTATCTCATCCATAAAAGGATCACTGAGGGTTACATCGGTCTTTGGGAGTTTGCTGGTAGAAGGTATGAAGTTATTGGCTTTGGTTTCAGGGTTTAGAGGAAGAGAAGCTTTCACTTGCAACCTCTTTACATCGTTCTGGGATAAAGGGGTTAGGGTAATATTTTCCACATATCTTTTTAATCTCTCCATGGTAGATAAATTCGAATTATCTTCCCTAGTGTCTTGGACCTTGTCCTCGTCACTATCAGTTCTATAGAAATCTCAAATTTTGGCTGATTAAGAAATTTCCTATATTCTACAACCTGTGGGTCTTTCTCGAGCATATATGATTCGTCCTCCGTACTGGATTCCAAATCAGTATGTATTGCAGGTTCCCTTATTTTCTTGCCTTGAGTTATATTTTCATGCATTTCTCTATTTTGCCGGACCATTGTGCCATTCTACCACCTCTTTGTGAGGGAGGAGCAGGTGACCAACGAACATCGTGTTCGAGGTCGGGATGCTGTTCTTTTTCTTTCTCCTTTTCTTTCTCTTTTTCTTTCTCTTTCTTTTCTTTCACTTATTTTATTTCTATTTCAGCTAATTTGAGCTTTTAAGAGAAGATTGTCTGCTTTTTAGGCATATAGTATGAAGCGTCTTCATATATGCCAACTTCGTGAATAAAAAATGGTTGCAAATCACCTTTAATGCAGTGTTCTACTTCGTCTCAGGAGAATTTGATACACTGATGTGAGGAGGAAGGCACCATTCTATATTCATGAAGCTAAGGTCTACCTAGGAGAGCGTTAAAATAAGTTTCGGAATCTATTATATGGAATTTGGATTCGGTTTTGAAGGTTTCTAAATCTAGAAGCAAGGTTATTGAACCTAAAGCTCTCTAACCTTTCTCATTGAATCCTCGCATCATCATTTTATCAGAACTGAGCTTGCAACTATCAACCCTTAAGTATACGAGAGTTTTGAGCGCCATGATGTTGACTGATGCACCCGGATCGACGAGCATACGATATACTTTGAAACTATCAATTTTGACGGAAATATATAGTGGACGATTGTGATCCACTGTTCCCAGTAACAAATCTTCATCTGAAAATTTGACACCGAGAACTTCCTTAAAATATAATGCTTCTTCTATGGACTACGTTGAGGCTAACTGAGCCATGCAGATCTCTGGGTTGAGTAAAGCTTTGACTAAAGCTTCTCTCATTTCTTTGGAAAGAACCAGAGCATCATAAATGCTCAATTTTTCCTACAGTTTTCTAAGATGCGCTAACACATTGTAGTCAACTTTCGGAATTTCTACATCTTCTAATTCTGTTTGTTGACCTTGTTGTAGTTGATTAGAAGTTTCTGGATTATCCACACCTTGTTTCTCCTTTTAAGTAGATGCAATTCGTGGGGGTAATACTATAACACTACGAAGATTAACTTGCACTACTTATTGAGATGGAGTATTTTCAATGGCCTCTATATGTTGATCGTCAGTTACTATATTGGTATCTTCTAGTGGTGCGTTTGAATCAGATAGTTCCAACTCTATCTTAATAGGATCACCCTCGACGTCTAATACAGGGGAGTCACTATCATAATAGTATTGAAATTGTTCATTTACTTCATTTGTATTTACTATTTTAGAGTTGTTTTCATTGTTGTTCAGGTTTTGATCAGGATATTCATTAGCAGAAATAACCATGATATACGCAGAATCCTTTTTCATTGCCTTCTTAGTTAGGAGGGACAAAATAAAAGTCATTCAGAGTTAAATGTTTGAGCGACATATGCTCGCCATCTGCAGAAACAATTAACTTATCAGAAGTTAACTCTATCTCATTCTTCTACTCCTTCTTTAGTACTGGAGGAACTTGATCAACTTGCACTTCTTTGGGATCTTTGATTGGAGCCTTACTCTTCTCTTGCTCACGAGCTACCAGATCAACCTGGATGTGATTCTGGACTCTCAGGGTTTCCTGGAAAGAAGAACGATACATTTTATTAAGGATCTTTTTAGAGGATTGGGACAAAACTACATCCCATTTATCAATGGAATTTAGAGTGGGAGGTGCAGAAGGCTAACAAAATATACACTTAGCAGATCCCTGGTTTGGGTCTACTAAGTATTATTTGGGTATCACAACTATACTATCCTTATAGTTCCTATCCAACCATTCTTTGAAAGTGATGCAGTCCTCCAACTCATGACCTAACATCTGATGATATGGACAAAAGTTAGGTTGCACTGCTTTAGCAGCTTCTTCCGGTCTCTTAGACTTGGGTAGTTTGAATCCTGGCTTCTTTACAAGACTTTTAAACATCTTCTTAATTGCCTCTCGTTTGAAAGGATAGGTCTTTTTCATAAAGAAGTCAAACTTCTCTTTCAGCTGTTCCTGAGTTAGATAAGGCCGAGGTCTAATCTGCTGATCACCCTGAGATCTGTTATACTATTGATACTGAGGAGGCCGATTAGGATTTTCTGACTGAATTTGCATCGGCTGCTTCCCTTTGTCCATTGCGGACACTGTCCCTGACTTCTTTTCTAACACCTTCTAAGATTTTAACTTCTTTATTTATAAAGAAGTTGGATCTTTTGGGAAGGGAAGATGGGAAGCTTCCTCCTGAAGATTAGACGCTTTGTTCAATAATTTTTTAAAGGTTTTAATGATAAAACCTTTGAGCAGAAAGGCCATTGGGCCATGAATGTTCTTAAGGAGGATCTCTATAGCATGGTGTTCTTGCAGCTGAGGCTCACATATCATGCTAAGATTTCTCCATCTCAAAATATAGTCCACTAAGCTTTCTTTCGGCTTATGGCTTTCCACAACCAGATTGCTAATGGTGATATGATGCTTGGCACCCACAAACTTTTTAATGAACATTTGTTCTAATTCGTTGAAGGAATGGACTGACTCATTGGGAAGTTCTCCATACTAGTCGAATGCGATTCCTGATAGACTGCTTACAAACTGCTAGAATAACAGTGCATCAGTACCACTAGCATTACAATAATTAGCCTTAAAATGAGCTAGATATTGCTTAGGATTACTCGTACCATCAAAGTTTTTGAAGGAAGGAGGTACAAATCCTTTCGGATAAGAGACCAAATCATATTCTTCTTGATATGGCCTACCCTTTAATATAGATGAGGTACTTTGAGCCTTAGCCAAAGCATCTTTAACTTGTTATTCAACTATCTGCTTGATATCCACTGACTGCACTGATGGTGATTCCTCTTTAACATGTTGTTGCACGGGCTTATCAAATTCTTCTATTCTAACTGCTTTATTCTTTGGACTCAGTTGTACTGATTCATCAGGAGAAGATCTAACTTGAGCTTCCGGGACAGGAGGATTGTTACCTTGCATCATAGAGATTATAGACATCATTTCCTCTAACTTCTTCTCCATTCTCAGTATCTGTTCATCCTTTTGATTCAGTTGTTCCAAAAGATGATGAGTAGAATCTGTAGTATCATCTTCATCATCATCAGCCTCAGTTGGTCATGCTTCACCTTTACCCTTATCTTTCTCCTTTTGCAAAGAAGAATGAGTGTCAACCATATTAACAGTTCCAAACATTTTTTGATGCATGTCTTCATTTTCTTTCGCTTCTTTCTCATTGATTTGGCGGATACTTTCTTTCAGATGATCCACCATTTCTTCTATTGTTTTGCCTCCCACTTCATATGGGTCGACTGGAGTGTATTCTTTTGGAGGGGATGGTTCTATAACGAACTTCCCTTTCCTTGATCTTTCTTCAGCCTCATTAATGCAGTTGGAGTTAGAGTCATTTTGGGCCTCCAAACCCTCTCCTGGTTTGATAATGAGGATGACTGACTTAAGAATTTTAGTCTCCTCTTATCGAAGCCAGAAGATGATTTGCTACCCTTAGAATGATATCGATCATCCCTTGATGGATGTCGAATAGGAGGATTATCATAGATTCTGAGTAGACGGTTGACAGAATCACATGGAGAAGGAGGAGATATGGGATTATACCCTCATCGGGCTAATGCTCCATACCCCAAAGATTTGATAGGAGTCAACTGACTATCTTGATAGCCCAAATTCTGATATTGATCATGAGGAGGAAATCTCTTTAGTTCTCTGTGGGGATCTAATACAGTCGCTGGTTGACTTGGACCCGCTCCTTGAAACTGTACCCTTCTTTTAGTAGGAGGAGACTCTCCTCTCTCTCCCCTTGATTGAGGATGTACTTCAGTGGAAATAACATCTTTAATACTCTTCAGAAACTCTGTCTTTGACTGGCCATTACCAATGGTGCAGTCCCGGATCAGCCCATTTAGTAAAGTTTTAAACTTTCTCTTCTTTGAGACAGAGAAGGGATAATCAGATCATCCCGGAATGGAGTAGGTAGGGAATGTGCTATACGTACTATACTCTCTTCCCCAGCCACAACAGATAATGGATAGAATCTGTTACCAGCTAATTGAGGGGAATTAACATATGCCTCAGGGACTTCCATAGTTATATCTATTGATGCCTCAGTTGAGGCAGACATAAGAGGGTTTTTCTTTAATGCTTCAGCTTTTTTAATCCTTCGCCTCATACGGCGGGTCCTATTGCGACGTTGGGATTTAGTGATCTCAGGGATAGCAGAAGATGATCCCAATTCAAAGTTCCCAAAGATTGGGGATTTAGTTATAATGGTAGACTTTCCCTTAGCAACGACAGCTGACTGGGGATAAGTCAAATGAGTAAACACCGAGGGTTTAGTAGCTACAAGAGCAGCTATAGACCCACCCTCGGCATTTATCTAGATAGGAGTTGATCAAACTGATTCTACTACCGGAGAAACCATCTAAATCTGTGGTGCTCTAAAAGTGACATGCAAATTATTGAATCCGGACCTAAACTTGATCTAATTGCCCTTAGCATATTGGGTAGCAGTGATGTTGAAGTTGAAGACTAATTTTCCAGACATATTCTATAATTCAAAGGTGATTCCAATAAAAAACTGATCCATTTGAGTCTATGCAAAGAATATGACTGCCGATAATTGTACTAATTTGAATGTAACTGGAGTTTATTATAAGGATTGAATAGATCAAAGATTTGAGAAGAAATAGTCTAATTAAAGACCCACACCAGAGGGATACAGTCACAAAGTGCAGATTTGATAAGATATTGGATTAACAATTTGAAAGGAAACGAGCATTAGATTAAGAAGGCATTAAATAAGGACCCTTATCCTTAAGAACTTCAAGTATACATGAGCAAACACGAGTAGAAGAAATTAGAAAGGGGAAATATGAAAGTTCGTTAGGGATGTTAAGCCCTATAGAACTGGCCCAAGCTAACCAAGAGGGGGGGTGAATTGGTATTTTAAAATTTCTTTTCACAAAGAATAAAAATTGCATAAACCAAAATCACACTACAAAAATAAATGCGGAATTAAAAGTTGGGAAGCAAAAAATAAGAACACAGAAATTTATAGTGGTTCAGTCAACTCGACCTATGTCCACTCCTTGGAGGCACCCTCCAAGTATTGCACTACAAAACGTGACTCTCCTTTAGCCCCCACGGTTAGGCGGAGAAGCCCTCACAAGAACCTCCTTTTTGCCACCCCGGCAAGGTAGAGAACCTACCTCCTTTTGCTTCCTCCTGAAGCTGGCAGAGAACCACAACCAAAAGCTAACTCCTTACCTCTACTGACCCTTCCACGGACGAGAAACTCTAGACGAAGAACAAGCAGAGCGATCCTTGAAGTAACCCTTGTGAATCCTCTCACAAGCTCCCCCTCACAAGATCCTCTCTCTCTCCCTCTCTCTCTTTCTCTCCTCTAGGTCTTGTCAAGTCAAGGCAGCAGCCAAAGGTTTTTAAAAATGTTGAACAAGAGCTCTTAAATAGAAGAGCTTCGAAGGAGCTCATTAATTGTAAGTTGCCGACTTTATCGTCCAGGCCGATATGAACATCGGCCTGGCCGATTAGTACAAAACTCAGAAGATTGGCTAGAGCATCGCCCTGGATGCAAGACTGGATGATTAAAAATTGGCTTGATCGTCCAGGACGATCTCACGATCGTCCTGGCCGATCAGTTCAAATCATGGGAAAATCATCCTAAGAATAGCCCTAGATACGAGCTGGCCGATATTTATCGTCCTGAAGTAACTTAAGGTTTTTGACTGGATCGTCCTGGCCGATCCTGTGTGTTGCGGATCTATGATTCATGTTTTTGAAAATAGCAAACAATTTTTATTTCTCTATAATTGCCTTATGAACTAACGTTTCAGGTCCACATGATGAGACTGCAACTTGGAACCAGCTTAAGATTGGGTAAAGTAGGATTGAGTCAGTTTGTACCTTTTTCCTTTCTTGAGTCTATTGTATTTGGTGTGGCACCTAATGTTTTGTAACTTGGTAGAAATTATCTTTTCCCTTTATGATTTCTATTTTTTTGTAACATTGGCCAGGACGATAGTAATTCATCCTGGACGATCGATCTAAAATCAGAAACCCTAATTAGGGCATCCTAGTTAAATCAACCGCCATAAGCAGTTTAGGTATTCTTTATTTTAAGAAATCGGCCAGGACGATATTACTATCGTCCAGGACGATCTAGCTCAATTATACCTAAATTGATTTGGTTATATTTGGAAATCATTAATGGCTGATTGATACGATCCAATCGGCCGGGACGATAATTGGATCGGCCGGGACGATGTCCTGTACGATTGACATCGACCAGCACCAAAACAGGGCGATGATCAGGACGATAGAAATCGGTTTTAAACTAATCGGCCAGGACGATCGAAGTATCGGCCAGAACGTTGTAACCAATTTTCTTCTGATCGTCCCAAATCGTCCCAGGCCGTTGAGCTGAATTTGAACTAATCGGCCAGGACGATATACCTATCGGCCTGGATGATAATGTCGGCAACTTGCATTAATGAGCTCATTTTGAGAGCTTCTATTTAAGCTTTGGCATAACACTTTTTGTAAGGATCTTTGACAGCCATTGAAGCTTCGTTCTTGTGGGGGAAACTTGAAGAGAGAGCTTGAAAGGGAGAGAGGAAAGGGTGGAGTTTGAGAGAGGGAGAAGATCCTGTGAGGGGGGACTTAAGGGAGTGTGGAGGGGGTTCCACACGGTTGCTCCGGCGAACTCGCACCTTAGTACCATAGGATTCAAGGCTTATCTCGAGGTAAGTTCACCAAAGAAGAAGTTTCTTTGATGTCAAAGGACCCGGCGACTCCGCCGCACCGGGGAAGATGGAAGTGAATTTATAAGGGCTTCTCCGCCTAGCTGTGGGGGCTAAAGGAGAGATACTTGTGTGAGTGCAATACTTGGAGGGTGCCTCAAAGGAGTGGACGTAGGTCAAAGTTTTACCGAACCACTATAAATCCGGTGTGTTCTTTCTTTATTAATTCCACACTTTAATTTCCGCATCGTTGGTTTTCTATGTGGCGATATTGGTTTTAGTTTTATGTTTGGTTTTAAAGTTTTCCAATTCACCTCTCTCTTTTAAATTAGCTTGGGCCAGTTCTATAGGGCTTAACATCCCTAACGAACTTTCAAGTGGTATTAGAGTGGTTTTCATAAAATAAGTTTTTAAAAATTTTTGAATTTCGATCCATGGCTAATATTTCTAATCGTTTTTTTGTGGAAGGATATTCAGTCACTAGACCACCATTGTTTGAAAATATTACATTTGAATTTTGGAAAATTTGCATGTCTACCTTTTTGCAATCAATTGATTTTCGCATGTGGCATATGATTTTAACTGGTCATTCATCACCATCACGTATTGTTAATGGAATTAAAACTGATATTCCTTTTAATCAATGGAATAGGGATGAACAAATGGATGCTCAATTAAATACAAAATCTTTAAATTATTTTTTTTTGTGCTTTAAATTCTGATGATTTTTTGTTAATTTCCACGTGCACTACTGGTAATAAAGTTTGGGATAAATTGCACACCATATACGAAGGCTCTAATGAAATCAATCAATCAAAGTTGAATATTTTAATGCATGATTTTGAAATATTTTCTATGAAACCTTTTGAAACAATTTTAGACATGTATACAAGGTTTATTCAAATTACTACATCATTGCATGCCTTAGGAAAAGATTTTTCAAATTTTGAAAAAGTTAACAAAATTCTTCTTTGTTTACTTGAAAAATTTGATGCTAAAGTTGTTACTATTTGTGAATCAAAAGATTTGAATGATTATTCTATTGATAATTTGATTGGCTCACTCATTGCCTACGAGTAAGGGTTGGGTCAAAGACTTTTGGATGTAGGTGAAACGATCGTTCTAAAAGCTGAAGAAACGGAAAGAGGAAGCTTAGTTGGTGACGATAGCAATGAATTGTCAAGAAAATCACAAAGCTCACCATTGCATAAGCAAAAGTGGAAGAAAGGTAAAAGTTGTAAGGATGTCCATATTTTCTCTGACATTGTTTGATTTCGATGTAGGAAACTTGGACATATGAAGAATATGTGCCCTAATGTAAGAATTCTCCCTGCAAAAGAAAAGGGCAAGGCAAAGCTAAAGTTTAATTGGGAAAATAATGAAAAACACAAAATCTCATGGGCAGACATGGTGTCTGAAGAATCGGACCAGGGAAGAGATAATGGTTAAAAAGGGCTATTTATGTTTCTCTTTCTTTTTGTTGGTTTTTGTTTTTCTTTTGTTTTCTTTTTCTTTTTACTTATTCTTTTTTTATTATTCATATTTTTCTTTGATCCAACATACACACTCACTGTTCTATAAATGAAAAATCTACTTCCTGTTTTTTTAAAATCTTTGGTAAATTTTGTTTGACTTTTCTAAATAGTCAAAGGAAGGAAACTCATTATTTTATTTTTTCAATCTCTATTTCCTAAAAGAGGTTATCCTACTTTTGATTTAAAATCTATTTCATCTTTTTAAATTAGTTTTTGAAACAAAAGTTTTTTTCTCCCTATGTTTTATTTATCGCATATGAATCTTTTGCAAGTTGTTGAATCTAACTCATAGTTTTTTAATCAAGAAATTCGCTTTGTCACTAAGATGGGTTTTCCTTTATTTTTAAGATTTAAGAAAGGAAGCATTTTAAAAAAAAAAATTGGCCAATGATGCCAAAAATAAAAGATGCGCAAAGCGCCAAATTGAAAAATATAGAATACACAAAGTGTATCAAAAGTTGCGCAGTGCGCCAACCAATTGTCAAGAGGCATAAAATGAGCCCATAAAAAGTTAATGTTTACCATTCTTATACTTCTTAAAAGCTTAAGAAAACCCTTGATACTTTCGATACTTGACTTTGAAAATTTTGATTCTTGATTCAACAATTCGTGCATTGATCTTCTATTAGATATATTTTATAGAAGGCGTTTTTGAAAAATGATTGTTTCTTTCTCTAATTTATTTTATGATTTAGATATTGAATTAAAAAGTTTTTGAGCCTTTTTTAAGAACTTGAGTTTGGATTATCGGATTTTGAATTTCTAACCTTTATTGGGATATGCGTTGTCAATTTAATTCTACTAAAGTTTTTGATTAAAACTAAGAGTTAACTTTCTCATTTTAAGAATATTTTTCTTTCGTTTTTTTTCTGTGCATTCTCTCTTTTTGATAATGTCAAAGGGGGAGAACGTATTTTTGAATTTTTTGTATCATTTGTTTTCTTTTCAAAAATTTTAAAATAATAAAAATATTTTTTATCTTCCCTATTTTAAAGTGTAATTAAGTGAGGGGGAGATTAGGAGAAAATAATCCTTTTTGAAAATTCAAATTGTTTGCCATCATCAAAAAGGGAGAGATTGTTGCGGATCTATGGCTCATGTTTTTGATAATAGCAAACAATTCTTATTTCTCTACAATTGCCTTATGAATTAACGTTTCAGGTCCACATGATCAGACTGCAACTTGGAACCAGCTTAAGATTGGGTAGACTAGGATTGAGTCAGTTTGTACCTTTTTCCTTTCTTGAGTCTATTGTATTTGGTGTGGCACCTGATGTTTTGTAACTTGGTAGAAATTCTCTTTTCCCTTTATGATTTCTATTTTTGGTAACATCGGCCAGGACGATAGTAATATCGTCCTGGATGATCGGTCTAAAATCAGAAACCCTAATTAGGGCATCCTCATTAAATCAGCCACCATAAGCAGTTTAGGTATTCTTTATTTTAGGAAATCGGCCAGGACGATATTACTATCGTCCAGGACGATCTAACTCAATTTTACCTAAATTGATCTGGTTATATTTGGAAATCATTAATGGCTGATTGATATGATCCAATCGGCCAGGACGATAATTGGATCGGCCAGGATGATATCCTGTATGATTGACATCGGCCAGCACCAAAACAGGGCGATGATCAGGACGATAGAAATCAATTTTAAACTAATCGTCCAGGACGATCGAAGTATCGGCCAGAATGATGTAACCAATTTTCTTTTGATCGTCCCAAATCGTCCCAGGCCGTTGAGCTGAATTTGAACTAATCGGCCAGGACGATAATGTCGGCAACTTGCATTAATGAGCTCGTTTTGAGATATTCTATTTAAGCTTTGGCATAACACTTTTTGTAAGGGTATTTGGCAACCATTGGAGCTTCGTTCTTGTGGGGGAAACTTGAAGAGAGTGCTTGAAAGGGAGAGAGGAAAGGGTGGAGTTTGAGAGAGGGAGAAGATCCTGTGAGGGGGGACTCAAGGGAGTGTGGAGGGGGTTCCACATGGTTGCTCCGGCAAACTCGCACCTTAGTACCATCAGATTCAAGGCTTGTCTCGAGGTAAGTTCACCAAAGATGAAGTCTCTTTGGTGTCAAAGGACCCGGCGACTCCGCCGCACCGGGGAAGGTGGAAGTGATTTTGTAAGGGCTTCTCCGCCTAGCTGTGGGGGCTAAAAGAGAGACACTTGTGTTAGTGCAATACTTGGAGGGTGCCTCCAAGGAGTGGACGTAGGTCAAGGTTTGACCGAACCATTATAAATCCGGTGTGTTCTTTCTTTATTAATTCCGTAATTTAATTTCCGCATCGTTGGTTTTCTATGTGGTGATATTGGTTTTAGTTTTATCTTTGGTTTTAAAGTTTTCCAATTCACCTCTCTCTTTTAAATTAGCTTGGGCTAGTTCTATAGGGCTTAACATCCCTAATGAACTTTCATTGTGATCGCCCATGATGATATGATCGTATCAATCATCCTTAATTACTCCATTGATTTCCTGATCAATTAAGGCATAATTTGAGAATTTTGTCCAGGCTGATCAATGATCGTCCTGGCCGATAATTTAAAAATACAGTATACCTTAATTGCCTATGGCAACTTCTTTCTGTTTTGAGCTTATCGTCCTGGCCGACACACGTATCATCCAGGACGATATGTTAATGACAGCTGCCTTAATTAAGAATCCTTATTTAGACTTTCTGTTTTAAGCCTGATCTTCCAGGCCAATAAAAAAATTGTCCAGGATGATATGACTAAAAACAGAAATTCTAAGTCTCTCAAGTGTGTGTGTGTGTGTAGGGTTACTTAGCATCAGTTTCTTTGACCATTACAAGTAGACTCAAAAAGTGAAAAATAAAAGTACAGACTGACTCAACACTACACCTACGTAATCCTGAACTGGCTTTGTTATGTTCGTCCGATCTTCAATTCCTGAAAAATAGAAACAACAAGCATTCCAAGAGAAATAGTGTTTGTCAATCATTAAAACATAAGCCTTGAAAATTGATTTGCAACAATCTCCCCCTTTTTGATGATGACAAACATAAGTAAGGAAATATTCAAAAAAAGTCTATTAAAATTTCAAAGTTTCAACAACTTTTTCTAGCACACCCTACTCCCCCTTTTGACATCACAAAAAGAGGGTCCAGATACAAAAGAAAAAAAAAAACAAAGACTAAAAAACAAACTACAAAAAAATAGGAAACAAATAACAGAAACCACAGATTAAAAGAATGAGGGATCCTGATCATCTGATGGAGGTGGTGGAGGTGGCTGCTGAAAGTAGCTGGCAAGCGTGGTAAACCGAGCATTGAACCAGGCGATGTCCTGAGGAGTCAGGCCGGACGATCGTTGAAAAAGCAGATCGTCCTGGCTGATTAGGTGGATCATCCAGGACGATGCACAATAATTGATCGTACCGGCCGAAGTTAAAATGTTTTAAATCACTGCCACGTGTATCGTCTAGGATAAACAGTGGATCGGCTCGGCCGATTATCTAATAATGGATCGTCCTGGGCCGAATTTAAAGATTTAAACGTGCTGACACGTGGAACGTCCAGGATGATCCAGTGTATCGGCCAGGACGATGCACATAAATTGCATCGGCCAGACAAAATATTCTATCAGCCAGGACTATCATCAAGATTGCAATAGAGTTTGATCATATCGTCCAGGACGATATAGGATCGTCCAGGATGATGAGTTACAGTAAGCACAGAAAAGTTCAATAGATGGATTTTGAAGAGAATTTGCCCTATCGTCAAGGACGATAAAGGTATCGGCCAGGACGATGTGATTAGAATTTGAAATATAAAGAAGATTGTGATGATCAAGGACCTCAAAAATAAAACAAAAGAAAAACAATCAGAAAAACAAAGTAAAAGAAAAGCAAAAAAAAAAAAAAAACGAATATTTTTAGATTTTAATTTTTCTAATTTTTTTTGTTTTATGGAGGCATCATATGAGAAATTTTTAAAAAGTTAAACTTTTAGAGTTCCATAAGATCAAGGAGTTTAGCTAACCCTAATCAGACAAATGTAAGATATCCGATTTTGTTAACCCTAAATCAGACATTTTTTATGGTATAAAAATTCTTTTGTAAAACAATAATGCATAACTCAGAATAAACCTAATTGGGCAAAAAGAAGATTCAATCAAACTTATTTACAAAAACCATCTCATAAATAATAAAACAAAGTACTTCTTCTCAATCATGGAATTTGAAATCAAACCTTTGAATTCATCAAATAGTCAATGAGTTCTCTAAGTTTTAAAAGTTTTGAAAAGAGGGGATAGCTTGCTCTTAGTGGGCTCATTTTATGCCTCTTGAATCTTTGATTGACTCTTTGAGCTTCTTTTGATTTTTGATACACAACTGTGTATAACTTTTCTTTTTCAATTTGGCGTCATAGGCCTCTTTCCTTTTTAATTCTTGCAAGTTAAAAGCTCTTTTGCAAACTCTTAAAAGAAGCTCAGTTGTGAGTATATCCTCCAAATATTAGAGAATATGAGTTCTCTCTCTAACATAGGGAAGAATAAGTCACAAAACAAAATCAAAAACATGTGATAAAAGCAATGGCAATATTTTAAATAACTCGAAAGATAAGTAAGAGCTTTGGATATTATGAATAAGATAGAATATTTTAGCAAGATAGAAAGAATCTTAGTTTAAAAAACTATTGGCTAAAATGAGTTAGACTTTTGTTTAGAGAAGAAAAATTATACCACTAAACAAGGTCAGAAGGAGGGAAACTATCCACGGTGTTTCTTCCTTTAACTAAATTTAGAAAAGCTAAACACAATCTTCAAAACTCCAAATTCTAAAATCTTGAAAAGATTCAACATATGTAAGTCCAATTTTTAAAAACTAAGTGAAGTTAAAACATACAAAAAAAAACAACAAACAAAGTGGAAATAAAACACACAGAAACAAAACATATTTCAAGAAATTATTGAAGCAGCATGTTTGAGCATGAATGAGCTGCGAGCCTTCATATGTCCAGTTATCCTATGCCCCTATGAGGTGTTTGGTGAGAGCACTCCTGCAAAACTCAACAACAATCAGATTTAGGAACCCAAATAAGTTTGGGCTCCTTCATAGGAAAAGTAGAATGCAATGCAGGTAAGGTATGTTATGAATTATGCATTTTAGGTCTCCACACCCAATGTGTACTACGGTGAATGGTGCATGTGTGTGAGATGTGTCATAGCATGCCACATGAAAAACATCTAACTCCAGGAAAGGGATTTCTTAAGTGGTTTGAGTTATAATGCCTCTTCCTAGGTTTTGGCAATTGATCAAAAGTATATGTCATCCTAGTTTTCTTACATGCTTCTAAATCATTTTGGATCTTCAAATTAGTGCTTTTTAAAACTTCAATTTCAATCCTCAAATTTTTCACACTCTCTTTAGATTTCTTACGATCAGATTTAAGTGAGGTGTGTGAAACTTTTAATGCATTATTTTCATCAATTAATTCTAAATATTTTTTGTTTAAATCATCAAATTCATCAAGAAGAGCCATGTGATTTGATTCAATCATTGCATGATCTTTGAGAAAAACTTCATGCTCTTTTTGTAAATTCAAAAGTTCTACTTTTAAGCTAGCATGTGTCTTTTTAAGTTTTTTGTATGATGCATGGATTTTTTTCACAAATTTCAAACAATTCATCATAGGTTGGTTTACATACCTCTTCCTCATCACTTTGCTCAAGATGATCTTCCCCTATTAAGCACAGGTTTGTTGTCTCTTCCTCTGGTTCAGTCTCAAAGGAATCAGTACCAGATTCTGCCCAGAATGCCTTTTGGATTCTCTTCTTCTCCTTCTTAAACTTAGATTTTTCCTCAATCTTTTTCTTGCTTGTGTTATCTTGAAGTGTTGGGCCATCAGCTCTCACATGTCCAGGTTTTCTGCATTCAAAACAAACAACATCAGAGGATCCTTTAACATGTTTATGATCCTTACCTTTTCTCCAATTTTGATGGTGCTTTTGTTTGTTCCTTAGAAAGCTTTTGAATTGCCTAGTGATGAAGGCAACTTCATCTCTTTCAGACTCGGAAGATTCAGAATCTGATTTATGCTCTTTCAGTGCAATTATTTTCTCCTTTTTCTTCTCACCTGCATCAAGATTTCTTTGATTCACCCCTTGCTCGTAAGCAATGAGTGAGCTAAGTAAGTTATCAACAGAATAGGTGTTCAAATCCTTAGATTCAGTGATTGCAGTGATTTTAGCATCATAAGACAAAGGCAAGCATCTCAAAATTTTGTTAACTTTTTCATAATTTGAAAGTTCTTTTCCTAGTGCATGCAGTGAAATAACTATATGAGTAAACCTAGTGTACATGTGAGAAATCGATTCATGAGGTTTCATACGAAAAAGTTCATAGTCATGCAAGAGAATGTTTAAACGGAATTGTTTAACCTCATTAGTACCTTCATAGGTGATGCACAATTTATCCCAAATCTCTTTATCAGTTTTAAAAGTTGAGACACGCATGTAATCCTCAGATTTTAAAACACAGAAAAAATAGTTCAAACATTTTGCATTTAATTGAGCTAAATTTCGTTCATCAAAAGTCCATTCAGTAAAAGAAATTTCAGTTTTAACACCATTAATTTCATGAGAAGGTGAAGAATAACCTTCTTGAATAAGCATCTACATGCGATAATCAGTAGATTGTAAAAACGTTGACATGCGAGTTTTCCAAAAATTAAAAGGTAGGTTATCGAACAGGGGAGGTCGGGTAATAGAATACCCTTCCGTAGTGTTATGATTCCCAAGATTAGCCATGGATCAAATTCAAAAAGTTTTCAAACTGAAATTTGTGAATCCCGCTCTGATACCACTTGAAAGTTCGTTAGGGATGTTAAGCCCTATAGAATTGGCCCAAGCTAACCAAGAGGGGGGGGGGGGTGAATTGGTATTTTAAAATTTCTTTTCACAGAATAAAAATTGCATAAACCAAAATCACACCACAAAAATAAATGCGAAATTAAAAGTGCGGAAGCAAAAAATAAGAACACATAAATTTATAGTGGTTCGGTCAACTCGACCTACGTCCACTCCTTGGAGGCACCCTCCAAGTATTGCACTACAAAACATGACTCTCCTTTAGCCCCCACGGCTAGGCTGAGAAGCCCTCACAAGAACCTCCTTTTTGCCACCCCGGCAAGGCAGAGAACCTACCTCCTTTTGCTTCCTCCTGAAGCTGGCAGAGAACCACAACCAAAAGCTAACTTCTTACCTCTACCGACTCTTCCACGGACGAGAAACTCTAGACGAAGAACAAGCAGAGCGATCCTTGAAGCAACCCTTGTGAATCCCCTCACAAGCTGCCCCTCACAAGATCCTCTCTCTCTCTCTCTTTCTCTCCTATAGGTCTTCTCAGGTCAAGGAAGCAGCCAAAGGTTTTTAAAAACGTTGAACAAGAGCCCTTAAATAGAAGAGCTTCAAAGGAGCTCATTAATTGCAAGTTGCTGGCTTTATCGTCCATGCCGATATGGACATCGGCCTGGCCGATTAGTACAAAACTCAGAAGATCGGCCAGAGCATCGCCCTGGATGCAAGACTGGATGATTGAAAATTGGCTTGATCGTCCAGGTTAATCTCACGATCATCCTGGCCGATCAGTTCAAATCATGGGAAAATCGTCCTGAGAATAGCCCTGGATACGAGCTGGTCGATATTTATCGTCCTGAAGTAACTTAAGGTTTTTGACTGGATCATCCTGGCCGATCCTGTGATCGTCCAGGACGATATGATCGTATCAATCATCCCTAATTACTCCCTTGATTTTCTGATCAATTAAGGCATAATTTGAGAATTTTGTCCAGGCCGATCAATGATTATCCTGGCCGATAATTTAAAAATACAGTATACCTTAATTGTCTATGGCAGCAACCTATTTCTGTTTTGAACTTATCGTCCTGGCCGATACACGTATCGTCCAGGCCGATATATTAATGACGGCTGCCTTAAATAAGAATTCTTATTTAGACTTTCTGTTTTAAGCCTGATCATCCAGGTCAATAAAAAAATCGTCCTGGCCGATATGAGTAAAAATAGAAATTCTAAGTCTCTTAAGTATTTGTGTGTAGGGTTACTTAGCATCAGTCTCTTTGACCATTACAAGTAAACTCAAAAAGTGAAAAATAAAAGTACAGACTGACTCAACCCTACACCTACATAATCCTTAACTGGCTTTGTCTTGTTCGTCCGATCTTCGATTCCTGAAAAGTTAGAAGCAACAAGCAGTCCAAGAGAAATAGTATTTGTCAATCATCAAAATATAAGTCATGAAAATAGATTTGCAATAGAATAGAGTTGAAATTTATAATCTAAAGCCTGATCTCAATGCATTGAGTCAAAAACTGGATATGAATGAAAAGGAGAAAACTCTAAGGCATGCAAATGACACACAGATGACATGCAAATGTTAGACGACAAATGGGCAGCACCTCTACCAGACCTAGGACCAAACCTCTGTGTTCTGGGTGGTCATCTGCCAGGCTTTTAGGATGAAGCCGGGTAACCATGGGTTGTGCTCACTCGCATGAGCATGATCATGCAAACAGTGGACTCAAAATAAACATGCAAATGTCATTCAAATGACAAATAGGCTTGGTTGACTCGATTTAGTGAATTCAATGATTATATAGTTTAAATAAAAGGACAATCAAATCAACATCAACTCATAAATCAATGATAGAACATCAGAATCCCAAATCAAATACAGAAAAAGAATCAAATATAATGAATTCAAGAAGTTATGAATGGTTTTGAATAAATTTGAAAAGAATTTTAAGCTACTAATCACACAAGTGACATGCAAATGTTAAACGACAAATGGGCAACACCCCTCCCAGACCTAGGACCAAACCTCTGTGTTCGGGATAGACATTCGCAGGGCTTTTAAGATGAAGCTGGGTAACCATGGGTTATGCTCACTTGTGTGAGCATAATCATGCAAACAGTGGACTCAAAATAAACATACAAATGTCATTTAAATGACAAACAGGCTTGGCTGACTCGATTTAGGAAATTTTATAATTATACATTTTAAATATAAATGCAATCAAATTAACTCCAAATTATAGAATCAATACAATAAAATCAAGACAAATCAAAGAAGATTTATTGAAATGATTAAGTCTATAAGCAAGAATCGGAGAAGCAAAATTGGATACAAGAAATTCAAAATCTATAAAGAAATCTAAGAGAAACTAAACTCATAAATGGCACTCAAAATGTTAGAAGAGAAACATACAACACTTCGGCAGGATCTAGGACCTACGCCGGTGATGACCGAAGTGCTGACAGTTGGCCCATCTACTCAGCTTTTTAGGAAAAGCTAAGGAAATCATGACTATCGATATTGATTGATATGATTTCTAAACTAAACAAGCAAATGATAGGCAAGACTTGACTAACTAGACTAGAAGGACATAAAACTATATAAATCAAAGACTCGAGGAAGAAAATTAAATTGAAAGACAAAATCAAATATAAACCAATCGTAAGAGCCCAAGCTACAAGACTATACAAATCATCAGACAAAATAATAACTGACTAGACATATAAAAATTTATATGAAAATTTAATATCCTAAATATTTAGTTAAACTTATATATGATTTTAAAAAGAATTTAGTCTTTATTTGAAATGGAGAAAGAAGTCTACCCCCAGTGGTGTCGTTAGAAAAATCTGTGAGAAATAATTTTTACTTTTAAAAATGCTTTTTTTGGTATATTTAAATAAATAAATTCTCACGTGATTCGCTTTATTTATATTTTAATATTTTCTTTCAATCAAATCCACATAGCCGGACATTATACTAAGCCGAGGGGTAGACTAATGTCCTTCTACTGATCTAAAAGAAAGAAGTCTACAATTCATTCTTTTAATCAGGTGCAGCATAGGCAATATGCAAATCATCTCGGGGGATGATAAGTATATTATCCCATCGACCCGATTAAACTAATGAATTATGAATTTATTTTTGTTATCAAATATAGAAGATATTTGACATGCCTGTGAGAGCAGATCAATTATCTACCTATCCTTTGAATATGGAAATAAATTTTAAAATATAGATAAAGCAACGATCTACGTTTCATAGATCTTTCCCCTACCTCAGAAAGAAAACTAAGGTAGGGTTTAGATTATTCTGAGATCTAGACTCCGTATAGGGGCAAGCCTCTATAGTTAATTACATCTCCTTAGAGAATACTCTCGATCTAAATGAAGACTAATTCATTTCAAAATTATATACAAATTTAACTAAATATTTTGGCTAATCTAAATTTTCATGATCAGGCTTTAGATTAGAATTTATAACATTGAATTTAAAAGAGTTAGAGTCGATTAGAAGAGAGAATGTGCAAGGAGAATGTGTATACATTTTGAACTTACAACCTACCTAGAGTGGGCTGCCAGCTAACAATCCTAATCACAATAATTTGACGATGAATGCAAGAATTAAGATGGCTCTATCCTAGGAATCAAGGAGTGGTTAAAGAATTTAAATCAAATGTAATAAAATATGCTTATAAAAACTGAAAATCTACACGAATGATAATGATGCATGAATAGTTATATATATGAAAAGAGCTGATTTTTATTAACATCAAATTTATAAGTTACATCCTAGGGTCTGCAGGAAAGTAAAGGTGGCCAGGCCCCACCGACAATAAACCTGGGTTCTAAGCCTATAGGAGAGCAGAATTAAATATAATTGCTTATGGTCTTCAGACTCCAAGTCTTCTATTGAATTTCAAAAAGGAACATCCTCCTGGTGGAGGATATTACTTTTTGGATCCCCATCTATATGTGTATAAGAAGTTATATTTAATTCTTCTTTCCTATAGGCATAGAACGCAGGTTTGTTGTCGGTGGGGCCTGGCCACCTTTACTTTCCTACATATCCTGGGATGTAACTTATAAATTTGATGTTAATAAAAATCAGCTCTTTTCATATATATAACTATTCATGCATCATTATCATTCGTGTAGATATTCAGTTTTTATAAGCATATTTTATTACATTTGATTTAAATTCTTTAACCACTCCTTGATTCCTAGGATAGAGCCATCTTAATTCTTGCATTCATCGTCAAATTATTGTGATTAGGATTGTTAGCTGGCAGCCCACTCTAGGTAGGTTGTAAGTTCAAAATGTATACACTTTCTCCTTGCACATTCACTCTTCTAATCGACTCTAACTCTTTTAAATTCAATGTTATAAATTATAATCTAAAGCTTGGTCATGAAAATTTAGATTAGCCAAAATATTTAGTTAAATTTGTATATAATTTTGAAATGAATTAGTCTTCATTTAGATCGAGAATATTCTCTTAGGACATGTAATTAACTATAGGGGCTTGCCCCTATAGGGAGTCTAGATCCTAGAATAATCTAAACCCTACCTTAGTTTCCTTTCTGAGGTAGGGGAAAGTTCTGTGAAAGGTAGATCATTGTTTTATCTATATTTTAAAATTTATTTCCATAATCAAAGGTTAGGTAGATAATTGATCTCCTCTCACAGGCAGGTCAAATATCTTTTATATTTGATAACGGAAATAAATTCATAATTCATTAGTCTAATCGGGTCGATGGGATAATATACTTATCATCCCCCGAGATGATTTGTATATTCCTATGCTGCACCTGATTCGAAGAATGAATTATAGTCTTCTTTCTTTTAGATCAATAGAAGGACATTGGTCTACTCCTCGGGGTGGTATAATGTTCGACTATGTGGATTTGATTGAAAGAAAATATTAAAATATAAATAAAGTGAATCGCGTGAGAATTTATTTATTTAAATACACACAAAAAAAACATTTTTAAAAGTAAAAATATTTTCTCACACATACAATAAAAAGTATGAAGGTTTCAATAAATGTTGAGAAACTTCATACCAATTAAGATGCAAATATCAGCGAATGAGGTGATCGACAAGTATAAGTGAGATGATTACAAATAAAACTCCATATAGTTGAGTTTAGCATACAAACATATGAACATAGTGAACTTTCCTATAATTGATGATACTCCCCCTGTAGGTATATATAAAAAGCATACAACGAGTGTTAAAGTATTCATATAATCCGCTATAACGCAAGGGGGAACAAATACATCTACCACCTACAAGTAATGACAACTTGCCAAAGTGAATGTAGCAATTCCCTGCAATTCATATGCAAGCAAGAACTGTGAATCAACTATAAACATGAGTACCTACGAGCTGTTGTAGTAAGGATACCATAGCATCTGTACAACCAACAATTATCCAATGAAAGTTAAATGCACTCAAGTGTTATGCAGATAAGGTTATGATATCCATACGGTTGAGGTCAGATCACTTGTAGACGAATACAACCATTCCCTATGTGCTACGATGACTAATGAAATTACTTGTGGATAACAATAGTGGATATGAAGTAAGTGCGGTAAATTCTCTGTAGACACAAGTACATATGTTCTCCATAAGCAAAGATATAAAGCTACAACACATTCAAATACTTACAAACCATCCTAGGAAGCTCGCATGTATGCAAATTGCTATCCACCAAAAATATATAAAAAACAGACAATAAATCCGAACTCTTATAAAAGAAAGAAGGAGATTTGTTAATGCATTACAATCTACCTATATGAAACAACATGTAGTGCACGACAATCTACCTATATAAAACAGACGAATAACCATAGTACGATACCATACGCTTGGAATCTGCAACAATTATAATATACATAAGGCATTTATGAGCTTTCAAATAAAATGCTACATTCAAATGGCAATTGCCGTATAACTTAGCAGCATCAAATATATTCAAAAATGTCGCCCCGCACATATACTGTATTATGTATACACATAGGTAGACAAAAGGGGATGTATAATACACCCGAATGATCCCCGTCGAGCATATTTTAAATACACACGTGACATCTAGGGATGTTATACGGGTCAATAAATAAATATAGTTCAATCCCGGTCCTTGTATATGGATAGTTAGGAGTCTACATGACTCAAATTATCTAATAGATATATGGTCAGGATGCCGACTAGAATATCTATTTTATATATTCATGTAAGGCCTTCAACAAAGAAAATTCATTAATAAAAATCTAAAGCCTAGAAAATCCGATCCTCTGTCTGCAAGTAGACAGAGTCAGTAAGGTTTAATCCACAAATAGAAATGTCCCAAAGACCCCAATGATGATCATGTTGAACCTAGATCTCAACCAAAGAGATTAATTTCAAATATTTTAATTACCTCCTAAATACCCACAAAAGCTCAAGATTCTAAAATCCTAAAAATCCAAAGATATTTAAAATTGAAATTACTCATCAATACTTAAAGAAAAATTCATCCACCATCAGCAATAGTTTACCCGGGTGGACAAATAAAATTTTACTTCAGATTATATAGAGCTAATGCCTATTCAGAAATATCACTAGGATCCATTCTCAAATAATCTCCTGCCAGTAAGAACGTGGTACGTGTCCTTTAACTAATAATTTTGCCACCAAATAGCACTGCAGGTAAATGGTTGTGACTTGGGGCCCACTAAACTGAGTGGTTTTACCGTTAAATGGTACCACTAAATTATGATTATAGCTAGAGCCAATACTTTTCTTAGTGGCATCAAATCCTTGAGATATGAATCAATATGATATATTTGATAGCGCACAAGCCATCTGTTAGCTAAGGTGGATTTAAATTTGTTCCCTTAGTCAAATACCCACCGCAAGTTTGTAAGAAACTCTTGGACGAAGCAACCCATGGCTGCTGACAAGGATCCTTCTATTAGGTTTGTCAACTACCTCATATGACTAAGTATACTAGGAACCACGATGGCCCAGGATGGCGGAACCATGGATTCTTGATCGAGTCTTTTATCCATTCTCCCATTATTCGCTTTAAGTAAAAGATGGTGAAAATTAAATTTAAATATCAAACTTTTCAAATTCCCAAACTTATGTTGCAACTATATGCCATATAGTATGTATTTTTACATTTCTGATTGATGACTAACCTTAATTGAAAGTTCACTCTCATTATTGAGAGGGTAATTTATTATTAGGGCTTATGCCTATAGGAAACCATAACTCATATCATATAGTCCTCGCAAAATGAGGGCAAAATCTCTGGGTAGTGTCTTATCTACAAACTCATATACCTTCCCAAAATTTACCCCAGAATGTAACCCATTAAAACTGTCAAAAAAATGTAGTGGGGGAGGTCGGGGCCAAATTTTTGGAGCCCATAGTCAGTCATGGCTTTTTTGGTCAACTAGGTTCGAGCAGGTGTCAATGGTTGGTCTAACTAATTCCACATGATATTTTGGATTTGTTGGAGTGGTCCATATAATGGGAAGGTCATTTAGTCCAAATGACATGTTTGAGGGATAAAAGGGCCTTTTGGTCAACCTTGGTAAACTTGGGCAACCAGAGTCGGAACTTGGTTTAATGCGTTCTACATGGTTTTTATAGTTTATTGGAGGTGATCCCAAGGTTTAGTTAGATTTCCATGCATGTAATGTGGTTTAAAGGGGTAAAATGGTGATTTAGTCAATCTAGTTTAACTTGGTCAATCAAGGTTGGCCAAGGCTTGGGATCTAGTTCAATGCACTCCAAATCATATGTTGGATATATTAGATGAAGTAACATAGCTTGGTTTGACTGAGCCATGTTGAGGTTTAAAGAATATTCAGTTTTGCTAGATTAAGATTTTAGGGTTTTATGGTCAATCTGTTGCGGATCTATGATTTTGATGATAGCAAACATTCATTATTTCTCTATGATTGTCTTATGTGCTAACGTTTCAGGTCCACACGATCAGACTGCAATCTGAAACCAGCTCAAGATTGGGTAGACTAGGTCTGTGTCAGTTTGTAATCTTTTTCCTTTCTTGAGTCTGTTGTATTTGGTGTGGTATCTGATGATTTGTAACTTGGAAGATTTTCTGTTGTGCCCTAAAAGATTTCTATTTTTTTGTAACATCGTCCGGGACGATATTTATATCGTCCGGACGATCTGACAAAAGTAGAAATCCTAATTAGGGCATTCTCATTAAAGCAGCCGTCTTCTTGCAAAACACATCGTCCTGGACGATTTTGTATCGGCCAGGACGATCGGCTCAATTCAGCAAGAATCAACCGCCATAATCAGTTTAGGAATTTTTTGTTTTAGGAAATCGGCCAGGACGATATTATTATCGTCCAGGACGATCTAACTCAATCATGCCTAAATTGATCTGGTATCTTTGGAAAGCATTAATGGTTGATTGATACGATCACATCATCCGGGATGATCGAATTATCGGCCAGGACGATGGCCTGGACGATCTTCATCGGACAGCTTGTATTCAGGGCTATGATCAGGACGATTGAAATCGGTTTTAAACTAATCGGCCAGGACGATAGTGAGATCGGCCTGGACGATGTAACCAATTTTCTTCTGATCGTCTCAAATCGTCCCGGGCTAATGAGCTTAATTTGTACTGATCGGCCAGGACGATATGTCTATCGTCCTGGACGATAATGTCGGCAACTTGCATTAATGAGCTCGTTTTGAGAGCTTCTATTTAAGCTTTGGCATGACACTTTTTAAGTGTCTTTGGCAGCCATTATAGTTTCGTTCTTGTGGGGGAAACTTGAAGAGAGAGCTTGAAAGGGAGAGAGGAAAGGGTGGAGTTTGAGAGAGGGAGAAGATCCTGTGAGGGGGGACTCAAGGGAGTGTGGAGGGGGTTCCACACGGTTGCTCCGGCGAACTCGCACCTTAGTACCATCGGATTCAAGGCTTGTCTCGAGGTAAGTTCACCAAAGAAGAAGTCTCTTTGGTGTCAAAGGACCCGGCAACTCCGCCGCACCGGGAGAGGTGGAAGTGATTTTGTAAGGGCTTCTCCGCCTAGCTGTGGGGGCTAAAGGAGAGTCACTTTGTGTTAGTGCAATACTTGGAGGGTGCCTCCTAGGAGTGGACGTAGGTCAAGGTTTGACCGAACCACTATAAATCCGGTGTGTTCTTTTCTTATTATCGCTTCCGCATTTATTTTTCTTCCGCACTTTTTGTGGTGATTTTGGTTTAGGTTTTTGTCTTTGTTTAAAAGATTCATCTTTTCCAAATCACCTCTCTTTTAATTAGCTTTGGGAATAAGTTCATAAGGGCTTAACATCCCCATCGAACTTTCAAGTGGTATCAGAGCAGTTTTCATAAAATAAGTTTTTAAAAGCTTTTGAATTTCGATCCATGGCTAATCGTACTTTTGCGGAAGGATATTCAATCACTAGACCACCATTGTTTGAAAATATTACATTTGATTTTTGGAAAATTCGCATGTCTATTTTTTGCAATCGATTGATTTTCGTATGTGGCATATGATTTTAACTGGTTATTTATCACCATCACGTATTGTTAATGGAATTAAAACTGATATTCCTTTTAATCAATGGAATAGAGATGAACGAATGGATGCTCAATTAAATGCAAAGTCTTTAAATTGTTTTTTCTGTGCTTTAAATTCTGATGATTTTATGTTAATATCCACGTGCACTACCGGTAAGGAAGTTTGGGATAAATTGCACACTATATACGAAGGCACTAGTGAAATCAAGCAATCCAAGTTGAATATTTTAATGCATGATTTTGAAATATTTTCTATGAAACCTTTTGAAACGATTTTAGACATGTATAGAAGGTTCATTCAAATTACTACATCATTGCATGCCTTAGGAAAAGATTTTTCAAATTTTGAAAAAGTTAACAAAATTCTTCGATGTCTACTGGATAAATTTGATTCTAAAGTTGTTGCTATTTGTGAGTCTAAAGATTTGAATGATTATTCTAATGATAATTTGATTGGCTCACTCATTGCCTACGAGCAAGGGTTGAGTCAAAGACTTTTGGATGCAGGTGAGACGATTGTTCTAAAAGCCGAAGATATGGAAAGAGGAAGCTTAGTTGGTGACGACAGAAAGGAATTGTCAAGCAAATCACAAAGCTCACCAATGCATAAGTAGAAGTGGAAAAAAGGTAAAATTGGTAAGGATGTTAATATTTCCTCTGACGTTATTTGTTTTAAATGCAGGAAACCTGGACATATGAAAAATGAGTGCCCTAATTTAAGAATTCTCCCTGCAAAAGAAAAGGGTAAGACGAAGTTAAATTTAAATTGGGGAAATAATGAAAAGCAAAAAATCTCATGGGAAGATCTGGTCTCTGAAGCATCAGACCAGGAGAGAGATAATGGTTAAGAGCCTTTCGTATTTTTTTTTTGTGTTGTGTTTTTGTGTTTCTTTTTTGTTGTGTTTTTGTTTTTATATTTTTTCATTTTTATTTTGCGTTTTTGTTTTGTTTATTCTTTGAAATTTTTTTTTCGTAAAAATTTTTCTCTGATCTACACACACATTCACTTTTCTAGAAATGAAAAATTTACTTCCTAATTTTTCTTGAAATCTTTAGTAAGTTGTGATTGACTTCTCTAAAAACAATCAAAGGAAGGAAAATCATGTTTTTGACTTTCAATCTCTGTTTCCTAAAAGTGGTTTTTTTACTTTTGATTTAAAATCTTTTTCATCTTTTAAATTGGTTTTTGAAACTAAATTTTTTATCTCCCTATATTTTATTTATCGCATAGGAATCTTTTGCAAGTTGTTGAATCTAATTCAAAATTTTCTTAATCAAGAAATTCGCTTTATCAATAGTATGGGTTTACTTTTGGTATTTAAGATTTCAGAAAGGTAGCATAATAAAAAAAAAATTGGCCAATGATGCCAAAAATAAAAGAAGCGCAAAGCGCCAAAATTGAAAAATATAGAATACACAAAGTGTATCAAAAGATGCGTAGTGCGCCAACCAATTGTCAAGAGGCATAAAATGAGTCCACTAAATTTGAATGCTTACCATTCTTATACTTCTTAAAGCTTAAGAAAACCCTTGATTTTTTGATGCTTGAGTTTGAAAATCTTGATTCATGATTCAAATCGTGCATTAATCTTCTATTAGATATATTTTATGAAAGGAGTTTTGAAAAATTACTGTTTCTTTCTCTAATTTATTCCTTGATTTAGATATTGAATTAAAAAGTTTTTGAGCCTTTTTAAAGAACTTGAGTTTGGATTATCAATTCTTGATTTTCTAACCTTTACTGGCTATGTGTTGTCAATCCAATTCTACTAAGTTTTTTGATTAAAACCCAGAGGTAACTTTCTCATTTTAAGAACATTTTTTTTCACTTGATCAGGGAATATTTTTTGTTCGTTTTGTTTTTTGTTTGTGCCTCCTCTCTTTTTGATAATGTCAAAGGGGGAGAACGTTGTATCTTTTTTCTTTTCAAAATTTTTAAAACAACAAAAATATTTTCATCTCCCCTATTTTTTTTAAAAAGGATTTATTCTAGTGAGGGGGAGATTAGGAGGATTTACTTTTATGAAAATTTAAATTAAAATGTTTTGCCATCATCAAAAAGGGGGAGATTGTTGCGGATCTATGATTTTGATGATAGCAAACATTCCTTATTTCTCTATGATTGCCTTATGTGCTAACGTTTCAGGTCCACACGATCAGACTGCAATCTGAAACCAGCTCAAGATTGGGTAGACTAGGTCTGTGTCAGTTTGTAATCTTTTTCCTTTCTTGAGTCTGTTGTATTTGGTGTGGTATCTGATGATTTATAACTTGGAAGATTTTCTGTTGTGCCCTAAAAGATTTCTAATTTTTTGTAACATCGTCCGGGACGATATTTATATCGTCCTGGACGATCTGACAAAAGTAGAAATCCTAATTAGGGCATTCTCATTAAAGCAACCGTCTTCTTGCAAAACACATCGTCCTGGACGATTTTGTATCGGCCAGGACGATCGGCTCAATTCAGCAAGAATCAACTGCCATAATCAGTTTAGGAATTTTTTGTTTTAGGAAATCGGCCAGGACGATATTATTATCGTCCAGGACGATCTAACTCAATCATGCCTAAATTGATCTGGTATCTTTGGAAAGCATTAATGGTTGATTGATACGATCACATCGTCCGGGACGATCGAATTATCGGCCAGGACGATGGCCTGGACGATCTTCATCGGACAGCTTGTATTCAGGGCTATGATCAGGACGATTGAAATCGGTTTTAAACTAATCGGCCAGGACGATAGTGAGATCGGCCTGGACGATGTAACCAATTTTCTTCTGATCGTCTCAAATCGTCCCGGGCTAATGAGCTTAATTTGTACTGATCGGCCAGGACGATATGTCTATCGTCCTGGACGATAATGTCGGCAACTTGCATTAATGAGCTCGTTTTGAGAGCTTCTATTTAAGCTTTGGCATGACACTTTTTAAGTGTCTTTGGCAGCCATTGTAGTTTCGTTCTTGTGGGGGAAACTTGAAGAGAGAGCTTGAAAGGGAGAGAGGAAAGGGTGGAGTTTGAGAGAGGGAGAAGATCCTGTGAGGGGGGACTCAAGGGAGTGTGGAGGGGGTTCCACACGGTTGCTCCGGCGAACTCGCACCTTAGTACCATCGGATTCAAGGCTTGTCTCGAGGTAAGTTCACCAAAGAAGAAGTCTCTTTGGTGTCAAAGGACCCGGCAACTCCGCCGCACCGGGAGAGGTGGAAGTGATTTTGTAAGGGCTTCTCCGCCTAGCTGTGGGGGCTAAAGGAGAGTCACTTTGTGTTAGTGCAATACTTGGAGGGTGCATTCAAGGAGTGGACGTAGGTCAAGGTTTGACCGAACCACTATAAATCCGGTGTGTTCTTTTCTTATTATCGCTTCCGCATTTATTTTTCTTCCGCACTTTTTGTGGTGATTTTGGTTTAGGTTTTTGTCTTTGTTTAAAAGATTCATCTTTTCCAAATCACCTCTCTTTTAATTAGCTTTGGGAATAAGTTCATAAGGGCTTAACATCCCCATCGAACTTTCACAATCATGTTGAACCATGGTTAATCAAGGTTCAATTTTACTTTAATGCATCATGCTAATGATGATGACATGATTAATGAGTTTAGAGAGGCCTCAAAGGTTAAAAAGCATAATATGTCATGTTCAATGGCATATGCTATAAGTATTTAAAGATTTTACAGCCTATAGAAATGCTTTGAGTTTTAGGGGTTAGGGATTTTGAAATGCCTCCAAACTCATATGGTTGACCCTAGGGACATGCCTTATTAGTATGCAAGTGATAGATCATAAATTCATGGTCATTTGGTTAAGTTTCTATGTGATTGAAATTTCTCAAAAAATAGGTTATGGACCAAGAGGTTTTGAGTTGGGTTCTAGCATTGGGTTTTTAGGTTTGAATTAACAATGAGTTTAGTTATTGAACGGGATTTTGATTTTATTTAGTCAATTATTTAGGAAGATTTAAAATTTGAAATGCACATATTATTGACAATCATCAATGATTATAAATGATGGAACAAGTGATCAACTTATTATCATTGGGGACAATCGACTGATGGATTTAGTATTTGATTTAGATTTAGATTTTGAATTGGTAAATGAAGGTTGATGATTGAAAGAGTTTTAGTTTTAAAATGATCAAATCACTGACAATGATTTGGTGATTTTCAAGTTACTAATCAAATGACAATCAAGGGTAATTGTCAAGTTATGATTGTAAGGATCAATGATCAAGTCACCATGTAAAAATATACTGATGAGTTTGATTTAGAATTTGGAATGTAGCTCAAAGATTTATATGTGAAAGATGAATGTTTGGCATAGGGAAATTGACCTCATTAAAAAAATGAGGTCAACAAAGCTTTTCTCGCTTAGAATAGGTAGAGAATGGACCTTTATAGAATCTTCACATGCAAAGACTCTATCCTTTCACTTCATTGGTCCAATGGAGTTCCCGAGTCATCATTTCACCACTTAGTTTGGTGGAATCATTGTGTCCTCCTTTCACTTCCTTGGTCTAACGGATTCACTGAGTCCTCCTTTCACCTCCTCAGTTTGATGGAGGCACCGTATCCTCCTTTCACTTCCCTGGTTCGGCGAAGTCGCTGAATCCTCCTTTCACCTCCTTGATCACCTAGAATCACCAATGATCTTCAGCCTTCAAAGTCTTTCCTTCACATATCTTCTCTGAAAAAACACACCAACACAATCGAAGGACCTAATGTATAAGTTAGCCAAAGCAGCTGTGTGAAAACACCTCTCACACTCCCTTGACTTCCTCAAGGATCTTCCTCTCACATTACCTCACCCTCTATCTTCTTTACTCAATGCTCTCTCTCTATGCTCTCTCAAAGAAGAAATATAAATCCTTGACTATCCAAAGACTCTTCCAAAGTCATAATAAGAGTTATATTGAGGGTATAAAAAATCTTAAAATTTCAATTATACTATTTCTAGTCATATGACACTATACTTAAATTGTATAGTATAATTAGTACAAATCAAACATCATATTGTACAGAATGAACCAAAGTTCATCTAGAAAGTTCTCAGATGGTTCTTACCAATACTTGATCATACAATACAATATGTAATTAATATAAATTCAATTTGAGTCCATAATCCGTAGACTTAAATTAGGTGATATTAAATAATGATCATACATAATTAATAATTTTGTAGTATAAACATTTCAATTGTCAATTTTCAAATTTGTTTATTTTAACTCAGTAGGATTAGATGGTGAGGTTTCTAAAATTAATTGATCTTCTTGTAAGATGCATTGTCAGAATAATGTGAATTGTTATAATAAAATTTAATTTCTTTCGTTTAATTAAATATTTTAATTTATTTCTTTTTAATAAACTGTACAATATGATATGGATCATACACTAAGATTAACAAAAAATTAAATATTTATTTTTCAACATCTTTGAGTGTATGTCCACGGTTGTTAAGTCAACATATAACTAACTACCGATATTGACTCAAAAAATATAAAATTACAAACTCTTTTAAAAAGAACTGACCAACATAATATTTTTTTGAGCTTTGATTCTGTGAATATTTTTTGTGTATTTGAAATATTAGCAGTGCGTAGGAAAAAGTATGCGATGTATAAAGCTAGATAAAATAAAATAACAACATTCAATAATGTTTATAATCATCAAAATATAGATCGGGATCCTGAACTGCAAGACAGATGTGACTATTTTTATCCAAGAGCATAATGAAATAGTATGACTATTTTTATCCAAGAGCATAATGAAATAGTATATTTCATAGGTCTTGTGACTAAGCAATCTATGCGACTGTTGGTTCCAAAATTTTCTCCTCAGGGCTGTACTCATCATTAGTGTAGCTATGAGTAGGGTTTGAATTGGATGTCGAAGTAAGTGCTCTAGTATTTGGCCTTCTACAATAACCTACCATATCTGGTGATCTTTTTACACTGCTCTACCTTGGAGAGTTCCTTTTTCTCCCTTCTATTTCATCCTGGATCCACTAAAGAAGTTCGTCCTTCATTTTCATCAAGTCATGATGAGTTCTGTAATTTTTCAAATTTGGTGGAATTTTATTCAGTAAAATAATAAAAAAAAATTGTGAAATGAGCTAACTAATTATTTAAATTTTTTTTTTAAAATTTAACAAAATATTAGGGTGCAATATAATATAAGATATGAGCAAGTTGTTTAAAAGATAAATTTGAAACTAAACAACTGTTCTTGTAATGAAATCTTAATGTCAATCTTTGATGAAATTATTACTAATCAAAATTAAGATTTAAAAATATAGTGGAAACTATGCCGCTCTTTTTCTTGTCAAAGTAAAAAACTCTTTATTTATTTATTTATTATTATTAATTTTTTGAGTTTGACTATTTTATCTCTAGTATTTAAGTGATTGATTTAGAAGGATTTAGCTAACTTCAAGTCACAATCTGTTTCTGTATATATATATATATATATATATATATATATATATATATATATATATATATATATATATATATATATATATATATATATATATATATATATATATTGCGGTAGTATTCCATTTTCGTAAAACAGCTAAATATGCTTATAAAATTTTTTAGCATACCTAATACGTTTATTCAAAATTTTGTTCATCTACGATTTGCAGTAACTTTCGTTAACGATAAGCACATTAAAAAAATAACTGAAATATTTTGCTTTCCCTAGGGCACCTAACCTGAAAGCTAATTTGAAAATAAATAATAAAAAAATATTTACCATGTATCTTTCGTAAAGAACTGATTAAGACTTCTTACTGAAAGCGGCTTTAAGAAACAATAAGAAAGTCGTCTCAAATAGAGCCTAAGATAGTCCCCCTTCAACGTTGCCTTTGCATTAGCAATCTCTTACTGCCCAATAAATGAACCCTCAAGGAACAAAAGTCACATGATTTCCATGTCTTCTTAGAAGTTGTCAGGCTGCCACAAATCGGATGGCTCGGTGACAATAATTAAGCAAAGCCAAAAAAGTGGAGCCAGTACTAAATGATGTGTTCAGATATACAGCCCACACCAAATTAATTCAACAAAAGCTTTACAAAAGATTCATTATATGGTTGAAAATATGATTGGAATTGGTCGGGCAGTCATCGAGCAATCCAAAATTCTGAGATATTTTTCAACCGCGTAAACTGATATTCGTATTTGATCATTTTCTTAAGCAATTGATTAAAAAACTTCTGTTGAAATCAGTCAGATTGAGATCTTTGTTAGCTTTATACAATCTAAATTGGAATGCTTTTATGAATTACCATTTTGTATTTATTCATACCAAAGCTACAAAAAATACCTGCCAGTAATTAGAAAAAATGGCACATGTTCCCCTGGTTGTCCAAATACCTTCTAAGGGGGCGGGTATAGCAGGTGTTCATCATTGTCGAAGACCCCAAAAAAATGTCAAAATGATGACCTGCTTGACCTAGAGAAGGCACGCACAAAATCATCACATGAGTCGAATTTAACAAGAAACTGAATGATCCGGAAAAATATAGCAGTCAACACAGCTCCTAAGCAAATACCTACAACCATGTGAATGAAAACATCACAATCACAGAGATGGAGCTTCTCTATAATATATTTCCCCATCTTTTAATTTTGAAAGTTCAAATCTCACAGCTTTTGCAATGGCTTTAGTAAGAGTAGTAGCACAAACTGTTGAGATTGTTGCAACTTAGTTTTTCGATTGTTGAGATTCATGCAACATATATGTTTTTGATTACTCCAAATTTTATTATTTTAATTACATGTTCTTCTACCATATTTTGGATGTATTGCTTTTGTTGTTTTTGTGCATTGCCATTTCAGAAAAATCATACTCCAGATTAGTGAAGACTTCAAATCAGAATAGATTAGGATTCATTGTAAATGTAGTATGTATTTTTTGTTTTATTGAGTCTGAGAGAGTGTGGTTGTAATTGAGTAACTGTGCGCACACACATTGGGAGAGTATTTAAAATTAGTAATTTTTTTAAAACTAATCGTATTATATGAATTCACTTCGTACGGGATAATTTGTTTAGTTATACTCTCCTACGAGCAGCTAAACGAACAAGAAGAGAAATTTTTTTTAAAGTACTAATTGTACTATACAAAGGGTACTTCATACAGACGATGTCCAGAGTATGAATTGGACGGGTCCCTTTTCGTCCCGACAAATCTCAGTTTTTTCAACTGATTGTACTGTACGATATCCTGTTCGTAAAGATGACGTCCAGAGTACTAATTGGACTAGTCCCTTTTCGTCCCGATGAATCTCAGAGTTTTCTGAACTGATCATACTATATAATATCCTGTTTATATAGATGAAGTCAAGAGTACGAATTGGACGGATCCCATTTTGTCCCGACGAATATCAAATTTTTTTAACATATCATTTAGTATAATTTACTGTTCGTACAGACCACGTCCAGAGTATGAAAATGTGGGTACCTTTTCGTCCCAACGAAGTTGAAAAATTTTCTAACCGTTCGTACAGTACGAACATGGTTCGTATTGTATGATTATCGTGTACAAAAGCTTTTCGTATAGATTCACAAAGGTTCGAATGCAACAATTTTTTAATGGTTCGTATGTATGAAAATATGATTGTACACGCTCAAAATGAAAAATTTTAATTTTCTGGACGATTTTTCGTGTCTTTCATATAAAAGGTTCTTAAAAACTGGCATGAAAAATATTGTTCTTCATGATTTTCAATGGCAAGTGAAAGAGTATTTTTGGGAGACTGTTTGAGTGAGAGTTCTTACAAGTGGAGTGTGAAGGGATCACAAGGTTACTCAAAGGTAAGAATCTCTTTTTGTTTTTGGTTAATACTCTTCCTTTCTTATTTCTAGTTGCTCAAGAGAAGATCTTTAAAGAAGATCCCGTACTCTTCCGACACTTGGAGAGTGTGAACAGATGACAGTTTTCTACTGACACTTGGAGAGTGTGAATAGATGACGGTTCTTTGCATACACTTAGAGAGTATGAATAGATGATGGTTCTCTTTCGACACTTGGAGGGTGTGAAAGGATGACAATTTTTTACCGATACTTGGAGGGTGTGAAAGGATGATAATTTTCTATCGCACCAGGGATTGGTGGAAGAGATGAATTGTAAAGGCTTCTTTGCCTTACTATGGGAGCAAAAGGAGAATCACTTTGGTAATAGCGCAATATCTGATTAGGGAGTCTTTATGAAGTGGATGTGGGTCGTGTTTAGTCGAACCACTATAAATTTTTGTATCATTTTTTTTCATATTTTATTTTCTGCAATTTTATTCTTGTGGTTGAAAAGCTTATTTAAAAAAGAAAATAAAATTTTGGAAATTCGTTAAATCTATTTTATATTCAAAAATCCAAGAAAATTTTAAATTACCAGTTCTCCCCCCTTCTTGGTTAGCCTTGGAAGAATTGCATAGGTTTAACAGCCTATATGAAATCAACAAGTGGTATCAGAGCTTTATTTTAAGTTTATAAGTTTAGACTACTTTTTGAAAATGATAATAGCTACTTTTGAAAATTAAAACACACCTGAAGGGTATTCGATCACTAGACCTCTGTTATTTGATAATATCCCTTTTGATTTTTGAAAATTACATGTGTCTACATTTCTTCAATCGCTTGACTATCGCATGTGAATTTTAGTTCAAGAAGGGATATACTAGGCCAATTAGACTTGTAGATGGCATCAAAGTTGAAACACCTTTTGCTGACTGGACTATTAAAGAATGTTACTTAACATAATTAAATACAAAATATTTAAATAATTTATTTTGTGCACTTAAGTTTGAAGATTACATGCGAGTTTCTACTTGCAAAATTGGAAATGACATTTGAGATAGACTTTATATCACATATGAATGAACTAATAAAGTGAAATAATCTAGATTAAATATCTTATTACATGATTATGAATTATTTCACATGAAACCTAATGAATCCATTTCTAACATGTACATAAAATTCACTTAAATAGTCACTTTTTTGCATGTATTAGGTAGGGAACTAACAAATACTGAAATGGTTAATAAAATTTTTTATTATTTGTCTTCTTTTTTTGATGCTAAAATAATTGCTATTAAAGAATCTAAGGACTTAAATATTTATTATATTGATAATCTTTTTGGATCACTAATTACTTACGAGTAAGAAATGAGTTAAAGGATTATTGATGTAGAAGAACCGCAAAAGGAGAAGAATATAATACTAAAAGTAGATGACTCAGAGAGTGATCAGTCACAACCTAAGGATAAGGACGATGTTGTCTTGATGACAAGTAAATTTAGGAGTTTTCTTAAAAGGAAGAAAATTAGACGCTAGTAGTGGAATAAAGGTAATTTCTACAACAATATTAAGGTTTTTTATGATGTGAT
Organism: Dendrobium huoshanense; assembly: GCA_016618105.1. Lineage (NCBI taxonomy): Eukaryota > Viridiplantae > Streptophyta > Magnoliopsida > Asparagales > Orchidaceae > Dendrobium > Dendrobium huoshanense. The sequence continues at coordinate 61,131,040 of CM028359.1, read as the reverse complement.
TTATTATGAATGCAAGAATCCTAGATATATAAAAATAGATTGCCCTAATCTCAAAGCCACTCCTAATAACGAGAAGGTAGAGGAGAAAGCAAATGGGAGGAAGTGCAAGAAGAGATTTTAGAGAGCTTTCTAGGTGGACTTAGCTTCGGATTCGTTAGAAACAAACAAGAAAGAAAAAGTTACTAATTTGTGTTTAATTGCCAATAATCTTGATCAGTTAGATCAAGAAGTGGTATGTGACTTTAACCTATAATGATTTGCTTAAAGTTTTTGAAAGAATTCATATTGCATAGAAAAAACTCAAGAAAATGCATGCTAGATTGAACTTTGAATTGCAAGAGTTACAAAAGGAGCAAGATACCTTTAGGAAAGATCATGCACTAATTGATAACATTCATATGAGCTTATGATGAATTTAATAATTTGAATAAGCAAAATGATTTTCTAAAATCATCCTACATTGAACTAGAAAAAGAATTTAAATCTTTTAAGGATGAATATAAAAATAGATAGCACTATTTGAAATATGATATTAATGTATTAGTAGATGCTAATTCATTTCTTACAATTAAGGTGAATGCTCTTGAGGAAAATAGGACACCTCCTACACTTGAAGAATATATTGATCCTATTTTGAAGGAAAAAATCTTAAAATCTAGGAAGAGATAAATTTATTATCGGAGATTGAAAAACCCTTTTCTTTGAGTTAAGTATTTTTCTTGTGGAATGATTGGACATATTTTATACAATTATAATTTATATAGAAAAACTCATTTAGTGTAGAGACCTGAGATGCATAAAATAAGTCATATCATACATGCATTTAATTTAATTTTGCCAAGAGGAGAACCCAAACTTATTTGGGTTCTCATGTCTAATGCTCGATTATTTTATAGGAATGCTCTTATACAAGATCTAGTGAGAGCATTTAGTACCTGAACAGTGTTTGCTTGAAGCATATGACTTGAGATACTACACAATTTATATCACTGGAAGCCATGAATGGAGGCAAGGTTACATTAAGAGATAATACCATTAAGAAAGTGGTTGGTATAGGTCTGATCAAAAAATTGAATAATTTTTTTATTAAGAATGTATTACTTGTATAAGGCTTAAAACATAATTGGTTAAGAATTAGCTAGCTATTTGATAAAGGGTATAGTATTAATTTTTTTCCTACTAGTTGTATATTAAGCCTAAATAAAAATAATGTATTGCACGGAATTAGAATAAATAATATTTATATACTAGACTTGAACTATATTAAAACTCCTAATACATTTTCTTTAAAAATAATTTATAATGAATCTTGGCTATGACATAAGAGACTTTGCTACGCTAGTATGAAAAACCTTAGGAAAATTATCCAAAAGAAACTAGTAAGAGGTATATCAAAACTAGACTTTATTAAGGATCACCTTTGTGATACATGTAAACTAAGAAAAAAGGTGAAGTCCTCATTTAATTTCACTAAGGATCTTAGAACTAGCAAACCATTAAAAATAATTCATATGCATCGTTTTGGACCAGTTAGTAATGTAAGTCTAGGAGGGAAGGTATACAAATTTGTGATAGTTGATGATTTCCTGAGATTTACATGGTTTAAATTTTTATTTCATAAGAGTGAATCATTTGAGAAATTTAGAGTTTTTTTACTTAGATTCAAAGAAAACTAGGATTTGAAATTTTAACAATTCGAAGTGATTAGAGAGGTGAATTTAAAAATTAAAAATTTAAGAATTTGTATAAAGAACATGGAATTTATAACAATTTTTTTGCACCTAGGAACCCTAAGCAAAATGGGGTAGTCAAAAGAAAGAATAGAATATTAATTGAAGCCGCTAGAGTCATATTGGTATAATATTTACTTCCTATATATTTTTGAGCTGAAGTGATTAGTACTGCATGTTATGTTTTGAATAAGTGAATATTAGATCAAAATTGAACAAACACCCTGTGAGCTTCTTAATGGGAGAACACCTAATTTGTCATTTTTACATATTTTTGGATGTAAGGTGTTTATTTATAATAATGAAAAATCTCCTTTAAGAAAATTTGATTCTAAATCAGATGAAAGAATTTTTCTTGAAGACTTTAGTGTTGGAAAATCATATAGAGGATTTAACAAAAAAAACTTTGGTAGTTGAGAAGACCACACATGTTACATTTGATGAATCTGACATTTTGGAAGAGCCAAGTTTGGAAGAGGATGATATAGAAAATAACTCTCAAAGGATTGAAAAGATTATTTTGGATAAAAAATTGGAATGAGAAAACCCTTTGCCTAGATAATTGAAATTTTTTAAAACCACCTTAAGGATTTGATTCTAGGTGAACCTGGTGAGGGTGTTAGGACTAGGCGTGGACTTAGTAAAGAGTTCAACCATTATGCCTTTATTTTAGTGATAGAACCCACAAATGTTAATCAAGCACTTTTAGATGAATTTTGAAATTTGTCCATGCAAGAAGAGTTAAATCATTTTGTAAGGAATGTTATTTAAAAATTAATTGCAAGGCCAAATGATCATAATGTAGTTGGAATGAAGTTGGTATTTAAAAATGAAATGAATGACTCAGAAGTTGTTATTAGAAATAAGACTAGATTGGTGGCTAAGGGGTATAATCAAATTGAAGGGTTTGATTTTAAAGAGATTTTTGCCCCTGTAAAAAGACTTGAAGTAATTATGATTTTGTTAGCCTTCACTTATTTTGGAGGATTTAAATTATTTCAAATGGATAAAAAAAGTATATTTTTAAATGGGGTGATACAAGAGGATGTTTAGGTAGAACAATCTTCAGTTTTGAAAGTTTTAAATTCCCTAATTATGTGTATAAATTAAAAAAATACATTATATGGATTAAAACAGACACCTAAGACTTGATATGAGAGGTTAAGTACTTTTATATTAGAAAGATCTTTTGTAAAAGGAAGTGTGGACACCACTCTCTTTTTAAAAAAATTATAAGATGATATACTCATTATTCAGATATATGTTGATGATATTATTTTTGGATCTACTAATAAAAATCATTTTGATGATTTTTTAAAAATAATGAGTTGTGAATTTGAGATGAGTTTAATGGGAGACTTAAGTTATTTTTAGGTTTTAGCATTAAGCAAATTGATGAGGGAATATTTCTTAGTTAGTCAAAGTATATTAATGACATCATCAAGAAGTATGAAATGGATAATGCTAAACCAGTAAGTATACCAATGAGTTCCTTAGTTCAATTGGATAAGGACCCAAAGAAAAAATCTGTTGATAAAAAAAAATAGAGGAATTATTAAATCTTTACTTTATTTGATAGCTAGTAGACTAGATATTATGCTTAGTATTTATTTATGTGCTAGATTTCAATCAGATCCAAAAGAATCACATTTGACTGAAGTAAAAAGGATTTTGAGATATCTTTTGGAAACTCAGAACTTAGGGATTTGATATCCTAAGTATTGCTCTTCATTTGAAATTATTAGATATTCTAATTCAGACTTTAAAGGTTGTTGGTTTGATAGAAAGAGTACTTATGGAACTTATTAATTCATAAGAAATTTATTAGTTTCTTGGTCCAATAGAAAATAAAATTATATAGCCCTATCTACTGCTGAAGCTGAATACATTGGCTTAGGAAGTTATGTATCATAAGTTCTTTGGTTAAAATAATAGTTGATTGATTTAGGATTTATAATAGACATAATTTCAATTTATTGTGACAACATCAATGCCATTTGCAATTCAAAAAATCTTATTCAATATTCTAGAAGCAAATATATAGATATAAGGCATCATTTTATTAAGGATCATGTAGCCAAAAGAGAAATTGAATTGAATCATGTTTCAATTGAAAATCAACTTGTAGATATGTTTACAAAACTACTAACCTTTGATACTTTTAGCACCTTAAGAATAATGTTAGGTGTGATTGATCTTAATGCTTTGATAAAATCTTCTGCAAACTTGATATGTTTTTATGTGTGTTTGATTTTATTTATTTATTTATTTTTTAGTTGTGAGTGTTTTTATTTTAGTTTTTATTTTGAGAGCTTTTTAATTTAGACATTTGTCACTTGTGTAAGGTTGAATGAATTTGAGAAATATTTTTGGATTACATTTTCTAAGTATTTTATTTGTACTATACAAAATTATTTCGTAATGTATAAATTCTGTAGCATGTTTGTGATTGTTTTAGAGTTGAATGCATAAAATTAGGATTTCTTCATAGATCAAACTATATGATAATGTCATCAGCCATTTTGATCTATATACATTCATCTATATGCATGTAGACGGTTATCTGGGTAGAATCGGTTATTATAACTAATCGTATGAATAAAATCAAATTTTGTATGTATGATCCATGTGTCATTTTTTGTGGGGGACAAACCTAACTATCATTAAAATGATCTTAAATAACTGATCATCCCAAATGATCACCTATTAGTCTGTATGATTGTATGGTTAAGTTTGTATGAAAGGATGCCTCATAAATTTTGTTTTGGACACTATCATTCGTCCATAAAAATTATTTTGTCTTGTACAATATTAAGATCGTACGTACGATGTCATTTGTGTATTGTACGATGGGTCATTTTTCTTTAAATAGGTAATCTTTAAATAGGAGGACTATTAAATTCATTTTTATTCACTTCCAAACCCTTCTTGAATCCTTCTAGAGGCTCAAACTTAAGAATGACAAGTTCTAGCAAGCACTCTCGAGTTACTAAGAAATCATCATCCAAGGGTAGTGATGATAAATTCTTGTCTAGAGATAATGAGTATTCTATTTATAATAGGTATATAGTCACTAAAATCACTCCTTCAAGACTTTTTATTCAAGATGATATCCACTTTTCAGTTATGCCTCTATTTACTTCAACTCAGTTCTATTTCATTCTGACTTTGATCTACGCTTATCAAAGAGAGACTTTCACTATTTCCTAGCAAATGTTAGAGTCGGTGAGGATGAAAGTAAGATAAATTCTTTTATAAAAAATAGTGGGTGGAAATCACTATGGAAGATCTAGGAACCTTTCTTCACTTAAGGAATTTTTGGGATTAGAGCACACACCTTGTCCTCTAGATATGATTATGGCTAGTCTAAGATCAATAAAACTCTTAGAGGTGTAACTCAATTATGTCACTTAGCGAAAGTCTACACATTAAATCAAAATACCAAGGTCATCCAACATGTTTTAAGAACTTCAATATTTCCTAAGGTTGGTGATCGCATAAATATGACTCCTCTTCTATCAACTGTTACCAATTTGATCATGACTGAATAACCTATTGATGAGGCCCAACTCATCTTAGATTATATTCATAGCCTTTCTAAATTTGGGCTTCCTCTTCATAAGAGGAAGAAAAATATTACTCTAGGGTACTTAGTGATCTACATTTAAGAAAAGAAATACAACATAATTCATCCTGATCCTCCCACCAAAATGCCAATCTTCTTCATCGATGCCTCTTTTTGATCTCTTTTTGGGAGAAATGAGAGTTCTAGTGAGGATACTTAGGGAGAAGGGGGAGTACCTGCACTTTCTCAGGGATCTGATTAGAATTACTTTCAAGAGATTGTCCAATGATTTGATTGGATGGAGACATATTTTGATCAACACTTTGATCAAATTCAGACTCATCTAAACTAGTAGAATACACGATACCAAGAAGATATGGGATAGATCTGAAGTTAGTTTGACTTGATGAATATAAATGTAGTTATAATGAATAGCTATTTTTTTGTGTTCAATCAACCACCTCCTCCAGAGCAGGGCCCCTCTGACTTTTAGTTGTACTTCTCTGATATTGTTTGTATCAGTCCTTTGCTTATTATGTGATGATTTGATGATGTCTTTGTTTATTGCTTTCAATAGTACTTATTTTTATTTAGGCTTGTGTTGATGTTATGAAATTGAAATATTATGTTTATTGGTATCAATGGCTTTGATGTATCTCATCTTTTAATTGATATCAATAAAAATATCATATTTTATTATATTGCTTTTATTCTTAGTTTTTTAAATGATAGTATTCCTATATGAGAAATCTTTTGAAATTGATCATTAAAATTGGATATAAATTATTTTGCTTTTCAAATTAAATTTCAATACAAAAATCCTATCTTTCAAAAAATTTAAATTAAACTTAACTCGATCTGAATAAGGAAATCAATTTCATGTTCTTAAGGAAAATATAACTAGAAAATAATTATTATAATTTTGATATCTTACTATTTTTATTTTCTTTTTTAATAAGTTTATTTTTGTTATTAGTGACATTTGATTTTAGATAACTAATTCTGGAAAGACTTAAAAAAGAAAATAAAAATAAAATGCACAATGTGTGCAAAAATTAAAAAAAAAATTGTGTAAAGGTTCACAAATTGAAAAGATACACAAAATGTGCCACAAAAAGAAAAGATGCACAAAGTGTGTCATTCAAAGAACAGATGCGTAAAGTCGTCAAATTGAAAGTTTTATTAAGTTCCTTACTTTATCATTTTATCTTTACTTCAAATCTATCTAATTAACAATTATACTCAATATTAAATTTGAAATTCAAAAATCTTCATTTCATCATTTTTTGCAATAATCATCCTTATTTAAATTTGTCTAGAATGAATTATGACTTTAATTAACTTTTTTTTCTTAGTTATTTTTTAGTTTAAAATTTTGATTTTTTCTATTTTAGTATGAAATTAATGTTGTAATTGTAATTGGTTTAAAAAAAATTTCATAGTCATTTCTTTTGATTTCTAGTTTGACTACTTTCTTTTCAATTTCAACTTCCCTTTTAATTTTCGTCAAAAAGAGGAATAATAATATTATTTGTGTTGTGTGTTGTGTTTATTTTTTATTTGATTGTATTTGTTTGTATTTATATTTTTTAGATTTTATTTTTATGTTTATATTTTTTAAAAAATAATAATTAAAAAATTTGGTGTGCTCTTCATTGAAACTCTCTATATTCACATATTCATACTTTTAGGGGGAGCTAAGGAGAAATTTATGATATACATATTATCTCAAATAATAATTGTTTTGCCATCATAATAAAGAGAGAGATTATTGAGATTGTTGCAACTTAGTTTTTCTATTTTTGAGATTCATGCAACATGCATGTTTTTTATGATTCTAAATATTATAGTTTTAATTACAGGTTCTCGTAACATATTTTGGATGTATTACTTTTGTTATTTTTGTGTACTAACATTTCAGGGAAATCATACTCCATATTATTAATGACTTTAAATTAGAATAGATTAGGGTTCATTGTAAAATGGAACCTGTATATTTCATTTTATTGAGTCTGAGAGAGTGTGATTGTAATTGAGTAATTATGCACACACACACACACACAATAGGGCTGTGCTTAAAATTAGTAATTTTTTTTAACTAAACATATTGTACGAATTCACTTCGTACATAATGATTTGTTCAATTATACTCTCCTACATGCAGTTAAATAAACGAGAGAAGAAAATTTTTTAAAGTATTAATTGTACTATATGAAGGGTACTTCATATAGATGATATCCAGAGTACAAATTGGATTGATCCCTTTTATCCTGATGAAGTTTTCTGAACTGATCGTACTATATGATATCCTGTTCGTACAGATGACATCCAGAGTATGAATTAGATGGGTCCCTTTTCATCCTGATAAATCTTAGTAGCATAGTACCAACTGGATATGGGTTGGATCCGAGAATAGTTTGACTCAGTATATACTAATGCAGCTATGATAAATAGCTATTTCTCAAATTTTAACCAGCCTCCTCCTCCATACCAAGGTCTTTTAGATTTTTAGATGTACTTCTTTTTAGTTGCCTTTGTCAGTCCTCTCCAGATGTGATGATTTCAGTGTTTATGTCTTTTTATTGTACTTATCTTTATTTAGGTTTGTGTTGATGTTGTGCTATTTTGATGTTATGATGATTGATATCAATAACCTTAATGTATCCTATCTTTATTTGATATCAATAAAAAATGTCTTATTTTGATTAGTTATTTTTTATTTCTTGTTTGAAATATGAGTTTGCCTATATGATAATCTTGTTTAAATTGATCTAAAAGTGTTATAAATTAACTTGCATTACAAAATTAATTTCATTATGAAATCTAATTTTTAAAAAATTTAAATTAACTTATAACTCGATCAAGTTAAGGATATCAATCTCTTGTTCTTTTTATGCAAACATAGTTTGAATATTATTATAATAATTTTGATGTCTTATTATTTTTTTTTTCTTTTTTCAATATAATTATCTTTATATTTAGAGAAATTCAATTTTTTAGATTATTGATTTTGAAAAGATCAATAAAAAAGGGTATATTAAAAAGAAATGTAAATGTGTACAAAAATTAAATGAATTTGTAATGGTTCATAAAATGAAAAAAAAGACACAAAATTAGCTCAAATAAAAAAAGATACACAAAGTGTGCCACAAATATTTGAAAAGATATGCAATATGATCAATCAAATGTGTTCTTTCCTCTATCATTTAATCTTTATTTCAAATCAATCTAATTTTCAATTATATTTTATTTGAAAATTGAAATTAACAAATCTTCATTTAATTTTTTTTACAATAATTCTCCTTATCTAATTGTCTAGAATGATTCATGACCTTGATCAAATTTTTTTATCTAAGTTGTTCTTTAATATAGATTTTTTTAATCTTTCTTTTTCTTCTAATAGTAATTAACTTTGTTATTGCAAATCTATTTTAATCTCTTTCAAGATCAATTACTATGATTTTTCATATGAATTCTTTCATTTCAATCTTCTTTTTCCCTTATATTGTTAGTAAAAGGGGGAGTAATATTAATTTTTTGTTTTGTTGTCTTGTGTTGTTTGTGTTTGTGTTTGTTTTTTTTTTTTTGGTATTTGTTATTTGTATTTTGTTATTTGAGTTTTATTTATTTTTTTGTTTTTTTTTTAAATATAAAAAGAGTTTTTTGTGTTCTTCATGGAATTTCCCTATTTTCATATGTTTATTCTGTTAGGGAGAGCTAACAAGAAATTTAGGGTATACAAGTTCACTCAAAATAATAATTATTTTGTCATTATCAAAAAGGTAGAGATTATTGAGATAGTTGCAATTTGATTGTTGATATTCTTACGATATATATATTTTTTATGATTCCAAATACTATTATTTTTAATTACAATTTCTCCTAACATATTTTGGTTATATTGTTTTTTTATTTGTGTGTACTAATTTTTCAGGGAAATCATATTCTGAATTATTGAAGACTTTAAATCAAATCAGTTTAGGATTTGTAGTAAATGAAGTATGTATTTTTCAATTTATTTAGTCTGAGAGATTGTGATTATAATTAAATAATTGTTTATACACACATCAATGGAGTGTTTAAAATTTACAAAATTTGGAACTAATCATAATGTACAAAGTCATTTCGTACCGGACGATTTGTTTAGTTATTTTCCCCTGCGAGCAGTCAAACGAACAGAAAGTAGAAAATTTTTCTAAGCATGGATCATATTGTAAGATATCACATTCATACGTACGTCATCCAGTATACGAATTGGAAGGGTCTCTTTTCATCCCAATGAATTCAAAGTTTTTTTAAATAGTTTTACCATACGATGTTAACATCGTACGTACGCCGTCCAATGTACAAGTTAGACAGACTCCTTTTTGTCTAGATGAATTTGAAATTTTTTTGAATGATTTATACCGTATGATGTCGTCATCATATGTATGTCATCCAAAGTACGAGTTAGATGGGTCCCTTTTCATCTCGATGAACTTGAAATCTTTCTTAACTAATCATACGTACGCCATCCAGGGTACAAAATTATGGGGTCCCTCTTCATCCAGAAAAAGATGAAAAATTCTCTACATGTTTGCACAGTATGAACTGGTGATGATTGTTTATAAAATCATTTTGTACCTATTCACATAAGGTTCATACAGAACAATTTTTAGACTGTTCATGCATATGAACATACAATCATACTGTACGATTGTACACACTTAAAATTGAAATTTTCAGTGTACTGGACTATTTTTCGTGTGTTTCATATAAAAGGTCCTTTAAAACTAACATAAAAAGAGTTGTTCTTAATGATTTTTTCAAGGGCAAAAGAAAGAGTGAGTGTTGGAGAGTGTTTGAGAGAGATTTCTTGCAAGTGGAGTGTGAAGGGTTCACAAGGTTACTCAAATGTAAGGATCTCTTTATGCATTTGGTTATCACTCTTCTTTTCTTCTTTCTAGTTGCTTGTGAGAAGATCTTTGAAGAAGATCTGGTACTCTACTGAGACTTGGAGAGTGTGAACAAATGTCAATACTCTACCAACACGTGGAGGGTGTGAATAGATAACGGTACTCTGCCGACACTAGGAGGGTGTGAATAGATGACAATACTCTGCCAACACTTGAAGGGTGTGAAAGGAAGATGGATCTCTGCCGACACTTAAAGAGTATGAAAGGATGATGGTTCTCTATCGTACGGGAGATTGGTGGAAGAGGATTTGTAAAGGCTTCTCTGCCTTACTATGGGGGCAAAAAGAGAGTCACTTTTGTAATAGTGTAATACCTAAAGAGGGAGTCTTTAAGGAGTGCATATAAGTTGTGTTTGACTGAACCACTATAAATCTTTGTGTCTTTTATTTTCTGCATTTATTTTCTACAATTATGTTATTGTGGTTGAAAAGCTTTTTCAAAAAGATAATCATTTTTAGAAACTAATTAAAATGGTTTTCTATAAAAAATCCAAGAGAATTTTTAAATTACCAATTCACCCCCCTCTTAGTTATCCTTGAGGCAATAGCTTAGGTTTAACAACCTATACATAATCAACAAAGGATTCCTTCCACTATATAATTTCAATAGTTTCTAAGAGTTTTAGTATGGTCCTGATCTTGTACTAGTTCAGACATCTCTAAATTCCTTTTATTTTTTCAAAATTTTGTAAGGTTCCTTTCTATCTCAAAATAAAATAATAAGGTCTCCTTACTAGATTTTTAAAGCATATAATAATGATACAAAAAAAAATAAAGAATATAATCTAAAAAATTAAGAAAACAATTTTTTTAATCTTTTTAAAATTTTAACAAAAATAGCAAAATAATATACAGGATACAAGAAGATCAAAATATGAAACTAGTTTAACAATATAGTTTAAAATTATAATACATATATTACTTCCCTAGAAATGGTACAAAAAAACTTGATGGGAGCATACTGGACTGAGTTTGAAGTCAATTATGTGAGTTACACATAGAAGTAGAGGGTAATATGAATATGTTCAGGTCTCCTTTGATATAAATTAATAAATATTCACTAAATATACTAGTATAAATAGAAAACAAGTAATAAAGTGATAGAGAAGAGTGTCGATCCCATGAGAAAGTGTTCTACTTAATTGTAATTAAACTAATACTATTTAATATATATGCATTATTTATCCTACTAAAAGTAAAATGATTGTTTTTGAGTTTTTGCCACTTAATAGAGTCTTTCAATAAAATTGAATACTAATAAAAATAAAGTGTTTTGGACTAATGAATTTAAAACATCATAGTTTTCTTAATGATACTCTTAATTTAGATATGGATCAAAGTATGTGCATCCCTTGATCTCTATGAACATTATAGGGGTAAAAAGTGAGGTTTGTGACCTTTTTATAATTATAATATCTCCATAGAATCTAGAAGGTTTAACATCCCATATCTAGGTATGCTACTAATTATTTAGATATTCATTCATCGAAGTAACATTTCACACTTGATATTAACTATGCCTATAACTATTGTATACATTAAATAAAGAACGAGGGAGATTGAAAATACCTATAAACTAATTCAAGGCGTAAGAGGCTATGTTAGAACTTGCTATGAATTTACATCATTATTCCATGTTAGTACTTAGCATGAGTTTACGTCATTTTCCCAAAACTTAGAGATTTAACTAAACATGAATAACAAAAAAATGTTCATTTCATTTGTATGGGAAAAAGATACAAGAGAATTAAAAATGATAAATATCACTCAAATGGATCAATTGATATCCTCCACTCTTTCCTCCAATAACAAAATGGCTTACATAATACATGATAAAATCTTCAAATGAATGATTCTAACACTTCCCTAGCCTTCCTCATACTTAACTCTAAGTGGGAATTTGAAGAAGACACTTGAAAGTATAAGATTCCACTTAAAATGATTAAACTCCTTCAATAAAATAATTAAAAAACCATACACAAGTTTAGGGACTAACTCAGGCATGGCGGCGCTTGACAAAGAGGCACTGCTATGGAATATAATAAACTAGTACTGTGGAGATATTGTGCTTGCTCCATAATGGTGGTGGGTTGACTTAACATGATTAATGGTTGAATGGGCACATCTTTTGGCTAAGTTTGTGAGCCTCCTTATTTTGGAAACTTCTCCATCATGACACTGTAAAAGTTGAGAATTGTTATGCTTGAATGTATAATCTGGCATTGCATTATTGAGGTACTCAGTGCTCACATACTCATTTTACCAAGACTCCAGTGTTGCATGGGTAATTTCTTATGTAGAAGTACTATGATACACTATGACATTGACCATGGATCTACTGTTTGAATAGTTGCTATTTGAATGAGTTATATTTGTGCAACTTATGTAGTTTTGATGATTCCAAACATTATTGTTCAGATGTATAGTTATCTCCTAACAATTTTAGAAAATTTGCACTTGCTCTTGTGTGTACTAACATTTCAGGAAAATCAGACTCCAGACTACGAAAACTTCAAATCAAATTCAACATGAGATATTTTGTTTATTTGAAGTTTGTCTTTTCTCTGAATTAATTTTGAAAGGGAGTGATTGTAATTGAGTGAATAAAATCTTACACACACAAATAAGGAGATCTTGAAATTCTATACTGATCGTACAGGACGATATTTATCGTACTGGACGATCTGTCAGTTATCTCCTATAGAGCACTTGTACGAATAGGAACTTGCTTTGAAAAATTTTCTAAGTCCTATTCGTCCAGGACGAATTTTATTATCGTCCCGGACGATGGGTTCTCTGTAAAATTTTCGTCCAGACGAATTTTACCATCGTACGAGGCGACCAGTGCTCTGGAAAAATTTCGTCCAGACGAAAATAATTATCGTACCGGACGATCAGATCTCTGGAAAATTTTCGTCCAGACGAAAGCAAATTATCGTCCGCGGCGATGGGTGCTCTAGAAAATTTTCGTCCAGACGAAATAAGTAATCGTCCAGGACGATCGGCTCTCTGGAAAATTTTCGTCCAGACGAACATATTTTCGTCCAAACGATAAACCGACTTAGGACAGTTTTCAGCAGTTTCTAGAACCGACCTTGTAATAACCGTTCGTACTGGACGAACCTAGTTCGTACAGGACGATCAGCTGTACGAAGTCATTTCGTACACATATACAAATTGGGTCGTTTCAGATCGTTTAAGTAATATCGTCCAGGACGATCCAGGATCGTACGGGACGATCCACTGCGTACAGAATTGGAAATTTGCAGTTTTTTGGGCGGTTTCTCTTATCTTTTATATAAATAGACCAAATTAGACTGCCACCCAATCTTTTTGTCATTTGATCTTCGTGCCTATTGAGAGAATAGCCAAGGAGAGAGTGGAAGAGAGCTTTCAAAGGAGGATTCCTACCATTGGAGCGAGAAGGCTTCACTTGGATTGCAAAGGTAAGAATCTCTACTTGTGAAATTGGATTTCTTCACTCTTTTCTTTCTTCCTTCTAGATTCTTGTGAGAAGATCATTCAAGAAGGTCCGGTTCACTGCCGACACTTGGAGAGTGTGAACAGACGTGGGTTCTCTGCCTACACTAGGAGAGTGTAAAAGGAAGGAGGTTCTCTGCCTACACTTGGAAAGTGTGAACAGCCGTAGGGTTCTCTGCCCACACTAGGAGAGTGTGAAAAGACGACGGTTCTCTGCCAGTACTGTGGATTGTGTAAAAGGACGATGGTTCTCTGCCGCACCGGGGAGTGGTGAAAAGAGTGTTTTGTACAGGCTTCTCCGCCTTGCTGTGGGTGCAAAAGGAGAGTCACTTTGTGGTATTAGTGCAATACTCAGAGGGTGCCTCTGAGGAGTGGATGTAGGTCTGGTTATAGACCGAACCACTATAAATCTGGTGTCATTTACTTTATTGCTTTTACGTTTCCGCATTTTAAATTTCAGTTTTAACAACTCTGTGGTTGAAAAACATTTTTCTACAAACTTTAAAAGAAAATTTTATTTCGGTTCAACTTTATCATTAAGAGGGTTTAAATTTTAAAACTACCAATTCACCCCCCTCTTGGTAGCCGTGGGACATTTACTTAGGCTTAACAACCTAATTACTAGACTCAACAAGTGGTATCAGAGCTTTGTTTCAAAATCATAAGTTTGAACTACTTTTTTATTAACGTAGATGGCTACATTTGGAAACCGAAACACACCTGAGGGTTACTCTATCACTAGACCTCCACTGTTTGACAATATTCCTTTTGATTTTTGGAAAACACGCATGTCTACTTTCTTACAGTCACTTGATTATCGCATGTGGATGTTAGTCCAGGAAGGTTACACAAAACCAACTAGATTAGTTGATGGAATTAGGGTAGATACACCCTATGCAGATTGGACTATAGAAGAACGTGACTTAGCACAATTAAATGCGAAATGTTTAAATAGTTTCTTTTGTGCTTTAAAATCTGAAGACTACATGCGAGTTTCTACTTGTAAAAGCAGAAAAGACATATGAGATAGACTTTGTATTACTTATGAAGGAACAAATGAGGTTAAGCAATCAAGACTCAATATCTTGTTACATGACTACGAATTATTTCGCATGAAACCTAATGAATCAATATCTGACATGTACACAAGATTCACTCAAATTGTCACCTCTTTGCATGCACTTGGTAGGGAATTAACTAATGCTGAAATGGTTAATAAGATTCTTCGTTGTTTACCTACTGCATACGATGCTAAAATTACTGCAATTACAGAGTCAAAAGATCTGAACATTTATTCTATTGACAATCTTCTTGGTTCACTCATTGCTTACGAGCAAGGAGTAAGTCAAAGAAAGATTGATGCAGGTGAACCAAGAAAGGACAAGAATATTGCACTAAATGTGGAAGAGTCAGAAAGTGAACACTCACAACCTGAGGATGAAGATGATATAGCACTGATGACTAGACAATTCAAAAGCTTCTTAAAGAGGAAGCAGAAGAGATGCCAGCAATGGAATAGAGGTAAGTATAACAGAAATGGCAAGGTTTCTAATGAAGTGATTTGTTATGAATGCAGGAAACCAGGTCATATAAAGACTGATTGTCCAAAACTCAAAGCCACTCCTAGCAAGGAGAAGGTAGAGGAGAAACCAATGGTAAAGAAGGGCAAGAAGAAGTTTCAAAAGGCTTTTTGGGCGGACTCAGCTTCAGACTCATCTGAGACTGAAAAAGAAGAAGAAGTCACCAACCTTTGCTTGATGGCAGATAAAGCTGAACAATCAGATCAAGAAGAGGTATGTGATTTAACTTATAATGAATTGTTTGAAGTTTCTGAACACATGCATGATGCATATAGGAAAATGAAAAAGATGCATGCTAGTTTAGTTTTAGAATTGGAAGAGCTTAATAAGGAACACGAAATCCTTAGGAAAGATCATGCTTTAATTGATAGCAACCACATGAAACTACTTGATGAATATGATGACTTGAATAAAAATTTTGAGAATTTAAAATCATCCTATGCTGAACTTGAAAAAGAATTTGAGAAATTTAAGGATGAATCTGAGCACAAGACATATAGAGTCAATTATACAAATCGAATCTTGGAGGAAATGAATTCATTTTACAAACTTACTATAAGAGCTCTCGAGGATAATAGGAACCCCCCTAAACTTGAAGATTTTACAAATCCTAAATATTATCCTAAATTTATGAAATCCCTTAGAAGACAATCATATGAAAGAAAACATAGGAATATTTTTCCTAATGTTAAATGTAACAATTGTGGATTTTTGGGACATATATCTCACACCTGCACTTTAAAGATGAAACCTAATTTGGTGTGGAGAACTAAGATGCATAAACCTAGACATATCACACATGCATCTGATTATAAATTTCATAAAGGTGAACCCAAACTAGTTTGGGTTCCCAGGTCTAACATTTGAGAATTTTGCAGGAATACTCTCACACAAGACCTCGTGAGAGTATATGGTACCTAGACAGCGGATGTTCTAAGCACATGACTGGAGATACTGCTCAATTCATAACGCTGGAAGCCAGGAGTGGAGGCAAGGTTACACTTGGAGATAATACCACAAAGAAAGTGGTTGGATCAGGTATGATTGGAAATTTGAAAAACTTTTTTATAGATAATGTTTTATTAGTTGAAGGCTTAAAACATAATTTGCTTAGCATAAGTCAGCTATGTGATAAGGGCTATAATGTAAAATTTTTACCTACTAGCTGCATAATTAGCCTAAATGGGAAAATTGTTTTAAATGGAAAAAGGGTGAACAATGTCTACATGCTAGATTTAAATTGTATTCAATCTCCTACTGCTTTTTGTTTGAAAACTGTTTTTGATGAATCATGGCTTTGGCATAGGAGACTTTGTCATTCTAGTATGAAAAATCTTAGAAAATTTACCCAAAAGAATTTGGTGAGAGGAATACCTAAACTAGACTTTACTAAGGACCACCTATGTGATGCATGTCAATTAGGAAAACAAGTGAAGTCCTCTTTTAAGTCCATTAAAGATCTTAGGACCAGTAAACCTTTAGAAATTCTACACATGGATCTTTTTGGACCAGTAAGCACTGTTAGTGTAGGAGGAAAGGTATATGGATTTGTTATAGTAGATGATTTTTCAAGATTCACCTGGGTTAAATTTCTTTTTCATAAGAGTGAATCATTTGAGGAATTCAGAAATTTTTCAACTTGGATACAAAGAAAACTAGGATGTGAAATAATTTCTATACAAAGTGATCATGGAGGAGAATTTAAAAATGATAGATTTAAAGATTTCTGTAAAGAAAAGGGGATTGTTCACAATTTTTCTGCACCTAGAACTCCTCAACAAAATGGAGTAGTTGAAAGAAAGAACAGAACATTAATAGAAGCCGCCCGAGCAATGTTAGCAGAATACTCTCTTCCTAGATATTTTTGGGCTGAGGCGGTTAGCACTGCATGCTATGTTCTGAATAGGGTGAATGTGAGATCAAATTTAAATAAAACACCCTATGAGTTGCTAAAAGGAAGAACACCAAATTTGTCTCATTTGCATGTATTTGGTTGCAAGGTGTTCATACATAATAATGGAAAATCTGCCTTAGGAAAATTTGATCCAAAATCAGATGAAGGAATTTTTGTTGGATATTCAAGTGTTGGAAAATCTTATAGAGTATTCAACAAAAGAACTTTAGTCATTGAAGAAACCACACATGTTGTTTTTGATGAAAATAGAAATATGGAAGAGCCAAAAGTTGTTGAAGAAGAAATTGAAGAAAACTCCCAAAAAATTGATAGATTAAATTTGGAAGAAAATGTGGAAGAAAATTTAGAAAGAGAAGACCCTTTGCCTAGAGATTTGAGATTTTCTAAAAACCACCCAAAGGAATTAATCATAGGTGAACCAAGTGAGGGTGTTAGAACTAGGCGTGGATTAAACAAGGAAGTCAATCATTCAGCCTTTATTTCAACTGTTGAACCCACTAACATTGATCAAGCACTTTCAGATGAATTTTGGATATTGGCCATGCAAGAAGAGTTGAATCAATTTGTAAGAAATAAAGTTTGGGAACTAACTACAAGGCCAAAAGATCAAAGTGTTGTTGGAACCAAGTGGGTGTTCAAGAATAAAATGAATGACTCAGGAGTAGTCATTAGAAATAAGGCTAGATTAGTAGCTAAGGGGTATAACCAAATTGAAGGAATTGATTTTGAGGAAACTTTTTCCCCTGTAGCTAGACTTGAAGCAATTAGGGTTTTACTAGCCTTTGCCTGCTTTAAAGGTTTTAAATTGTTTCAAATGGATGTCAAAAGTGCCTTTTTAAATGGAGTAATTGAAGAAGATGTTTTTGTAGAACAACCTCCAGGTTTTGAAAACTCTAAATTTCCAAATCATGTTTTCAAATTAAAAAAGGCATTATATGGATTGAAACAGGCACCTAGGGCTTGGTATGAGAGGTTAAGCACCTTCCTACTTGAAAGATCTTTTGAAAAAGGAAGTGTGGATACAACTCTCTTTTTAAGGAAAATTGGAAAGGATATACTTATTGTTCAAATTTATGTGGATGACATCATCTTTGGATCTTCAAATAAACATCTTTGTGATGATTTTTCTAAAACAATGAGTAGTGAATTTGAAATGAGTCTAATGGGAGATTTAAATTACTTTCTAGGATTTAGCATTAAGCAACTTGAGGAAGGTACTTTTCTTAGTCAAACCAAATATATTAAGGACATCCTCAAAAAATATGAAATGGACAATGCTAAACCTGTTAGTACACCAATGAGTTCTTCAGTTCAGTTGGATAAAGACCTTAAGGGAAAATCTGTTGATCAAAAGAAATTTAGAGGGATAATTGGATCTTTACTTTACTTGACTGCTAGCCGACCAGATATAATGTTTAGTGTTTGCCTATGTGCTAGATTTCAATCAGATCCAAAAGAATCACATTTGACAGCAGTGAAAAGGATTTTAAGATATCTACTAGGAACTCAAAACTTAGGAATTTGGTATCCTAAGTTTAGCTCTTCATTTGAAATTATTGGTTACTCAGATTCTGACTTTGCAGGCTGTAGAGTGGATAGGAAAAGCACTTCTGGAACATGTCAATTCATTGGAAATTCATTAGTTTCATGGTCTAGTAGAAAACAAAATTCAGTGGCACTATCTACTGCAGAAGCAGAATACATTGCATTAGGAAGTTGTGTGGCACAAGTACTTTGGTTAAAACAATAGTTGATTGACTTAGGATTAACTATAGGCACTATTCCAATTTATTGTGACAATACTAGTGCAATTTGCATTTCCAAAAATCCTATTCAACATTCTAGAACCAAACACATTGATATAAGGCATCATTTCATAAGGGATCATGTATCCAAAGGAGAAATTGAACTCATACATGTTTCAACTGAAAATCAACTTGCAGACATTTTTACAAAACCTTTAGCCTTTGATACCTTCAGTACTTTAAGAACAAGGCTTGGTGTTATTGATTTGAATGCTTAACCAAAATGTCTTTGCAACATTGATACTTGTTGTGTTTTGTTTTTGTGATTTTGTGAATTTTGTGTGTTTTTGTATGAAATGTTTTTGGATTTATGATTTTTGTCTTATGTTTTCTGTGTTGTTGATTATTTTTGTTGATTTTGTTAAATTAAAAAATTTAAAATCAAAAATTTTTTTTTGGAGGCAATCGTCTAGGACGAAATATTTTCGTACGGGACGATGTGTTAAGAAACAGTTTGCGTGAATTTAAACCGTTTTGAGAGCAGTTTTTTATTGGATCGTCTGTACGATCTGTGATCGTCCAGTACGAATTTTTTCTTTTTCTCAAACGTCGGGACGATTGAATGCAGCGGTTGAGTGGATAAGACAGTTTTTAATACGAACTTCGTCTGTACGAAATTTTTTTCGTATGTACGAACATGTGTCGATTCAGTGTAGGGGACGGTTTTCAAGAGTCATTAAAACGAAACGCTTTTCGATCGTCTGTACGAATTTTTTTTTCGTATGTACGATCGGTCAAGTCAAAAAGCCTGTACGAAGGGACGCATCGTAAGTTGTGTTGAATACGAAAAGCCGTTACATTTTGGACGAATTGGATCGTCTGTACGAAATTACTTCGTCCAGACGAATGATAATTTCTCGTCCAGGACGAATATTTTCGTCCAGGACGAACTTATCGTTTTTCTTTAAATATGAAGGCTTTCAAACTTGACAATCACACTTTCAAACATCTTTTTCAATCCCTTTCTACATCAACTCAACTATGGCCTCCTCTAGCAAAAGACAAAACGTTTTGGTGAAGAAACCTAACAGGAATGCCCCAGACAACTTCCTTTCCAAAGCAAATGAGGAATCTTTTCCTCGTTTTGCATCTGCAAAAATCACTCCGTCTCGCATTCTTATCCAAACGGAGTTGAAATTTCGGGTATTACATCTCTTCGCCTCAACCCAATTTCATTTCATTCTTTCTCTTGTCCACCTCTACAATAAGCAAACCTACCATTACTTCCTAGCCAACATGAGTTTCAATTCTGACCACTCTATCATTAGTTCTTTTGTTTTTAAGAAAAAAGTTGAGATCACCAAGCACGACCTTGGTGCATTTTTGAACTTAAGGACTGAAGGATATAGAGCCCACACCCTAATGTCAGAAACCTCCTTCAAATGGTTTCAAATCAATACGGTAATTAGAGAAAATGCGATTGACAATCATGTTGCTAGAGTGGCCGGTATGACCCAAGATGCCCGAATCATCCAGCATATCCTTAGATCCTCAATTATTCCTAAAGCTGGTGATAGGATTAACATTACTCCTCTCCTTTCTGTTCTAACCTTCTTAATCATGCAAAGACATCCTATTGATGAAGCCCAACTCATCATAGACCATATCTATGGGCTTTCAGAAATAGGACATCCTGATCAGAAGAGGAAGAAGAACATTTCTTTAGGGCACTTGATTACTTATGTTTTGGAGAAGAAGTACAATATAGTGCATCCTGATGAGGAATATGAAGAGCCAGTTTACTACAACGATGCATCATTCAGACTGCTCTTCAAGGAGGAAAAAGAAAAAGAAAAAGCACATGGCAGTGCTTCAGAAGAAGAAGAAGAAGGAGTGCAAGCTTCTGCTTCTCAATCAGATTACCAGAATCTGATTGAGAGATTTGATAGACTAGAGACTCACATTGATCAAAGGTTTGATCAATTTGATGCTCACCTTACGCAGCAGCAACATGACATTGGTAATATTAGAGATGAAGTTCATGAAATAAATACCAATGTAATGTTAATGGCCTCCTACTTCAACCTCTTTGGCGGCATTCCTCCTCCTCCTCCTCCAGAACAGTAGAAGTTTTTTTTTATATGTGTGTCTGTTGTATTTTTTTTTGTTTGTTGTGTTGTTATGTTTTTGTTTAAGTTCAATGTTTTTATGTAATTTTTTTTTATCAATGAAAGTTTGTTTGTTTTAAATTTGTTTTGAAATGTGGCTAATCTTTATGAATTTCATTAATATTGTTTTTAATCTACATTGTGCTTAAATTCGATTGCAATATGAGATTATCTATATTAGAAAATCTAGACTTTCTAAATTTATAATTTGTTTATAACTTGTTGTATTTAGAATTTTTAAATTCATGTCTATTCATTTAGACTACATAAAAGTTAATATTGTTATTACAATTTTGATGTTTTCTTATTTTGTATTTCTATGCTCAAATGATATTTATGCACCTAGAAATATTTGAAATCTTAGATTATAGATTTTGGAAAGAATTGGTCAAATTACTCTTGAACATTATACAAATGTACAAAAATCAAAAGGGATTCGCAAAAAATTTGCAAAGTGAAAAAGAGGCACAAAATAAGCCCAACCAAAGAAAAATGCACAAAAATGAGCTCCAAAACTTTGAAAAGATGTGCAAAGCACCACATGAGGTAATTCTCTTCTTTCCAAATTCGTTTAATCTCTTAATTCAAGTTGATCTACTGTTCATTTATATTCTATTGAACTTTGAAATATAGAATTTTTTTTACATCTCACTTGTAATGATTTTCAATAATCAAAATGTCTAAATCGAATCATGTCTTTGATAAATTCTTCTTACTTACAATGTTATATCATTTCATAAATTTTATGAATTTCTATGATTGACCTAATATCTTTAGTTTAAAATTGTATACCCTATGTCAAATCACAATTTAGATTAAATTTTAACAATGAATTTCATATTATTATTTACATTTCTTGTCTTTTTCTTCTTCACTTTTTGTTGCTGTCAAAAAGGGGGAGAAATTATTATGTTTGTGTTTGTGTTTTTGTGGTTTGTGTTTTCTGTGTTTTTGTGGTTTGTGTTTTCTGTTAAAATTTTTTGAAAAACAAAAATATTGTTCTTTAATGCCTCCTTATTTTAATGTACTCATAAATTCAGGGGGAGTTTAGGAGATAAGAGATTTGTTTTATCTTGAAACCATACTAATAATAACTGTTTTGCCATCATCAAAAAGGGGGAGATTGTTTGAATAGTTGCTATTTGAATGAGTTATATTTGTGCAACTTATGTAGTTTTGATGATTCCAAACATTATTGTTCAGATGTATAGTTATCTCCTAACAATTTCAGAAAATTTGCACTTGCTCTTGTGTGTACTAACATTTCAGGAAAATCAGACTCCAGACTACGAAAACTTCAAATCAAATTCAACATGAGATATTTTGTTTATTTGAAGTTTGTCTTTTCTCTGAATTAATTTTGAAAGGGAGTGATTGTAATTGAGTGAATAAAATCTTACACACACAAATAAGGAGATCTTGAAATTCTATACTTATCGTACAGGACGATATTTATCGTACTGGACGATCTGTCAGTTATCTCCTATAGAGCACTTGGAACGAATAGGAACTTGCTTTGAAAAATTTTCTAAGTCCTATTCGTCCAGGATGAATTTTATTATCGTCCCGGACGATGGGTTCTCTGTAAAATTTTCGTCCAGACGAATTTTACCATCGTACGAGGCGACCAGTGCTCTGGAAAAATTTCGTCCAGACGAAAATAATTATCGTACCGGACGATCAGATCTCTGGAAAATTTTCGTCCATACGAAAGCAAATTATCGTCCGCGGCGATGGGTGCTCTGGAAAATTTTCGTCCAGACGAAATAAGTAATCGTCCAGGACGATCGGCTCTCTGGAAAATTTTCGTCCAGACGAACATATTTTCGTCCAAACGATAAATCGACTTAGGACAGTTTTCAGCAGTTTCTAGAACCGACCTTGTAATAACCGTTCGTACTGGACGAACCTAGTTCGTACAGGACGATCAGCTGTACGAAGTCATTTCGTACACATATACAAATTGGGTCATTTCAGATCGTTTAAGTAATATCGTCCAGGACGATCCAGGATCGTACGGGACGATCCACTGCGTACAGAATTGGAAATTTGCAGTTTTTTGGGCGGTTTCTCTTGTCTTTTATATAAATAGACCAAATTAGACTGACACCCAATCTTTTTGTCATTTGATCTTCATGCCTATTGAGAGAATAGCCAAGGAGAGAGTGGAAGAGAGCTTTCAAAGGAGGATTCCTACCATTGGAGCGAGAAGGCTTCACTTGGATTGCAAAGGTAAGAATCTCTACTTGTGAAATTGGATTTCTTCACTCTTTTCTTTCTTCCTTCTAGATTCTTGTGAGAAGATCATTCAAGAAGGTCCGGTTCACTGCCGACACTTGGAGAGTGTGAACAGACGTGGGTTCTCTGCCTACACTAGGAGAGTGTAAAAGGAAGGAGGTTCTCTGCCTACACTTGGAAAGTGTGAACAGCCGTAGGGTTCTCTGCCCACACTAGGAGAGTGTGAAAGGACGACGGTTCTCTGCCAGCACTGTGGATTGTGTAAAAGGACGACGGTTCTCTGCCGCACCGGGGAGTGGTGAAAAGAGTGTTTTGTACAGGCTTCTCCGCCTTGCTGTGGGTGCAAAAGGAGAGTCACTTTGTGGTATTAGTGCAATACTCAGAGGGTGCCTCTGAGGAGTGGATGTAGGTCTGGTTATAGACCGAACCACTATAAATCTGGTGTCATTTACTTTATTGCTTTTACATTTCCGCATTTTAAATTTCAGTTTTAACAACTCTGTGGTTGAAAAACATTTTTCTACAAACTTTAAAAGAAAATTTTATTTCGGTTCAACTTTATCATTAAGAGGGTTTAAATTTTAAAACTACCAATTCACCCCCCTCTTGGTAGCCGTGGGACATTTACTTAGGCTTAACAACCTAATTACTAGACTCAACATCTACCACCTCACTAATCTTCATAAAATTCTAGAGTGGTTTGTGCTATAATGTCTGAATTTGGAACTTGGGTATTATAGATGATAATGTTGTGGCATATAACTTGTGGGTGCTATGGCACTCGTTCATCACTTATGAGTTTTAACCTTCTATTGAATAAGTTTCACAAAAATATTATTAAAACAAATATTTTTACTGAATTTTAACTTAATAAATAGTATATAATTTACCCTTAATATGCATCAGCTTTGTGTTTGTGATCTTCTTCCAGCAAGATCTTATGCATACACAATAATGGACTTATGCCTTTAATAAATGCTATTATCAACCCTAAATATTTTCTATATGGCTTACCCCATAACATTTTCTCTTATTTTGCTTCCAAAAAATAAATATAATTATGTATAATGTTGATGCATCGCTTAAGAATGCATACTTAAAATTTATAGATATGGTTTTCAACTAAAGTGTGCGATCCTCTATAATGGAAGGTTTCAATGATTGTCCTAAAGATGAAGTGTCTATTATTTCAAATCTTTGCTAAGAATATTAGATGCAACATTTAAGGAGAGAGTAGTCTCACTCCTAGGGTTTACTAAGTAACCCCTAGTCTAAATTCTCTCCATAGAATCTAAATCTATCAACTCATCCAAATGATCATCCATACATCTATCCACCAAGTCCACTCTATGAAACTTGTCATCATTGGTATCATCATACAACTAAATAGATTTTAAAATATTAAAGGTAACTTCTTAATCTTGAACTCTTATAGTTAGTTCTTATTAGTGAACATAAATCATTGCTCTCCTACTAGCTAAAAGTAGTCTTCCTAAAATGAATAGAATCTCCTTATCCTATTAAATGTGCAGAACTATAAAATTAACAAGAAATGTAAATTTATGTAATTTAACCGGTACATCCTAAATCACCATTCTTGGATTGGTTAAAGATTTGTCTACTAATTGAAGGGTGACTATGGTGGGGTGTACTCTCCTAATTCTAGTCTCTTAAAGATGGATAAGAGTATGAGATTGATGTTACCACCCAAACCATGTAATATTCATAATTAAATACATGTAATTTTTTCAATTATCACAAATTTTAGGTTGATTAGAAATTATGAGTCTTAAAATATTGAATAGAGAAGAGAGTGACTTAGGTTTGAGATTAAAAGATGAAAATCCAAGGTTTCAAAATTTCAATAGCAAGAGATGTGGCTCTAATAAGACTAAATGGGTGTAACCATACCAATAGCAGTGCACCAAACCCCATTAGAACTCTGCAGTTAAGCGTGCTAAGCCTAGAGTAGTACTAGAATGGGTAGCCTCCTGGGAAGTCCTCGTGTTACATACTTTTGATATTCTTCTTGTTGATATGACTAGAGAGGATTTGAAGTTAAATATGAATTATGGTGGTTAAACTTAGATTCTAAGGGATTTCATTTGAGTAGATCAAAAATTTAATATAAGGAGTATAATTTTTGAAATAATAGATCAAGTGGGGGGATTGTGACTTTGGGTGATCAATCCATTAATAAGAGTACACTTTTTTGTTATCTTAGGTCCATTATTCAGAGAGATGGTGAAATAGATGGGGATATAATTACTAGAACTCAAACATGATTATTGAAGTGGATGAATGCATCAGGCTTATTATGTGAAAGGGAAGCCCCCTTCAAACTTAAGGCAAAATTCTATAAGATGGTGGTAAGACCTACAATTCCTTATGGTGTAGAATGTTGGCCATTAAAAGAGAAGCATAATATTATGTTATGTACTACAAAGATAAGGTTTCTCAAGTAGATGAGTGGCTTTATTCTTAGAGATTGGATACAAAATAAGCAAATACAAGAAAATATTAGAGTAGCTTAAGTGGAAGATAATATTAGAGAGAGTCACATTAGATGATTTGGTCACATAAAATGGCAGCCTTTCGATGACCCAGTTAATAAATTAGATGTACTAGATTTAACTTATGTTAAGAAAGGTATTGGTAGACCTAAAAACCTTGGTTAAAAATATTAGAAATGACATTTCTTTATAAGAGTTAAATGAGAATTTAACCCTTAAAAGGACACAATGGAGAGAAAAGATTCATATAGTTGGCACAACATAATGTGATAAAAGATTGGTGATGTTGTTGTTATTATTATAAGTGATGAAGTACTAGGGCTAGAAGCCACCATGCTTTAAGCTCTCAGGTTTTTGGACAAAAAATAGGTTTGAGTGTGCGCCCAAGGTATTTGGGAAGCATGATAGTGGCGTCATGTCTTAGGTGATCATATTATTGGAGCATATAGAAGATTCTTTGGTAGCACTATGACTCTGGGAATGTAAGACCATCGTGCTGGTCAATATTAAAAAATAATATAATACTGAACTATTAAAAACCTGTAAGTTTGTGAAGGTTGTTAAATCTTTAAGAATTTTCTCGAGGCTAATCAATAGGGGTGTGAATTAAATAATTAAAAAATTCTTTAGGAAAAAATAAATCCTTTAAAAAACTTTTCAAACCTACACACAAGAATCGACACATCGGATGCAAAAATAAGCAAATTTCATAAGAACAAAATAAATCAGAATTTCAACCACACTTATAATTATAGAAAAATAAAGTGTAGAAAATAATCAGAATGAACACAATAGAATTTATAGTGGTTTGGTCAACCTGACATATGTACACTACTTGGAGTCTCCTACTTAAAGTATTATACTAAACACTAGTGACTCTCCTTTTGCTCTTACAACAAGGTGGAAAAGTCTGTACATATGTTGTTTCATCAAACCAGTATGGCAGAGAACCATGAAACTTTTATAGGTAGTAAACCTCAACTCTATTTTTACCCTTCATAATGGTCAGAGAACTAGAACTTTATTTTTAACCTCTAGGTGATGGTCAGAGAACGAGAACTATTTTTACCCTCCAGGTAATGGTTAGATAACCATAATCTTTGCTAAAGAACTTCTTCTTTGGAGCCACAGAGAATGCAAGAAGACTCTTATTTATACTAGGCAATATTTTTGTTTGGATCAACCTTGTGAATCCTCTCATAAATTCTCTCTCACAAAATTTCCCTCTTCTCTCACAAAGCTCTCCTTATTCTCTCCTTCAAAGCTCTCTCTCTTGAATTCCAAAAAGCTAAAGATTTTTTAATAAGAGTATTAGAAAATCTTAAGTAGTGGGCTTCAGGAAACCCTAATTTTTAATAGTTCCATCTTCTATTCATATAATAAGTACAACTAGTGTAATTTAGATTCATCCAACAAGTTTATGTAGACAAATTGTTCAACCTTTATAACACTTCATACAATATTATTAATAGAATATCCGATATGAAATGTATAAATTCCTTATGTGCATTTGGGATGACTCCGGAGATGGCAAACTTTGTATATTATTGATCATCCAGTACTGTGGATATTGTATAGTATGATGAGTAAATAAATTATGGATTTCATTGGTACTATCTCTAGGATAGCCAATTTTATACACTGTCAATTGTATTGTATGAACTGTACTAATCGATGATAATAATTGTCCATGATTTAATTGCTTGATATTGAGGGGTTAATTAAGAAAGATTTAAATTAGATCATACAAAATGAACCAATTAATATCATACTATCAACACATAATTAGTATCTTACTTAATCTCTGGTGGCTAGGGTTTTGATAGAGCACAACAGATCTTCTAGTATGAATTAAAATTATATAGTATAAAACAAAGTCATATTGTGTGAAGCTAAAATCATACAGTATAGTTTACTTAAAAAAAACTCCCTCAAAAATATTTTTCTCTCCCCTTGTGTGTGCAAGGTTACTTAGTAAAGAAATCCTCCAATTAAATGATGCAAATCAAGAAACAAGAAAATACATTACAAATTAAAAAAAAGGAGGAAACCCTAGTCTATCTAGTCTTGAGCTGATCAAAATTGCAAGTGACTGGTGGAATGATTTCCTAAAATGTTAGTACACAAAAAACAAACCAGAATATCATAGAATTAGGAGAAAGCAGAAACAAACACAATAATGTTTGTTATTATATAAATTATAGTGCTTAGATCTAATTTGCAACAATGTCCCCCTTTTTGATAATGAAAAATATTTTTGTTTATGGATTTTCAATTGGTTGCTTTCCTCTAAACTCCCGCTTAGATGAAAACCAAATGTAAGAAAAAAAACAATGTAAAACAATATATTTTTATTAAAAAATAACATATAATAAAATATTACTCCCCTTTTGACATCACAAAAAGGAGGCAATACATGAAATAGGAAAAACTTGTGACACATACTTTCAGTTACAACTTAATAGAGGGAACCATAACACAAAAAATACACACATAAAAAAATATGATAAAAATAAGGAGAAGTCAAAATCAAAAGATTTTTTTTTTCAATCAATTTGCTCCAGTAAATGATAAATTTACCTCATTACTAGAAAATAAATTAATAAGAAATGAATTGGCAACAATGAAATTCAGAAAGGTTAGAAAGTCATTATTGTTAATCCTAGCTCAAACTCCTTACAGGTCAAAATTCTTTTTGAACAAAAATCTAATTTAAAAAAGAAGTTCGATAGGAAAAAGTGATATTTTAAAACATCATTTCAGAAAAATATCTAATAGAATAAAATTGAAAAGTAATCAGTTAGAAATTCTAATTTACAAATTCAAGTGTAGGAGATATCAATTGGTACAGGGAGTCTTCTAGGATTTTAAGGATTTGAAAGAAAAGCAAACTAACTCAAAGTGGGCTCATTTTGTACCTCTTTTATTATTTTTTTGAGCACATTGCATGTCTTTAGAATTTTTGATGGACTTTATGCATTTTGCAATTCTTTTACGGTCATTGTGCATCTTTTTAGATTTTGGGCTTATTTTGTACCTCTTTTGATTTTATACATGCTTTCTTCCTTTCTAAATCTTAAAAAGCTCAGCTGTGAGATTATCTTACGAATATAAGAGAAGGCAAACTCACTTTCTTATAAAAGGAAGAATAAGTCACAAAATAAATTCCTATCCATGAGATAAAATCAAGAAAACTTGAAAATGATTAACTGACTTGGAACATTTTTCATATGAGATATATTACTCTAAGAAGTTAAAATAGAACCTTATTCCAAAATCTAACATTTAATTTGAAAATATTTTGATTCAAGAAGAAAAATGTACCACAGAAGGAGTTAAAGGAAAAGAAACAAACATCAATTTTTCTTCCTTTAACTATTTTAGAGGAGTCAATCACTACTTACATGCATCTAAATAAACGCAAGTAAAAAATGTCATTTAAAAAAATTCAAAAGTTGAAGTGAGAAAAGATCTGATTCTTAAAGCACAAAAGAAAAACAACAGAAAAATAAAACCTAAAATAAAAACTCATTAATAGAAGAAATCATACAAATATAACAAACAAAAATAGGAATATAAAGCATCAATTTCAAGAATGAATGTCTATCACACCTAATATGGTTCTTAAGGTGCTGAAGTTTTAAAGGCCAGTGATTTGTAAAGATATCAGTAAGTTGGTTTGTATTGGCTACATGGTGTAGCTCTATGTCTCCATTGGTAAAATGATCCCTTATAAAATGGTGCCTTATGTCTATGTATTTTGTTTTGGAGTGTTAGATTGGATTCTTTGAAATGTAGATGGTGCTAGTGTTATCACATATGATTTGAACGGTATCTACAGGTAATCGTAAATATAATATTTGTTGCTTTAACTAAAGAACTTGTGCCACACAACTTCTTAAGGCTATGGATTCTTTTTTAGCAATGGAGAGGGCAACTAAGTTTTATTTTCTACTGGACCAAGGGACTAAGGACTTCCCTATAAATTGACATGTTCTAAAAGTTCTTTCCTATCAACTATGGATTCTATAAGATCTAAATCAGAATATTCTATGATTTCAAAGAAAGTGCAATGCCCAGGATACAAGATTCCTAAGTTTTAGGTTCCTAAGAGATATCCAAGGATTCTCTTTACAATAGTCAAGTGGAATTCTTTTGGATCCTCTAAAAATCACTAAGATAAACACAAAATATAATATAAGGTCTACTAGTAGTCATGTAAATAAGTGATCAAATTATTCCTCTATATGTCTTCAATTCAACTAATTTTCCATTTGAATCTTTATCTAACTGAATAGTAGAACTAATGGGAGTGTTAAGTATCTTGGGTTTATCCCTTTCATTATTCTTATGTCATTAATGTATTTTGATTGACTAAAAAAAATCCCATCTTCCTTCTATCTCATACTAAATCTAAGAAAGTAGGTCAATTCTTCCATCACACTCTCAAACTCCTTAATCATTATTTTTAAACATTCATCACATTAAATTTTATCAGAAGATCCAAATAGAATATTATTAACCTAAACTTGGACAATGACTACTTCATCTCCTTCCTTTTTTTAGAAATAGGGTGGTGCTATGCTCCCCTTAACTAAGGTTCTCTCTAGTTGGAATGAGCTTAGTCTTTTATATCATGCTACGTGTGCTTATTTTTGTCCATATAATGCCTTCTTTAATTTGAACACATAATTAGAAAATTATGAATTTTTAAAGCCCAGGGGTTGTTCAACATACACATCTTCTTTTATTACCCTATTCGAAAAGGTACTTTTGATATCCATTTTGTACAGCTGAAAACCCTTAAAGTAGGTAAAGTCTAGTAGAGCCAAATGGCTTCTAACCTAGCTACAGGGGTAAAGGACTCTTTAAAGTTAATTCCTTCTATCTAGTTATACCCCTTAGCTATTAATCTTACTTTGTTTCTAACCACAACCCTAGAATCATTCATTTTGTTTTTAAAAACCCATTTTGTTCCAATCACACTCTAGTCCTTAGGTTTTTCAATAAGTTCCCAAACATAATTCCTCATAAATTAATTTAACTCTTTTTACAATGATAGGATCTAAAATTTATTAGATAGGTCTTGATTTATATTGGTGGGTTTAGTCATTGAGATAAAGGTAGGGTATTTTACTTCCTTTTTAAGTTCATACCTAGTTCTAACACCTTCAGATTGGTCTCCTAAAATCAGTTCTTTAGGATGAATTGAAGAATATCTCCATTCCATATATATTGAAATTTTAGGTTCTAACATTTCTTCCAAATTTATAGATTCTACTCCTAGATGATTTTTAGAACTTCTTCTTCTTCTTCCCTAGACCCTCTAGGATTATATAACTCATCAAATATAATATGAGTGGTCTTCTTTACCACCAGTGACCTTTTATTAAAAGCTTTAAAGAATGTTTTAATATTTGAGTACCCTAGGAACACTCTTTAATTAGATTTGGGGTTAAACTTTCCTAGTAAAGATTTCCCATTATTTAGAATGAACTCTATACATCCAAAGACATGAAGGTATGAGAGGTTAGGTGTTCTACCCTTAAGAATTTGATAGGGTTTTTTGTTCAGCTTGGATCTAATAGTAACCCTATTCAGAACATAACAGGTTGTATTCACTACTTCTCCCCAGAAGTATTTAGGAAGTAAGTTTCAATTAATATGGCTCTAGTAGCTTCTACCAAGGTCTAGTTCTTTCCTTTAGCAAACCCATTTTGTTGAGGAGTTCTAGGTGATAAAAAATTATGTTCCATCCCTTGTTCTTTATAATAATATTTAAAAATTTTATTCTCAAATTTCCCACTATGATCACTCTGAATTGTCAAAATTTCATAATCTAGCTTTCTCTAAATCCAAATGGAGAATGATCTAAATTCCTTGAATGGTTCACTTTTATGAGATAGGAATCTAACCCAAGTAATCCTCGAGTAATCATAAACAATCAAATACCAAAAGTCTTTTCCTCCTAAGCTTGTAATTCTAATAGGTCGAAAGAGATCCATGTGAAGGACTTCTAATGGTACCAGTGTTAATGTCCTTGATTGAGTGTAAGGATGATTTGACTTACTTTCCTAACTGATAGGCATCATATAGGTGGTGTTTAGTGAACTCTCAAGTTTGGGTATGCCTTTCGCTAAGTTTTTTTTGGCGACTTTTTTAAGATTTCTCATACTTGTGGGACACACATTCTTATGCCATAATTAGGATTTGTCCATAATAGTTTATAAGTAAAGAGATGTAGCATGTTCAGCATAGTTTAAATCAAGCATGTAAATATTATTAAATCTTTTCCCTCGTAGTACAGTATTTTCACCTAAGCTTATAATACATCTAGTAGAAAAAAAAATTAATACTAAAGCCTTTATCACAGAGATGGTTATGCTAAGAAGGTTATGTTTTAAGCCATCTACTATTAAAACATTTTCAATGAGGAAATTTTTTGAGTTACCAATTATACTTGAACCCACCAGTCTCCTAGTGGTATTATCTCCAAGTGTCACCTTGTCTCTTTCCATGGCCTCTAGTGAAATAAATTTATTTGCATCTCCAGTCATGTTCCTTGAACATCTACTGTCTAGGCACCATATACTCTCATGAGGCCTTCTATGAGAGCATCCCTACAAAATCATCAGTGGTTAGATTTGGGAACCCTAAAAAGTTTGGGTTCCACCTTATGGAATGTACTGAATGAAATGCTTGCATGCTATGCTATGAATTATCCAATTTTGATCTCCACACCAAATATTTTCTATGGTGGATAGTATAAGTGTGGGAGATGTGTCCTAACATGCCACAACAGAAACATCTCACTCCAAGAAAAGGGTTTACTAATTTATGTTGGTTATGGTGCCTCTTCTTAGATTTGAATGCATGTTGTGATGGTGTGTTATGAAACTATGCAAGTATTGGAGGCATCTTGTTTCCTTTGTAAACTTTTAATTAAACTTGTAAGGATTTGTTTTAAGTTTCAAAAATTGAATTTTTAATTTTCAATGTATGCTCACTTCAATCAAGTTTATATGTGAGAGTTTTTAATTCCTTGAATGCATTTTCTAATTCAACATGCAATGTTTTCAAGGAATCATCTTTAATAGTTAAATCAAGATGCATCTAATTTAAAGAGTTAATTCATTTAATAAAGCCATATGATTACCATCCAAAGTAGAATGTTCTTTCCTTAGGCATTCATGCTTTTTCTGCAGGTTTGAAAAGTTAGATTTAAGGCTTATATGTACTTTCTTGAGCTTCTGATATATAGTATGAATGTTTTCAAAAACTTCAAACAATTCATCATAGGGAAGCTGACATACTTCCTCTTAATCAGAATGATGAAGATGATTATCTACCATTAAGTACATGTTGGTTACCTCCTCTTCTGCTTTAGTTTCAGATGAGTCTAAAGCAGAATCTACACATAATGCCTTCTGAGTCCTTTGCTTGCCCTTCTTAAATTTAGCTTTTTCCTCACCCTTCTCATTTCTCAGGTGAGCTTTAAGACTTGGGCAATAAGACTTCAATTATCTTAGTTTCCTACATTCATAATAGATAATATCTTAAGAAACCTTATAATTTTAATATTTTTTACCTTTTGCTCCAATACTAATGACGCTTTTACTTTTTCTTTAGAAAGCTTCTAAATTATAGGGTCATTAGTGCGATATCTTCCTCTCCTCCATAAGAAGAACTAATTGAGTTATTAGCCTTTAAGGCTATAGTTTTCTCCTTTCTCTTTTCTCTTGTATAAAGCTATTTTTAGCTCACTCCTTGCTCATAGGTAGTTAGCGATCAAGGAGTAAACATTCAAATCTTTAGATTCAGTAATATTATTAATTTTTTGAATTATAAGAAGAAGGTAAACAATAAAAGATCTTATTTACTTTTTTATAGTTAGTGAGTTATCTTCCTAAAGCGTATAGGGAAATAAAAATCTAAGTACACCTAGTATACATTTTAGAAATAGATTTATTAGATTTTATGCCAAAAAAGTTCATAATCATGAAGCATAATGTTCAACCTAGACTTATTTACTTCCTTTGTTCCTTTATATGTTATATATAGTTTATCCCAAATCTCTTTACTAGTAGTGCAAGTAGAAATGCTCATGTAATCTTCAAATTTTAAAGCACAAAAAAATAGTTCAAATATTTTGGATTCAGTTGAGCTAAATCTCTATTATCTATATTCCATTTAAAAAATGATATTTCAATTTTAACGCCATTTACTAAATGTGATGGTGCGGAATATCTTTCCTGAACAAACATCCATAAGCGATAGTCGATAGACTGCAAGAAGGTAGACATGCAAATTTTCTAAAAATTAAAAGGAATATTATCAAATAAAGGTGGTCATGTGATTTAATATCCTTTCGTACTTTTATGATTTTGAAAGTTAGGCATTGATTATTTTTCAAAGGTTATTTAAAAATTAAGTTTTGAATACCAATCTATTACCACTTTTAAGTTTATGATCGTTGTTAAACCTTTAAGAACTTGCTCGAGGCTAACCAAGTAGAGGGTGAATTGGATATTTAAACAATTCTTTAGGGTTGAATTTGATATTTAAAAAAATCTTTAGGAAAAAGAAAACCTTTAAAAAACTTTTCACACCCACACTCAAGAATCGACACAGCAGATGCGAAAATAAGCAAATTTTATAATAATGAAATAAATTAGATTTTTCAACCAAAGATATAATTGTAGAAAAATAAAGTATAAAAAATAATCAGAATAAACACACCAGAATTTATAGTAGTTCCATTAACTTGACCTACGTCCACTCCTTGGAGACTCCCTCTCCAAGTATTATGTTAAAGAATAGTGATTTTCCTTTTGCTCTGATAGTAAGGTAAAAGAAGCTTGCATAGATGTTGTTTAACCAACCTGGTGCTACAGAGAATCATGAATATTTTATAGGTAGAGAACCTCAACTCTATTTTGACCCTCTAAGTGATGTGTAAAGAACCACAACTCTATTTTTACCCCCTAGGTGATGGTTAGAGAACCACAACTCTATTTTCACCCTTCAGGTGATGGTCAAAGAACCAATTTTTTCAATAAAAAACTTCTTCTCCGAAGTCACAAAGAATTCAGGTAGATGCTTGTAGATACTAGGCAAGATTCTAGCTTGGAGGAACCCTGTGAATCCCCTCACAACTTCTCCCACACAAAATCTCCCTCTCTTCTCTCATAAAGCTCTCCTTCTTCTCTCCCTCAAAGCTCTCTCTCTCTCTTGAAGTCCAAACAACTAAAGATTTTCTAATAAGAGTATTAGAAAACCTTAATTAGTTGGTTTCAAGAAACCCTAAATTTCAAAAGTTTTAGCTTATGTTTGTAAAGTACGATACATGTATTGTACATTATGATTAGTATAATTTAGACTTGTCTAACGAACTATTCAACCTTTATAATACTTTGTACAATATGATTAAAAGATCATCATGTACGAACTATAGAAATTCCTTTTTGTTTATTTGAGATGACTCCTGGGATGGCCAACTTCATACACTGTTGAACGTCAAGCACTGTCGACATTGTACAATACGATCATTACAAAAATCATGGATTTGGTTTGTTGTAATATATGAGATAACCAATTTTATATAATATTAATCATATTGTATGAACCGTATAGTACAATACGATCAATGATTAATAATTTTACATGATTTGATTGTTGGATATTAAGGGGTTAATTAAGAAAGATTTTAGTTAGGGTGTACAATATGAACCAAATCATATCATATGATTAGCACATAAGTAGTATCTTTCTTAACCTCTTGAAGCTAGTTTCTTGATAGAGCATAGTAGATCATACAGTACAAATTAAAATCATACAGTATGAAACAAAGTCGTATAGTACAAAGCCAAAATAATATAATAATTACTTAAAAAAACTATTTCAAAAATATTTTTCTCTCTCCCACTCTATGTGTGCAAGGTTTTTTTTAAGAAAAACAAATAGCTTGCATTAAGAAAAAACAAAAATATTATCAAACTAGAATCTGATTCCTCCTCTAACAATTGCATAAATGAAGGAGGAATCTTATTAGAAAAAAAATAAACCCAAAAAAAGCTACTCAAAAGAGCAAAATTAGCAGATAAATTGGCCAACATATTACAATCTCTTTTTACTCAATTAAAAACTACATAATTAAATTCATTTAAGAAATGAAGTTCTTCCTTCCAATTGCCGCCCAAATCTTATAAAATTTTGATGATGTTCTGGTTGTCACCTTTAATAATTATTCCTTTGTAAGTACCCAACCAATCTTTCCTGATTTCTTCTATGATCTTTAATGCCAAAAGTTCTCGATACATACATCCCAATGCATACAACTATGCCCATAAGCCAAAAGAAACCTTCCTTTGATATCTCAGATTACACCTCCAACTACTGCTTTGTACGATTTTAACAAGGATGTATCCACATTAATCTTGATCCAATCGAGAGGGGAGGGTACCAACGATCCAACAGTCTATCTGACTGATTAGTACCCCAAAAGCCCATTTTAACTTCATCAAACTTAAAAGATATTGAAGCATAGCTTATTGAATTAATAGCAATCAATAAGGCACTCTCATCTTTACCTCCATGAAGAAATTTTTTTCTAGCACGCCAAGATAAGTAAATTGAATTATAGTATATATTGATAACTAAACAATGTTCAGTAGCACATTTTTCCATCCAATTCCAGCATTCATGAAATGAATCAGAAGTTGGGAAACCAAACCCCCATTTATTTAGCTGATTAACTGCCTTAACATCTTCAAACACTTAACCGTGACATGTTCTAGGTCTTCTTTTTCACTACATCCTCTTAGACATCCAAATTCATCTTGGATTCTTCTATTATAGAGAAAATGGAATGTAAGTAATGCATTATTGAAGATGCGCCACCAAAAAACTTCCACCCGAGGATGAAGTTTAATACTTTTGAAACATTTCCAATATAAGTAATCTGAATTTTCTTGTATGGAAGCTTTGTAAGTTAGAGCTGAGATGGAACCACCAAGATTTTGATAGATTAGTTCTATATAATCTTCTCCTTCCAAATTAATTGTAACCATTACAAATTAAGTAGATAAGGTCATTCCCAAAGAATAATTTTAACTTGCTAATGTTCTAATTTCCATCAACCATAAGATTATCAACTATAAAGTTTTCTTGTTTCAGAAAACCCATAAAAGTAAATCATTCATTCAACCTTTTATCCAAGATCCAAATGTCATTATAAACATCAATAGAGCATCCATTACCTACCTTCCATCTTATAACATTTTTCAGCGAATCCAAACCATTTGCAATAATTTTACAAGAAGAAATCCTTTTTCTATCAACAAACTCTCCACCAACACAACTAAACTTCACTCTAATCATTTTAAGCAATAATGATTCTTTATCTTGGATTAACTTCTGAGCCAACTTTTCTCTTAATGGCCCAGCAATATTAGAGTAGGAATGAACACCCCTTTTGCCCCAGATTTTTGGTTTGCATAATTTTCTCCAACTAACATAGTGAATACCAAGTTTTCCATCATTCTTGTTCCATATGAAACTCCTACATATCTTATCTAATTCATTCAACACACTTTTTGGAACAAGAGCAAGATTACAATAAAAGATCAGAATGGAGAAGAAAATTGATTTTATAAGAGTAAATTTTCCAGCCAGTGAAATGAACTTAAATACCCAAACATCAACTAATCTGATAGCCTTCTCGATGATGAAATGGAAGTCTACTGCTACTAATCTCCTTAATGCAACTTTAATTCCAAGATATTTTAATTCTTTGACCACCTTAAAGCCCATTATATGTTCAATAAACTTCTTCTTCTTCTTCTTCTTCTTCTTCTTCTTAACATGTTGTTTGATGTAAAAACGTATGTAGTTTTGAAAAAGATTAATTTTTTTTGTAATAATTTGAATTTGAATTCTGAAATCAAACATCCATTAATGATAATATATCACCTTGAATGGTGAAAATTAAATTCCTTAATGAGTTTAGATTTAGGTTTATAAATTTGATCCTAAATATCATAGCCAAATTTGGGGGAGAACTACATATGAACCTAAAGGATCAAATGGTGTTCAATCAAGTATTTAGCTATGAAAATTTGGATATAGTATCATTAATTTTATACTCGAATTCACAATAATGACTGATATGTATCCTCGGAGGAAGAAAATATCACTCACTGCATGTTATTCAAATACAATAATAATGATCGCCATTTTTTTGTTTTAATTCTCAAAGATAATTAATTGAAGTTTTAAAATCCTGAGTTTTGAAAATCAGTTCTGGGTTTGTAACTCTCCTACGAGTGCAAGCCCTCATAGTTAATTACATCTTAGGAAACCGAAGTTTCTTACGTATACTATCGATTAAAATAACGATAAAATATCTATTTAAGATTTCAAGGCTCGAAATCAAAGGAAGGTAAGGTTTGGAATTTGAATAGGGATTGGATCAAGTTTGAACACTTATTTTTAGGGTCAAAGGAAGAGGAATAGGGAGAGTTTTGAGATTCTGAATCACTTCAGAAACACCCTAGCCTATCTTAAGTGTTGGGCTCAAATTTGATTGAAAAGGTATTTTAAGTTTGAGTGATCTATTTTATTAGAAAATTAG
The DNA here is from genome assembly GCA_016618105.1 of Dendrobium huoshanense. Lineage (NCBI taxonomy): Eukaryota > Viridiplantae > Streptophyta > Magnoliopsida > Asparagales > Orchidaceae > Dendrobium > Dendrobium huoshanense. Next base: position 61,092,521 of record CM028359.1, on the reverse strand, counting down.
GATTCAATTCCCGAAGGTTGAGGTCCTATAGCCCGAGCCTCCCTTATAACCTAAGTCTAAATTGGGTACTGAAAAGTAACCCGAACCTAACTAATGCAGTGCAAATCTGGACTTATCCCGACCTGGATTTAGGAGCCAGCTAAACAACCTAGGCTCTTTAAAACCATGTATCCAATCATTTTAATGTTGAGTGATAGGGATGTTAATTAGATTAAGTTTAAGGAAAGAAGGGCTGATATCTAGAGCAGATCCTAATTGAACCCTTTGACTTATGTTAAGTATTTGATGTCTAAGCGAATGCAATTAAATATTAGTCTCTTTTAAATTTGTTGCTAATGCGATGCATGCTAGTCGACTCGATTGAATGCATAAATCAAAATGAAGCAGTTTAAAAATTTGGCTTAAAAGATATATTTTTCCCTAGAGATTGCACAACATCACCTTGACAGATCGACACCCTCATAGGCCAGGTGGTCTGTCAGAACCCGCAAGCGAGGACGTGTCTAACAAGGTAGAGAAGGTATTACATGATGTATTAAAAACCCTCGGTGAGTCCGAGTTTACTTTTTAAGACCGTTAGAGTTTCTATCTTATCTTAAAAATTTTAACTTTAATTAATATAGAAAAATTTTGACTGGTCCTTATGAGCCTACAATCGTATTCTAGGCTAAAGCAAATATGACATGCAAGCAAAAAGACTAGAAAAGTAGGCAGTTCTATTGCACAATCAAGTAAATAAATCAACTAAATTAATTATTCAAATTGAAAGTCCAAAGGCAAGTGCCTTTTAATATTACATCCCAGAATTGCATAAAAGTAAAGTGGTTGGGCACCACTGATAACAACCTGGATTCTATTCTTAAGACTTAACTGATTTTGAGATTTGGGATTCTTCTCATTATCCACTTCTTTGTCTTCTCACAAGCATCTTGATTTGTCAGTTTCGTATATCCAAATGAAAAGAAACTCCCCTTTGAATGGGGTGTTATCTTTCCTCTTTGGATATTTGAAGAGTATCCTAACTTGATCTTCCAAATAAAAGAAGACTCTCCCCTTTAGGGATGTCTTATCCTCTTTGGAATTCAAGTTTGATATAAACATCCTAACTCAAATCACTTTAAAGCAATTACAACCATTATATAAACAAATTACATTTGAAAAAATAAAATTCTAGACTTGATCCTACAGGGTTATCCTAATAGTCAGTTGTTATATATATAATCCCAAGCAGTTGACATATATATGAAATTTAAATTGCTCAAATTATAGCCACACTTTGCCATGTTGTTTTAAATTTAAAGGGGGTATTTAGCATCTTCCGAAGCACCTATATAAAGCATAATAACAGATTTTTTTTATTTAATGCCCCCTTTAATTTCAATGCCCTGTATGATCATGACCACCTGTAAAAGTTTGTTAGGGATGTTAAGCTCTATGAACTTAGTCCCAAGCTAACCAAGAGGGGGGGGGGGGGGGGTGAATTGGTATTTTAAAAATTTCTTTTCACAAAGAACAAAAATCACACTACGAGAAAAATAAATGCGGAAATTAAAAGTGCGAAACCAAGAAAACAATAACACAGAGATTTATAGTGGTTCAGTCAACTTGACCTACGTCTACTTCTTGGAGGAACCCTCCAAGTATTTCACTACAAACGTGACTCTCCTTTAGCCCCCACGGCTAGGTGGAGAAGCCTTTGTTGAGTCCAGTAATTAGGTTGTTAAGCCTAAGTAAATATCCCACGGCTACCAAGAGGGGGGTGAATTGGTAGTTTTAAAAATTTTAAACCCTCTTAATGATAAAGTTGAACCGAAATAAAATTTTCTTTTAAAGTTTGTAGAAAAATATTTTTCAACCACAGAGTTGTTTAAACTGAAATTTAAAGTGCGGAAACATAAAAGCAATAAAGTAAATGACACCAGATTTATAGTGGTTCGGTCTATAACCAGACCTACATCCACTCCTCAGAGGCACCCTCTGAGTATTGCACTAAAACCAATAGTGACTATCCTTTAGCACCCACAGCAAGGCGGAGAAGCCTTTACAACACACTCTTTTCACCACTACCCGGTGCGGCAGAGAACCGTCGTCCTTTTACACAAACCACAGTGCTGGCAGAGAACCGTCGTCCTTTTACACTCTCCTAGTGTGGACAGAGAACCCTACAGCTGTTCACACTCTCCAAGTGTAGGCAGAGAACCTTTCCGTTGTTCACACTCTCTAAGTGTAGGCAGAGAACCCTTCGGCTGTTCACACTCTCCAAGTGTCGGCAGAGAACTGGATCTCCTTGACTGATCTTCTCACAAGAATCTAGAAGGAAGAAGGAAAAGAGTGAAGAAATTCAATTTCACAAGTAGAGACTCTTACCTTAGTAATCCAAGTGAAGCCTTCTCGCTCTAGTGGTAGGAATCCTCCTTTGAATGCTCTCTTCCACTCTCTCCTTGGCTATTCTCTAGAAAGGCACGAAGATACAATGACAAAAAGATTGGGTGGCAGTCTAATTTGGACTATTTATACAAAAGACATGAAAAACCGCCCAAAAACTGCAAGTTTCCAATTCTGTACGCAGTGGATCGTCCTGTACGATCCTGGATCGTCCTGGACGATTTTACTTAAACGATCTGAAATGACCCAATTTGTATATGTGTACGAAATGACTTCGTACAGATGATCGTCCTGTACGATCCTGGATCGTCCTGGAGTCGGATTTTCCTGAAATGTTAGTACACACAAGAGCAAGTGCAAATCTTCTAAAATTGTTAGGAGATAACTATACATTTGAACAATAATGTTTGGAATCATCAAAACTACATAAGTTGCACAAATATAAATCATTCAAATAGCAACTATTCAAACAATCTCCCCCTTTTTGATGATGACAAAAACAATTATTATTTGTATGGTTTCAAGTTAAACAATTCTCCTATCTCCTAAACTCCCCCTGAATTGATGAGTACATTAAAATAAGGAGGCATAAAGAATAAAATTTTTGTTTTTCTAAAATTTTAACACAAACAACTACAAAGTAAAAAACTTGCAAACAGAACAATCAAAACAGAAAATACAATAATTTCTCCCCCTTTTTTGACAGCAACAAAAAGTGAAGAAGAAAAAGACAAGAAATGTAAGTAATTATATGAAATTCATTTTTAAAATTTAATTTAAATTGTGATTGACATAGGGTATGCAATTTTAAACTAAAGATATTAGGTCAATCATAGAAATTCATACAATTTAAGAACTGATATAACATTGTAAGTAAGAAGAATTTATCAAAGACATGATTCAATTTAGACATTTGACTATAGAAAATCATTACAAGAGAGATGTATAAAAATTCTATATTTCAAAGTTCATCAGAATATAAATGAACATAAGATCAATTTGAATTAAGAGATTGAACGAATTTGGAAAGAAGAGAATTACCTCATGTGGCGCTTTGCGCATCTTTTTCAAAATTTTGGGGCACATTTTTGTGCATTTTTTCTTGGTTGGGCTTATTTTGTGCCTCTTTTTCACTTTGCAAATCTTTGCGAATTCCTTTTGATTTTTGTACATTTGTACAATGTTCAAGAGTAATTGAGACCAATTCTTTCCAAAATCTATAATCTAAAATTTCAAATATTTCTAGGTGCATAAATATCACTTGAGCATAGAAATACAAAATAAGAAAACATCTAAATTACAATAGTAATATTAACTTTTATGTAGTCTAAATGAATAGACATGAATTTAAAAGTTCTAATTACAACAAGTTATAAACAACTTATAAATTCAGAAAGTCTAGATTTTCTAATATAGATAATCTCAAATTACAATCGAATTTAAGCACTATGTAGATTAAATAATACTAATGAAATTCATAAACATTAACCACATTTCAAAACAAATCTAATAAAAAAACTTTCATTGATACTAAAGAAACAGATTACATAAAAAGAAGAAAATACATTGAACTTAAAAAAAAAAGAAAAACCAATATAAACACAAACACTTAACAATAAAACAGACACGATAAAAACAAAAAAAAAATACAACAGACACACATAAAAACATTTCTACTGTTCTGGAGGAGGAGGAGGAGGAATGCCGCCAAAAAGGTTGAAGTAGGAGGCCATCAACATTACATTGGTATTAATTTCATGAACTTCATCTTTAATATTACCAATGTCTTGTTGCTGCTGCGTAAGTTGAGCATCAAATTGATCAAACCTTTGATCAATGTGAGTCTCTAATCTATCAAATCTCTCAATCAGATTCTGGTAATCTGATTGAGAAGTAGAAGCTTGCACTCCTTCTTCTTCTTCCTCTTCTGAAGCACTGGCATGTGCTTTTTCTTTTTCTTTTTTCTCATTGAAGAGCAATCTGAATGATGCATCGTTATAGTAAACTGGCTCTTCATATTCTTCATCAGGATGCACTATGTTGTATTTCTTTTCCAAAATATAAGTGATTAAGTGTCCTAATGAAATGTTCTTCTTCCTCTTCTGATCTGCATGTCTTATTTCTGAAAGCCCATAGTATGGTCTATGATAAGTTGGGCTTCGTCAATAGGATGTCTTTCCATGATTTAAAAGGTTAGAACAGAAAGGAGAGGGGTAATGTTAATCCTATCACCAGCTTTAGGAATAATTGAGGATCTAAGAATATGCTGGATGATTTGGGCATGTTGGGTCATACCGGAGACTCTAGCAACATGATAGGTTATGCCTATTTCTCTAATCACCCTATTGATTTGAAACCATTTGAAGGAGGTTTCTGACATTAGGGTGTGGGCTCTATATCCCTCAGTTCTTAAGTTTAAAAATGCACCAAGGTCGTGCTTGGTGATCTCAACTTTTTGCTTAAAAACATAAGAACTAATGGTGAAGTGGTCAGAATTGAAACTCATGTTCGCTAGAAAGTAATGATAGGTTTGCTTATTGTAGAAGTGGACGAGAGAAAGAATGGAATGAAATGAAATTGGGTTGAGGCGAAGAGGTGCAATACCCAAAATTTCAACTCAGTTTGAATAAGAATGCGAGACGGAGTGATTTTTGCGGATGCAAAATGAGGAAAAGATTCCTCATTCGCCTTACAAAGAAAGTTGTCTGGGGCATTCCTATTTGGTTTCTTCACCAACACCTTTTGTCTTTTGCTAGAGGAGGCCATTGTTGATTTTATGTAGAAAGGGATTGAAAATGAAGTTTGGAAGTGTGATTGTTAAGTTTGAAAGCCTTCATATTTAAAGAAAAACGATACGTTCGTCCTGGACGAAAATATTCATCCTGGACGAAAAATTATCGTTCGTCTGAACGAAATAATTTCGTACAGACGATTCAATTCGTCCAAAATGTAACGGCTTTTCGTAATCAACACAACTTACGATGCGTCCCTTCGTACAGGCTTTTTGACTTGACCGATCGTACAGGCGAAAAATTTTCGTACAGACGATCAAAAAGTAAATCGTTTTAATGACTCTTGAAAACCGTCCCCTACAATGAACCGACACATGTTTGTCTGGACGAACGAAAACATCGTACAGACGAAGTTCATATTAAAAACTGTCTTATCCACTTAACCGCTGCATTCAATCGTCCCGACGTTTGAGAGAGAAAAAAAAATTCATCCTGGACGATCATCATGAAAGTTCGATGGGGATGTTAAGCCCTATGAACTTAGTCCCAAAGCTAACAAAGAGAGGTGAATTGGATAATAAAAAGGATTCTTTAAACAAAGAAATAAAATCTCAAACCAAATCACCACAAGGAAAACCAAGTGCGGAAATTAAAAGTGCGGAAGCAATAATAAGAAAAGAACACACCGGATTTATAGTGGTTCGGTCAAACCTTGACCTACGTCCACTCCTTGGAGGCACCCTCCAAGTATTGCACTAACACAAAGTGACTCTCCTTTAGCCCCCACAGCTAGGCGGAGAAGCCCTTACAAAATCACTTCCACCTCCCCCGGTGCGGCGGAGTCGCCGGGTCCTTTGACACCAAAGAGACTTCTTCTTTGGTGAACTTACCTCGAGACAAGCCTTGAATCCGATGGTACTAAGGTGCGAGTTCGCCGGAGCAACCGTGTGGAACCCCCTCCACACTCCCTTGAGTCCCCCCTCACAGGATCTTCTCCCTCTCTCAAACTCCACCCTTTCCTCTCTCCCTTTCAAGCTCTCTCTTCTAGTTTCCCCCACAAGAACGAAGCTACAATGGCTGCCAAAGACTCTTACAAAGTGCCTTGCCATAGCTTAAATAGAGGCTCTCAAAACGAGCTCATTAATGCAAGTTGCCGACATTATCGTCCAGGACGATAGGCATATCGTCCTGGCCGATCAGTTCAAATTAAGCTCATTAGCCCGGGACGACTTGAGACGATCAGAAGAAAATTGGTTACATCGTCCCGGCCGATCTCACGATCGTCCTGGCCGATTAGTTTAAAACCGATTTCAATCGTCCTGATCATAGCCCTGAATACAAGCTGTCCGATGAAGATTGTCCAGGACATCGTCCTGGCCGATCATTCTATCGTCCCGAACGATGTGATCGTATCAATCAACCATTAATGCTTTCCAAAGATACCAGATCAATTTAGGTATGATTGAGTTAGATCGTCCTGGACGATAATAATATCGTCCGGGCCGATTTCTTAAAACAAAGAATTCCTAAACTGATTATGGCGGCTGATTCTTTCTGAATTGAGATTATCGTCCTGGCCGATACAGGTATCGTCCAGGCCGATCTGTTGACGGCTGCCTTAATGAGGATGCCCTAAATAGGGTTTCTGATTTTGGACAGATCGTCCAGGACGATATAAATATCGTCCTGGCCGATATTACCAAAAATAGAAAACTTATAGGGAACAATAGGAGATCTTCTAAATTACAATCCAACTGGTCCCACACCAAATACAACAGACTCAAGAAAGGAAAAAGATTACAAACTGACTCAGACCTAGTCTACCCAATCTTGAGCTGATTCCAAATTGCAGTCCGATCGTGGGAACCTGAAACGTTAGCACATAAGGCAATCGTAAAGAAATAAGGAATGTTTGCTATCATCAAAATTATAAACCATAGATCCGCAACAATCTCCCCCTTTTTGATGATGGCAAAACATTTCAAATTGAATTTTCAAAGAGAGCAATTTTCTCCTAATCTCCCCCTCACTAGAATAACACTTTTAAAAAATAGGGGAGATGAAAATATTTTTGTTGTTTTTAATTTTTTGAAAACAAGATACAAATACGATAACATTACAAAAATTCAACAATACGTCAAAAAATTCAACAATACGTTTGAAAACAAGATACAAATACGATAACATTACAAAAATTCAACAATACGTCAAAAAATTCAACAATACGTTCTCCCCCTTTGATATTATCAAAAGGAGAGGAGGCACAAACAAAAATAAAATGACCAAAAACATTTCCTGATCTAGTGAAAAACAAATATTCTTAAAATGAGAAAGTTATCTCTTGGTTTTAATCAAAAAACTTAGTAGAATTGGATTGACAACACATAGCCCAGTAAAGGTTAGAAAATCAAGAATTGATAATTCAAACTCAAGTTCTTTAAAAAGGCTCAAAAACTTTTTAATTCAATATCTAAATCAAGGAATAAATTAGATAAAGAAACAGTAATTTTTCAAAACTCCTTTCATAAAATATATCTAATAGAAGATTAATGCACGATTTGAATCATGAATCAAGATTTTCAAACTCAAGCATCGAAAAATCAAGGGTTTTCTTAAGCTTTAAGAAGTATAAGAATGGTAAGCATTAAAATTTAGTGGGCTCATTTTATGCCTCTTGACAATTGGTTGGCGCACTGCGCATCTTTTGATACACTTTGTGTATTCTATATTTTTCAATTTTGGCGCTTTGCGCTTCTTTTATTTTTGGCATCATTGGCCAATTTTTTTTTGATTATGCTACCTTTCTGAAATCTTAAATACAAAAAGTAAACCCATACTATTGATAAAGCGAATTTCTTGATTAAGAAAATTTTGAATTAGATTCAACAACTTGCAAAAGATTCCTATGCGATAAATAAAATATAGGGAGATAAAAAATTTAGTTTCAAAAACCAATTTAAAGGATGAAAAAGATTTTAAATCAAAAGTAGAAAAACCTCTTTTAGGAAACAGAGATTGAAAGTCAAAAACATGAGTTTCCTTCCTTTGATTGTTTTTAGAGCAGTCAATCACAACTTACTAAAGATTTCAAGAAAAATTAGGAAGTAAATTTTTCATTTCTAGAAAAGTGAATGTGTGTGTAGATCAGAGAAAAATTTTTACGAAAAAAAATTCAAAGAATAAACAAAACAAAAAACGCAAAAAAAAAAATAAAAAAGAAAAAACAAAAACACAACAAAAAGAAACACAAAAACACAACACAAAAAAAAATACGAAAGGCACTTAACCATTATCTCTCTCCTGGTCCGATGCTTCAGAGACCAGATCTGCCCATGAGATTTTTTGCCTTTCATTATTTCCCCAGTTTAAATTTAACTTCGCCTTACCCTTTTCTTTTGCAGCGAGAATTCTTAAGTTAGGGCACTCATTTTTCATATGTCCAGGTTTCCTGCATCTAAAACAAATAACGTCAGAGGAAATATGGACATCCTTACCACTTTTACCTTTCTTCCACTTTTGCTTATGCATTGGTGAGCTTTGTGATTTGCTTGACAATTCATTGCTATCGTCACCAACTAAGCTTCCTTTTTCCGTATCTTCGGCTTTTAGAACGATCGTCTCACCTGCATCCAAAAGTCTTTGACTCAACCCTTGCTCGTAGGCAATGAGTGAGCCAATCAAATTATCAATAGAATAATCATTCAAATCTTTAGACTCACAAATAGCAACAACTTTAGAATCAAATTTATCCAGTAGACATCGAAGAATTTTGTTAACTTTTTCAAAATTTGAAAAATCTTTTCCTAAAGCATGCAATGATGTAGTAATTTGAATGAACCTTGTATACATGTCTAAAATCGTTTCAAAAGGTTTCATAGAAAACATTTCAAAATCATGCATTAAAATATTCAACTTGGATTGTTTGATTTCACTAGTGCCTTCGTATATGGTGTGCAATTTATCCCAAACTTCCTTACCGGTAGTGCACGTGGAGATTAACATAAAATCATCAGAACTTAAAGCACAGAAAAAACAGTTTAAAGACTTTGCATTTAATTGAGCATCCATTCGTTCATCCCTATTCCATTGATTAAAAGGAATATCAGTTTTAATTCCATTAACAATACGTGATGGTGATGAATAACCAGTTAAAATCATATGCCACATACGAAAATCAATCGATTGCAAAAAAGTAGACATGCAAATTTTCCAAAAATCAAATGTAATATTTTCAAACAATGGTGGTCTAGTGATTGAATATCCTTCCGCAAAAGTATGATTAGCCATGGATCGAAATTCAAAAGCTTTTAAAAACTTATTTTATGAAAACCGCTCTGATACCACTTGAAAGTTCGATGGGGATGTTAAGCCCTATGAACTTAGTCCCAAAGCTAACAAAGAGAGGTGAATTGGATAATAAAAAGGATTCTTTAAACAAAGAAATAAAATCTCAAACCAAATCACCACAAGGAAAACCAAGTGCGGAAATTAAAAGTGCGGAAGCAATAATAAGAAAAGAACACACCGGATTTATAGTGGTTCGGTCAAACCTTGACCTACGTCCACTCCTTGGAGGCACCCTCCAAGTATTGCACTAACACAAAGTGACTCTCCTTTAGCCCCCACAGCTAGGCGGAGAAGCCCTTACAAAATCACTTCCACCTCCCCCGGTGCGGCGGAGTCGCCGGGTCCTTTGACACCAAAGAGACTTCTTCTTTGGTGAACTTACCTCGAGACAAGCCTTGAATCCGATGGTACTAAGGTGCGAGTTCGCCGGAGCAACCGTGTGGAACCCCCTCCACACTCCCTTGAGTCCCCCCTCACAGGATCTTCTCCCTCTCTCAAACTCCACCCTTTCCTCTCTCCCTTTCAAGCTCTCTCTTCTAGTTTCCCCCACAAGAACGAAGCTACAATGGCTGTCAAAGACTCTTACAAAGTGCCTTGCCATAGCTTAAATAGAGGCTCTCAAAACGAGCTCATTAATGCAAGTTGCCGACATTATCGTCCAGGACGATAGGCATATCGTCCTGGCCGATCAGTTCAAATTAAGCTCATTAGCCCGGGACGACTTGAGACGATCAGAAGAAAATTGGTTACATCGTCCCGGCCGATCTCACGATCGTCCTGGCCGATTAGTTTAAAACCGATTTCAATCGTCCTGATCATAGCCCTGAATACAAGCTGTCCGATGAAGATCGTCCAGGACATCGTCCTGGCCGATCATTCTATCGTCCCGGACGATGTGATCGTATCAATCAACCATTAATGCTTTCCAAAGATACCAGATCAATTTAGGTATGATTGAGTTAGATCGTCCTGGACGATAATAATATCGTCCGGGCCGATTTCTTAAAACAAAGAATTCCTAAACTGATTATGGCGGCTGATTCTTTCTGAATTGAGATTATCGTCCTGGCCGATACAGGTATCGTCCAGGCCGATCTGTTGACGGCTGCCTTAATGAGGATGCCCTAAATAGGGTTTCTGATTTTGGACAGATCGTCCAGGACGATATAAATATCGTCCTGGCCGATATTACTAAAAATAGAAAACTTATAGGGAACAATAGGAGATCTTCTAAATTACAATCCAACTGGTCCCACACCAAATACAACAGACTCAAGAAAGGAAAAAGATTACAAACTGACTCAGACCTAGTCTACCCAATCTTGAGCTGATTCCAAATTGCAGTCCGATCGTGGGAACCTGAAACGTTAGCACATAAGGCAATCGTAAAGAAATAAGGAATGTTTGCTATCATCAAAATTATAAACCATAGATCCGCAACACATCAGTTCGTACAGACGATCTAATTAAAAACTGCTCTCAAAACGATTAAAATTCGCGCAAATTGTTCCTTCACACATCGTCCCGTACGAAACCAATTTCGTCCTGGACGATTTCCTCCAAAAAAAAAATTTTAATTTTGAATTTTTTTTAAATTAAGAAAATCAACAAAAATATTCAAAAACTCAGAAAACATAAAATAAAATCATAAATCCAAAAACACTTCATTCAAAACTCACAAAATTTCACAAAAAATAAAAATAACAGCAAAACAAAACAAATATCAATGTTGCAAAGATATTTTGTTTAAGCATTCAAATCAATAACATCAAGCCTTGTTCTTAAAGTACTGAAAGTATCAAAGGCTAAAGGTTTTGTAAAAATGTCTGCAAGTTGATTTTCAGTTGAAACATGTATGAGTTCAATTTCTCCTTTGGATACATGATCCCTTATGAAATGATGCCTTATATCAATGTGTTTGGTTCTAGAATGTTGAATAGGATTTTTGGAAATACAAATAGCACTAGTATTGTCACAATAAATTGGAATAGTGCCTATAGTTAATCCTAAATCAATCAACTGTTGTTTTAACCAAAGTACTTGTGCCACACAACTTCCTAATGCAATGTATTCTGCTTCTGCAGTAGATAGTGCCACTGAATTTTGTTTTCTACTAGACCATGAAACTAATGAATTTCCAATGAATTGACATGTTCCAGAAGTGCTTTTCCTATCCACTCTACAGCCTGCAAAGTCAGAATCTGAGTAACCAATAATTTCAAATGAAGAGCTAAACTTAGGATACCAAATTCCTAAGTTTTGAGTTCCTTGTAGATATCTTAAAATCCTTTTCACTGCTATCAAATGTGATTCTTTTGGATCTAATTGAAATCTAGCACATAATCAAACACTGAACATAATATCTGGTCGGCTAGCAGTCAAGTAAAGTAAAGATCCAATTATCCCTCTAAATTTCTTTTGATCAACAGATTTTCCCTTAAGGTCCTTATCCAACTGAACTGAAGAACTCATTGGTATACTAACAGGTTTAGCATTGTCCATTTCATATTTTTTGAGGATGTCCTTAATATATTTAGTTTGACTAAGAAAAGTACCTTTCTCAAGTTGCTTAATGCTAAATCCTAGAAAGTAATTTAAATCTCATATTAGACTCATTTCAAATTCACTACTCATTGTTTTAGAAAAATCATCACAAAGATGTTTATTTGAAGATCCAAAGATGATGTCATCCACATAAATTTGAACAATAAGTATATCCTTTCCAATTTTCCTTAAAAAGAGAGTTGTATCCACACTTCCTTTTTCAAAAGATCTTTCAAGTAGGAAGGTGCTCAACCTCTCATACCAAGTCCTAGGTGCCTGTTTCAATCCATATAATGCCTTTTTTAATTTGAAAATATGATTTGGAAATTTAGAATTTTCAAAACATGGAGGTTGTTCTACAAAAACATCTTCCTCAATTACCCCATTTAAAAAGGCACTTTTGACATCCATTTGAAACAATTTAAAACCTTTAAAACAGGCAAAGGCTAGTAAAACCCTAATTGCTTCAAGTCTAGCTACAGGGGAAAAAGTTTCCTCAAAATCAATTCCTTCAATTTGATTATACCCCTTAGCTACTAATCTAGCCTTATTTCTAATGACTACTCCTGAGTCATTCATTTTATTTTTGAACACCCATTTGGTTCCAACAACACTTTGATCATTTGGCCTTGTAGTTAGTTCCCAAACTTTATTTCTTACAAATTGATTTAACTCTTCTTGCATGGCCAATATCCAAAATTCATCTAAAAGTGCTTGATCAATGTTAGTGGGTTCTATAGTTGAAATAAAGACTGAATGACTGACTTCCTTGTTTAATCCACGCCTAGTTCTAACACCCTCACTTGGTTCACCTATAATCAATTCCTTTGGGTGGTTTTTAGAAAATCTCAAATCTCTAGGCAAAGGGTCTTCTCTTTCTAAATTTTCTTCCACATGTTCTTCCAAATTTAATCTATCAATATTTTGGGAGTTTTCTTCAATTTCTTCTTCAACAACATTTGGCTCTTCCATGTTTCCATTTTCATCAAAAACAACATGTGTGGTTTCTTCAATGACTAAAGTTCTTTTGTTGAATACTCTATAAGATTTTCCAACACTTGAATATCCAACAAAAATTTCTTCATCTGATTTACTCTTATGAAAAAGAAATTTAACCCAGGTGAATCTTGAAAAATCATCTACTATAACAAATCTATATACCTTTCCTCCTAGACTAACAGTGCTTACAGGTCCAAAAAGATCCATGTGAAGAATTTCTAAAGGTTTACTGGTCCTAAGATCTTTATTGGACTTAAAAGAGGACTTCACTTGTTTTCCTAATTGACATGCATCACATAGATGGTCCTTGGTAAAGTCTAGTTTAGGTATTCCTCTCACCAAATTCTTTTGGGTAATTCTTCTAAGATTTTTCATACTAGAATGACAAAGTCTCCTATGCCAAAGCCATGATTCATCATAAACAATTTTCAAACAAAAAGCAGTAGGAGATTGAATACAATTTAAATCTAGCATGTAGACATTGTTTACCCTTTTTCCATTTAAAACAATTTTCCCATTTAGGCTAATTATGCAGCTAGTAGGTAAAAATTTTACATTATAGCCCTTATCACATAGCTGACTTATGCTAAGCAAATTATGTTTTAAGCCTTCAACTAATAAAACATTGTCTATGAAAAAGTTTTTTAAATTTCCAATCATACCTGATCCAACCGCTTTCTTTGTGGTATTATCTCCAAGTGTAACCTTGCCTCCACTCCTGGCTTCCAGCGTTATGAATTGAGCAGTATCTCCAGTCATGTGCTTTGAACATCCGCTGTCCAGGTACCATATACTCTCACGAGGTCTTGTGTGAGAGAATTCCTGCAAAATTCTCAAAGGTTAGACCTGGGAACCCAAACTAGTTTGGGTTCACCTTTATGAAATTTATAATCAGATGCATGTAGGATATGTCTAGGTTTATGCATCTTAGTTATCCACACTAAATTAGGTTTCATCTTTAAAGTGCAGGTGTGAGATATATGTCCCAAAAATCCATAATTGTTACATTTAACATTAGGAAAAATATTCCTATGTTTTCTTTTATATGATTGTCTTCTAAGGGATTTCATGAATTTAAGATAATATTTAGGATTTGTAAAATCTTCAAGTTTAGGGGGGTTCCTATTATCCTCGAGAGCTCTTATAGTGAGTTTGTAAAATGAATTCATATCCTCCAAGATTCGATTGGTATAATTAATTCTATATGTCTTGCTCTCAGATTTATCCTTAAAATTCTTAAATTCTTTTTCAAGTTCAGCATAGGATGATTTTAAATTCTCAAAATTTTTATTCAAGTCATCATATTCATCAAGTAGTTTCATGTGGTTGCTATCAATTAAAGCATGATCTTTCCTAAGGATTTCGTGTTCCTTATTAAGCTCTTCCAATTCTAAAACTAAACTAGCATGCATCTTTTTCATTTTCTTATATGCATCATGCATGTATTCAGAAACTTCAAACAATTCATTATAGGTTAAATCACATACCTCTTCTTGATGTGATTGTTCAGTATTATCTTCCATCAAGCAAAGGTTGGTGACTTCTTCTTCTTTTTCAGTCTCAGATGAGTCTGAAACTGAGTCCGCCCAAAAAGCCTTTTGAAACTTCTTCTTGCCCTTCTTTACCATTGGTTTCTCCTCTACCTTCTCCTTGTTAGGAGTGGCTTTGAGTTTTGGACAATCAGTCTTTATATGACCTGGTTTCCTGCATTCATAACAAATCACTTCATTAGAAACCTTGCCGTTTCTGTTATACTTACCTTTATTCCATTGCTGGCGTCTCTTCTGCTTCCTCTTTAAAAAGCTTCTGAATTGTCTAGTCATCAGTGCAATATCATCTTCATCCTCAGGTTGTGAGTGTTCACTTTCTGACTCTTCCACATTTAGTGCAATATTTTTGTCCTTTCTTAGTTCACCTGCATCAATCTTTCTTTGACTTACTCCTTGCTCGTAAGCAATGAGTGAACCAAGAAGATTGTCAATGGAATAAATGTTCAGATCTTTAGACTCTGTAATTGCAGTAATTTTAGCATCATATGCAGTAGGTAAACAACGAAGAATCTTATTAAACATTTCAGCATTAGTTAATTCCCTACCAAGTGCATGCAAAGAGGTGACTATTTGAGTGAATCTTGTGTACATGTCAGATATAGATTCATTAGGTTTCATGCGAAATAATTCGTAGTCATGTAACAAGATATTGAGTCTTGATTGCTTAACCTCATTTGTCCCTTCATAAGTTATACAAAGTCTATCCCATATGTCTTTTCCGCTTTTATAAGTGGAAACTCGCATGTAGTCTTCAGATTTTAAAGCACAAAAGAAACTATTTAAAAATTTTGTATTTAATTGTGCTAAGTCACATTCTTCAATAGTCCAATTTGCATAGGGTGTTTCTACCCTAATTCCATCAACTAATCTAGTTGGTTTTGAGTAACCTTCCTGGACTAGCATCCACATGCGATAATCAAGTGACTGTAAGAAAGTAGACATGCGTGTTTTCCAAAAATCAAAAGGAATATTATCAAACAGTGGAGGTCTAGTGATAGAGTAACCCTTAGGTGTGTTTCGGTTTCCAAATGTAGCCATCTACGTTAATTAAAAAGTAGTTCAAACTTATGATTTTGAAACTATGCTTTGATACCACTTGTTGAGTCCAGTAATTAGGTTGTTAAGCCTAAGTAAATGTCCCACGGCTACCAAGAGGGGGGTGAATTGGTAGTTTTAAACATTTTAAACCCTCTTAATGATAAAGTTAAACCGAAATAAAATTTTCTTTTAAAGTTTGTAGAAAAATGTTTTTCAACCACAGAGTTGTTTAAACTGAAATTTAAAGTGCGGAAACGTAAAAGCAATAAAGTAAATGACACCAGATTTATAGTGGTTCGGTCTATAACCAGACCTACATCCACTTCTCAGAGGCACCCTCTGAGTATTGCACTAAAACTAATAGTGACTCTCCTTTAGCACCCACAGCAAGGCGGAGAAGCCTTTACAACACACTCTTTTCACCACTACCCGGTGAGGCAGAGAACCGTCATCCTTTTACACAAACCACAGTGCTGGCAGAGAACCGTCATCCTTTTACACTCTCCTAGTGTGGGCAGAGAACCCTACAGCTGTTCACACTCTCCAAGTGTAGGCAGAGAACCTTTCCGCTGTTCACACTCTCCAAGTGTAGGCAGAGAACCCTTCTCGGCTGTTCACACTCTCCAAGTGTCGGCAGAGAACCAGATCTCCTTGACTGATCTTCTCACAAGAATCTAGAAGGAAGAAGGAAAAGAGTGAAGAAATCCAATTTCATAAGTAGAGACTCTTACCTTAGTAATCCAAGTGAAGCCTTCTCGCTCCAGTGGTAGGAATCCTCCTTTGAATGCTCTCTTCCACTCTCTCCTTGGCTATTCTCTCAAGAGGCACGAAGATCAAATGACAAAAAGATTGGGTGGCAGTCTAATTTGGACTATTTATACAAAAGACATGAAAAACCGCCCAAAAACTGCAAGTTTCCAATTCTGTACGCAGTGGATCGTCCTGTACGATCTTGGATCGTCCTGGACGATTTTACTTAAACGATCTGAAATGACCCAATTTGTATATGTGTACGAAATGACTTCGTACAGATGATCGTCCTGTACGAACTAGGTTCGTCCAGTACGAACGGTTATTACAAGGTCGGTTCTAGAAACTGCTGTAAACTGTTCTAAGTCGGTTAATCGTTTGGACGAAAATATGTTCGTCTGGACGAAAATTTTCCAGAGACCCGATCGTCCTGGACGAACATTTATTTCGTCTGGACAAAAATTTTCCAGAGGACCAATCGCCACGGACGATAATTTGTTTTCGTCTGGACGAAAATTTTCCAGAGACCCGATCGTCCTGGACGATATTTAATTTTGTCTGTACAAAAATTTTCCAGAGCACTGGTCGCCTCGTACGATGATAAAATTCGTCTTGACGAAAATTTTACAGAGAACCCATCGTCCGAGACGATAATAAATTTCGTCCTGGACGAATAGGACTTAGAAAAAAAAATTTTTTTCGAGCAAATTCCTATTCGTTCCAAGTGCTCTGTAGGAGATAATTGACGGATCGTCCAGTACGATAAAAATCGTCCCGTACGATCAATATAAAATTGTATGATCTCCTTATGTGTGTGTGTAAGTTTTTATTCACTCAATTACAATTACTCCCTTTCAAAATTAAATCAAAGAAAATGCAAACTTCAAATAAACAAAATATCTAATGTTGAATTTGATTTGAAGTTATCGTAGTCTGGAGTCGGATTTTCTTGAAATATTAGTACACACAAGAGCAAGTGCAAATCTTCTAAAATTGTTAGGAGATAACTATACATTTGAACAATAATGTTTGGAATCATCAAAACTACATAAGTTGCACAAATATAAATCATTCAAATAGCAACTATTCAAACAGTCCTCACAAAAAACCTCTTTTACCCACCCCGGCAAGGCAGAGAACCTATCTCCTTTTGCTTCCTCCTGAAGATGGCAGAGAACCACAACCAGATGTTGAATCCTTACCTCTATCGACCCTTCCACAGATGAGAAACTCTAGACGAAGAAGAAGCAGAGCGATCCTTGAAGCAACCTTTGTGAATCCCCTCACAAGCTCCCCCTCACAAGATCCTCTCTCTCTCTCTCTCCCTCTCTCTCTTTCTCTCCTCAAGGCCTTCTCAGGTCAAGACAACAGCAAAAAGGTTGTTCAAAACATTGAATAAGAGCTCTTAAATAGAAGAGCTTCAAAGGAGCTCATTAATTGCAAGTTACTGACTATATCGTCCAGGCCGATATGGACATCGGCCTGGCCGATCAGTAAAAATCTCAGAAGATCGGCCAAAGCATCGCCCTGTTTTGGGTGCTAGACGATTGAAAATTGGCTTGATCGTCCTGGCCGATCTCACGATCGTCCAGGCTGATTAGTTCAAATCAGAGGAAAATTGTCCTGATCATCGCCCTGTTTACAAGCTAGCCGATCTCGATCGTCCAGG
This sequence comes from Dendrobium huoshanense, assembly GCA_016618105.1. Taxonomy (NCBI): domain Eukaryota; kingdom Viridiplantae; phylum Streptophyta; class Magnoliopsida; order Asparagales; family Orchidaceae; genus Dendrobium; species Dendrobium huoshanense. The sequence continues at coordinate 61,074,507 of CM028359.1, read as the reverse complement.
AGTAACTAATCTTTTTGAGTATATCATCCTGACCGATTCTGCGATCATCTAGGATGATGTGATCGTATCAATCATCCTTAATTACTCCCTTGATTTCCTGAACAATTAAGGCATAATTTGTGATTATCGTCCATGCCGATCAATGATCGTCCAGGCCGATTATTTAGAAATATAGTATACCTTAATTGTCTATGGAGGCAACTTCTTTCTGTTTTGAGCTTATTGTCCTGGCCGATACACGTATCATCCAGGATGATCTGTTAATGACGGCTGTCTTAATTATGAATCCTTATTTAGACTTTCTGTTTTAAGCCTGATCGTCCAGGACGATGTAAATATCGTCCTGGCCGATATGAGTAAAAACATAATTTCTAAGTCTCTCAAGTGTGTGTGTGTGTGTAGGGTTACTTAGCATCAGTCTCTTTGACCATTACAAATAGACTCAAGAAGAGAAAAAAAATAAAGTACAGACTGACTCAACCCTAGACCTATGCAATCTTGAACTGGCTTCGTTTGTTCGTCCGATCTTCGATTCCTAAAAAGTTAGAAGTAACAAGCAGTCCAAGAGAATCAATAGTGTTTGTTAATCATCAAAATATAAGTCATGAAAATAGATTTGCAACAATCTCCCCCTTTTTGATGATTGCAAACACAAGTAGGAAAAAACTTAGAAAAAAAAAATAGTTCACTAGAAATTAAAAACTAGAAATTCAAAATTACAAGCACGTACCCTTTTTCCTACCACATTCTACTCCCCCTTTTGTCATCACAAAAAGAGGGTCCTAGACACACAAAGGAAAAAGAAAACACCAGACTACAAGACAAACTACAAACAACAGAAAATACAGACTAGAAAAATGAGGGATCCTGATCATCAGATGGAGGTCGTGGAGGTGGCTGCTGAAAGTAGCTGGCAAGCGTAGTAAACTGAGCATTGAACCAGGCGATGTCCTTGTCATGCTGCTGCTGCTGGTGAGTCATGTAGCTATCAAATCGAGCTAAATCCTCAGTGCGGTGCTGCTCGTAGCAGGCAATATCCTCAGAATGTTACTGCTCTTATACAGCAACGTAAGCATCAAAGCGGGTCTCCCATCGATCAAACTTCTCAATCAACTGATCAACCGGTGATTGCTGGTGGAGAGGAATAGGATCAAGAACGGGAGCGGGAGTGGGAGCCTCCTCTTCTCCAGCCCCCCGACCTTCCCCATCTCTTGGGTGGAGACGAGTACTATGAAGGATAGTGAAAGAATTGTTTGAGTAGCAAGGAGGCTGAAGGTCGTGATGAGCATGGTATTGGAGATTGTATTTAGTTTCAAGAATGTGGGCTATGAGATGTCCTAAAGCAAGGTTGGGTTTTCCTCCTATGGCCTGGATCGCGAATAGTTGCTAGATGATTAATATAGCGAAAGAGTAGATCAGTGGCATTAAATTCTCTCTAGGCCATAATGAAAAAGGTAATCAAGGAAAGTAGAGGAGTGATGTAGATTCGGTCCCCAGCTTTTGGAATTATGTAGGTGCGAAGGACATATTGGATTGTCCTAGCATCTTTGACTAAAGAGCTAGTCTTTCTAACATGAAAGGGTGTGTTGGTTTGGTGAAGGAAATGGTTTGTCGTGGACCAATCAAAATCCGGATCTGAAACGATTATGTGCAGCTTATCCTCGGTGGTGGATAGCTGTAAAAGCTCCGCACAGTCTTGATATGTGATCTCAACCAGGCGTCGATTCGCATAGGAGGTCAGGGATGTGAAAGTAGAATTTATGCGAAGATTTGAATAAAATTCTAGCACGAGTTCAGAAGAAAAAGGGACAGCGAGGGTGAGTATGAAACAAAGAGAAGTGTGGGAAAAGATATCCATTACCGGATATAGAGGTATGCAGGATTGATTATTTGGGAAAGGGTAATTCCACACTCTTTGTAGCGACGGTATGCAGCCTAATCCTCTGCCTCCCTGAATTGAGGGTCCAGAGTGGCCCTCGAGGAACTCCCAGAAGCCTGTCAAACTCGTTTCCCACCGGCCAAAACAAGGGGGGTTAGCAAGGAGACACAAGAGGAGAAGGGATGAGGTGAAAAATATGGCTGGATCGGCCAGAATTTAAAGAAATGGCCATATCGTCCAGGACGATCGCAGAATCGTCCCGGACGATATGGCTCAATAATTACGTACAGACCGATTGGTCAAAAAGGCGGTCTGATCAGTCAGGCCGATCAGATATCGACCAGAATGATTAGACACAGGCGATCGTCCTGAGGAGTCAAGCCGGACAACCGTTGAAAAAGCAGATCGTCCGGGTCAATTAGGTGTATCGTCCAGGACGATGCACAATAATTGATCGTACCGGCCAAAGTTAAAATGTTTTAAATCTGTTCCACGTGTATCGTCCAGGATGAACAGTGGATCAGCCAGGATGATTGCCCAATAATGGATCATCCGGGGCCGATTTTAAAGATTCAAACGTGCTGACACGTGGATCATCCAAGACAATCCAGTGTATCGGGCAGGACGATGACCTTAAATACATCGGCCAGGACGAAATATATTATCGGCCAGGACTATCATCAAGATTGCAATAGAGTTCGATCAGATCGTCCAGGACGATATAGTATCGTGTAGGACGATGAGTTACAGCAAGCACAGAAAAGACCAGCAGATGGAATTTGAAGAGATTTTTCCCTATCGTCCAGGACGATAAAAGTATTGGTCATGACGATGTGACTAGAATTTGAAAAACAATGAAGGATGGTGATGATCAAAGCCAAACAAAATAAAAAAAAATAAAAGCAGACAAAAACACAGTAATAGAAAGCTAAAAATAACGAAAATAAAACAAAAATGAAATTTTTTTAATTTTAATTTTTTTTTGTTTTATCAAGGCTTCATATGAGAAGTTCTCAAATAATTAAACTTTAGAATTCCACAAGATTAAGGAATTTAGCCAATCCTAATCAGACAAAGGTAGAATATCCGATTCTGTTAACCCTAGATCAGACGTTCTTTATGATACAAATTTTCGTTTAAGAAACAAAAATGCTTAACTCAGAATAAACCTAATTGGGCAAAAAGAAGATCCAATCAAAACTTGTTTATAAAGAAAAAATCTCATATATAATAAAACAAAGTAATTTGTCTCATTCATGGAATTTGAAATCAAGCCTTTGAAATCATCAAATAATCAATGAGTTCTCTAAGTTTTAAGAGTTTAGAGAAGTGATAGTAGCTTGAATTTAGTGGGCTCATTTTATGCCTCTTTTGTCTTTGAATTGGCTCTTTGAGCATCTTGATTTTTGATACACTTTTGTGTATAAATATATTTTAAATTTGCATCTTTTCATTTTCCTACTTAATTCTTTCAAGCTACATTCCCTTTAATAAAACCCTTAAAAAGACCCTTAGTTGTGAGTATATCCTCCAAATATTAGAGAATAAGAGTTCTCTCTCTAACATAGGGAAGAATAAGTCACAAAACAAAATCAAAATCATGTGATAAAAGAAATGGAAAGATTTTAAATAACTTGAAAGATATATAAGAACTTTGGATATTATGTACAAGATAGATTATTGTAGCAAGTTAAAAAGAATCATAGTTTCAAAAACCATTGGCTAAAAAGAGTTAGACTTTTGTTTAGAGAAGAAAATCATACTACTTAACATGGTTAGAAGGAGGGAAACCATCAACGGTGTTTCTCCTTTTAACCAATTTTAGAAAAGCTAAACATTCTCTTCAAAACTCAAAAATCTAAAATCTTGAAAAGATTCAACATATGAAAAACCAATTATAAAAGCAAAGTGAAAACAAAATAAATTAAAACAACAACAAAGCGGAAATAAAACACAAAAAAAAAAAGAAAAACAAATTTCAAGAAATTTTTGAAGCAGCAGGTTTAAGCAATTATGAGCTGCGAGCCTTCATATGTCCAGTTATCCTATGCTCCCACAAGGTCTTTGGTGAGAGCACTCCTGCAAAACTCAACAACAGTTAGATTTAGGAACCCAAACAGGTTTGGGTCCCTTTTTAGGAAAAGTAGAATACAATGCAGATATGGTATGCTGTGAATCATGCATCTTAGGTCTCCACACCCAATGTGTACTACGGTGAAAGGTGCAAGTGTGTGAGATGTGTCCTAGCATGCCACATGAAAAATATCTAACTCCAGGAAAAGGGTTTCTTAAATGGTTTGATTTATAATGCCTCTTCCTAGGTTCTGGCTTAGGATCAAAAGTAGATGTCATCCGATTTTTCTTACATGTATCCAAATCATTTTGAATCCTCAAGTTAGTTCTTTTTAATGCATCATTATCAGTTCTCAAATTTTTCTCAATCTCTGTAGATTTCTTAAGATCAGAATTAAGTGAGGTGTGTGAAACTTTTAATGCATTATGTTCATCAATTAATTCCAAATGCTTTTTATTTAAATCATCAAATTCATCAAGAAAAATTATGTGATTTGAATCAATTTTTGAATGATCTTTAAGAATGACTTCATACACTTTTTACAAATTTATAAGTTCCACTTTTAAGCTAGCATTAGTCTTCTTAAGATTTTTGTAAGATGCATGGATTTTCTCACAAATCTCAAACAATTCATTATAGGTTGGTTTACATACCTCTTCCTTATCACTTTGCTCAAGATGATCTTCCCCCATTAAGTACAGGTTTGTCGTCTCTTCCTCTGGTTCAGTCTCAGAGGAATCAGTACCAGATTCTGCTTAGAATGCCTTTTGGACTCTTTTCTTGTCCTTCCTAGACTTAGGTTTCTCCTCACCTTTTTCCTTTTCTTTGCTCGAGTGATCTTGAACTGTAGGACAATCGGCTGTCACATGTCCAGGCTTCCTGCATTCATAATAAACAACATCAAAAGATCCTTTAGAATGTTTATGATCCCTACCTTTTCTCCAATGATGCTTTTACTTCTTCCTTAGAAAGCTTTTGAATTGCCTTGTGATGAAGGCAACTTCATCGCTTTCAGACTTGGAAGTTTTAGAATCTGATTTGTGCGCCTTCAATGCAACTGTTTTCTCCTTCTTCTTCTCACCTGCATCAAGATTTCTTTGATTCACCCCTTGCTCATAAGTAATGAGTGAGCCAAGTAAGTTATCAATAGAATAAGTGTTCAAATCCTTAGATTCAGTGATTGTAGTGATTTTAGCATCATATGACGAAGGCAAGCATCTCAAAATCTTGTTTACTTTTTTAAAGTTTGAAAGTTCTCTTCCTAGTGCATGCAGTGAAGTAACTATCTGAGTAAACCTAGTGTACATGTCAGAGATTGATTCATGAGGTTTCATACAAAAAAGTTCGTAATCATGCAAGAGAATATTCAAACAGGATTGTTTAACCTCATTAGTGCCTTCATAGGTGATACACAATTTATCCCAAATTTCTTTACCAGTTTTGTAAGTGGAGACACGCATATAATCCTCAGATTTTAAAGCACAGAAAAAATAGTTCAAATATTTTTCATTCAATTGAGCTAAATCTTGTTCATCGAAAGTCCATTCAGTAAAAGCAACTTTAGTTTTAACACCATTAATTTCACAAGAAGGTGGAGAATAACCTTCTTTGATAAGCTTCCACATGCGATAATAAGTAGATTGTAAAAATGTTGACATGCAGGTTTTTCAGAAATTAAAAGGTAAGTTGTCAAACAAGGGAGGTCGTGTAATTGAATAACCTTCCGTAGTGTTACGATTCCCAAGGTTAGCCATGAATCTAATTCAAAAAGTTTTCAAACTTAAATTTTTGAATCCTGCTCTGATACCACTTGAAAGTTCATTAGGGATGTTAAGCCCTATGAACTTAGTCCCAAGCTAACCAAGAGGGGGGGTGAATTGGTATTTTAAAATTTTCTTTTTACAAAGAACAAAAATCACATAAATCAAAATCACACCTCGAGAAAATAAATGCGGAAATTAAAAGTGCGGAAGCAAGAAAACAATAACACAGAGATTTATAGTAGTTCGGTCAACTTGACCTACGTCCACTCCTTGGAGGCACCCTCCAAGTATTGCACTACAAACATGACTCTCCTTTAGCCCCCACGGCTAGGTGGAGAAGCCCTCACAAAGAACCTCTTTTTGCCACCCCGGCAAGGCAGAGAACCTGTCTCCTTTTTCTTCCTCTTGAAGCTGGCGAAGAACCACAACCAGATGCTGACTCCTTACCTTTACCGACCCTTCCACGGATGAGAAACTCTAGAAGAAAAAGAAGCAGAGCGATCCTTGAAGCAACCCTTGTGAATCCCCTCACAAGCTCCCCCTCACAAGATCCTCTCTCTCTCTCCCTCTCTCTCTTTCTCTCCTCAAGGCCTTCTCAGGTCAAGGCAGCAGGAAAAAGGTTGTTCAAAATGTTGAACAAGAGCTCTTAAATAGTAGAGCTTCAAAGGAGCTCATTAATTGCAAGTTATCGACTATATCATCCAGGCCGATATGGACATCGGCCTGGCCAATCAGTACAAATCTCAGAAGATCGGCCAGAGCATCGCTCTATTTTGGGTGCTAGATGATTGAAAATTGGCTTGATCGTCCTGGCCAATCTCATGATCATCCAGGCCGATTAATTCAAATTAGAGGAAAATCATCCTGAGCATCACCTTGTTTACAAGCTGGCTGATCCCGATCGACCAGGAGTAACTAAGCAGTTTGAATATATCATCCTGGCCAATCCTGCAATCGTCCAGGACGATGTGATCGTATCATGTTGGAACTCGTTCAATATGAATTAGGATGTTAAGCCTAACTAAATGTCCCAAGGCTAACCAAGAGGAGCGGTGAGTTGGTAATTTAAAAATTATACTTCTACTCTTGCATTTTTAAAAAAACTTTTTAATTATTAATGCAAGTTAAATTTAAAGTTTAAAAAATAAACTTTTCAACAAGAGTAAACAACTAGCAATGAAATTAAATGTAGAAGAAAAATAAGAAAGAACACACCAGATTTATAGTGGTTCGGTCAAATCTTGACATAAGTCCACTCCCCGGAGGCACCCTCCGAGTATTGCACTAATACCACAAAGTGACTCTCCTTTTGTCCCCACAGCAAGGCTGAGAAGCCTGTACAAAATCACTTTCACCTTCCCCGGTGTGGCGGAGTAGCTGGGTTCTTTAACACCAAAGAGATCTTCTTCTCGCCAAAACTTCCCTCAGGACGACCCTTGAATCTGATGGTACTGAAGTGCAAGTTCACCGGAGCAACCGTGTGAATATCCCTTTCACACTCCCTTGAAATCCCCTCTAAGGATCTTCTCCCTCTCAAACTCCACCCTTTCATCTCTCCCTTTCAAGTTCTCTCTTCTAGTTTTCTCTAAAAGAACAAAGACACAATGGCTGTTAAAGATACACTTTGACATCCTTTTATACTCTCCAAGTGTCGGTAGAGAACTGGACCAATGTTGTTGAACTTCACTTGAGAGCCTTCACCGGAGCAACCGTGTGAATATCCCCTCCATACTCCCTTGAAATCCCCTCCAAGGATCTTCTCCCTCTCAACTATCCCTCTCAAGAGAAAACAACTCCAAAGGTACTTGTAATAGTTTCTAGGACTCCTTATATAGAAAAGACATGAAAAACTGTCCAAAAAATTGCTAAAAATATGATTTTCTGTGCACTGGATCGTCCCGTACGAAATTGAGTTAGTACGGACGAACTATGTAAAAAATTGTCCCGTACGAACCATTTGTGCATCTGTACGAACCAATTTCGTCCTGGACGAAATAGGTTCCTCCCGTACGAATAAATTTCATCCGATACGAACAGTTATATCAAAAGTTGGTTCCAAAAACTGCATAATGTTGCCAGAAACTGCCATTGTCGGTTCCCATCGTCATGGACGAACATGACTTCGTCTGTGTATTCGTATCATTGTTTTATGTGTTGTATTCAGATCGTTGGACAAAATTTTTACAGAGAGCAACTCGTCCTGGGACGAAAATGATTTTGTCTGGATAATCAGGGCTTACAAAAATTTTCTTGTTCAGTTCTTGTTCGTTCCATTGCTCTTACAAGTAGATAACTGATCTGATCGTCCTGTACGAACAATGTTCGTCCCGTACGAGCAATAAAAAACTTTTTCAAGATCTCCATTAGTGTGTGTGAATTTATTCACTAAATTATAATAACTCCCTCTCAAATTTAATTTAAATAAAAAGTACAAGCTTCAAATTCATAAAGTATCTTATGCTGAATTTGATTTGAAGTCTTCGTAGTCTGGAGTTCAATTTTCCTAAAATATTAGTACACACAAGAGCAACAACAAATCTTCCAAAAAATGTTAGGAGATAACAACACATAAAACAATAATATTTAGAATCATCAAAATTATACAAGTTGCAAGAATGTAAAACATGCAAATAACAACTTTCATAGCAATCTCCCCCTTTTTGATGATGGAAAAACAATTATTGTTTGTATAATTTCAAATTCTAAGAATCTCCTAAACTCCCCCTAAATTAATTAACATATGAAAATAAGGAGACATTAAAATTATTTTTGTTTTCAAAATGTTTAGAAATACAAAACAAAACAAAACTAACACACATACACTAAACAAAACAAACACACAACGATACGAATACACAAGACAAAACAAACAATTTCTCCCCTTTTTTGACAACATCAAAAAGTGAAGAAGAAAAAGACTAGAAATGTAACCAGACATATGAAAATCATTAAAAAATTTAACCTTTAAAGTGATTGACATAAGGTATGCAAATAAAATTAAAACATTAGCCAAATCATAAAATTCATAGAATTTAAGAAGAGGTATAACATAGAAACTAAAAAATTTATCAACACATGAGTATATTTAGACATTTAAGATAGAGAAAATCATTGTAAAAATGATGATATAAAAATTTTATATTTCATATTTCACTATGTAATATAAATGTACATAAGATCAATTTGAATTAAGAGATTAAAAAATTAAGGAAAGAAATAACTACCACATGTGGCGCTTTGCGCATCTTTTTCAATTTTGTGGACATTTTTGTGCTTTTTTTCACTTGTTGGGTTTATTTTGTGCTTCTTTTTCACATTCCGAATCATTGCGCATTTCTTTTGATTTTTTGTACATTTGTACAATTTTAAAGAGTAATTGTATTCTTTCCAAAATTAATAATCTAAAATTTCAAATCTTTCTAAGTGCATAAATATTAATTGATAAGTGAAATACAAAATAAAAAAACATCACAATTGCAATAATAATATTAAAATTAATGTAGTCTAAATAAGAGACATTAAATTGACAATCTTAATAATATCAAGTTATAAACACAACTTAAATTTAGAAAAATTAGATTTTTTAATGAATTCAATATTATGTTGCAGTTCAAAGTATAGCACTTGTAAGATCAAAAATTTAATAGTTTTTCATATAGGCTAACGAACATTTTAAACACACAACAAAAACACTTAAACATAAAAAAAAATCTAAAGCAATAAAAGAATAGAAAAACACTAAATAAAATACAAGTACACAAACTATAAAAATCTTCATATCACATTCCAAATGTCTCACAATAAGAAATATGGAAATCCGATATAAAAATATCTCAAAATCATACAAAACACACAAAAATTAAAAATAGAAAAACACATAAAAAAAACAAAAAAATACACAACAAATAAAAAATATACACACAAAAACATATAAACAAAGGGTTTAAACATCATTTTGCTCCTGGTCTGATGATTCAGAAGCTAGATCTGCCCAAGAGATTTTTTGTTTTTCATTATTTTCCCATTTTATAATTTGCTTAGCTTTGCCCTTTTCTTTAGCAGGAAGAGTTCTCAAATTAGGGCACTTACTTTTTAGATATCCAGATTTCCTTCATCCAAAGCAAATAATATTTGAAGAAATCTGAACATTCTTACCATTTTTACCTTTATTCCACTTTTGTTGATCTTATGCTTGTGCTTTAGTATACTTTTCAATTTGCTTGTTAAGTCATCGCTTTCCTCACCAACTAAGCAACTTTTCTCCATGTCTTCCGCTTTTAGCATTATTGTTTCACCTGCATCCAAAAGTCTTTGACCCAAATATTGCTCGTAGGCAATGAGTGAGCCAATCAAATTATCAAGAGAATATTCATTGAAATTTTTTGATTCGCAAATAGCAACAACTTTGCCATCAAACTTGTCAAGTAAACAACGTAGAATTTTATTGACTATTTCAAAGTTTGAAAATTCTTTACCTAAAGTATGTAATGATGTTACAATTTGAATAAACCTAGTATACATGTCTAAGATCGTCTCATAAGGTTTCATACTAAAGAGTTCATAGTCATGCATCAAAAAATTCAACTTAGATTGCTTGACTTCACTAGTACCTTCATATGTAATGCATAAACTGTCCCAAATTTTCTTGGCGGTAGTACATGTAGAGATTCTCATATAATCTTCCAAATTTAAAGCACAGAACAAATAATTGATACATTTAGCATTTAATTCAACATAAATTTGTTCTACTCTACTCCATTCAGAAAAATGTGTATCAGTTTTGATTCCATCTATAATACGTGACGATACAGAATAACCATTTTGAATCATATGCCACATTCAATAATCTATTGATTGCGAGAAAGTAGACATTCAAATTTTCCAAAAATTAAAAGAAATATTTTTAAATAAAGGTGGTCTAACAATCGAATATCCATCTAATAATTTATGATTTCTAAAATTAGCCATACTCATTTTTCAAAAAGTAGTATAAACTTATGATTTTGAAACCTTGCTCTGATACCACTTGTAGGAACTCGTTCAATATGAATTAGGATATTAAGCCTAACTAAATGTCCTAAGGCTAACCAAGAGAGGGGGTGAATTGGTAATTTAAAAATTATACTTCTACTCTTGGATTTTTAGAAAACCTTTTTAATTATTAATGCAAGTTAAATTTAAAGTTTAAAAAATAAACTTTTCAACAAGAGTAAACAACTTGAAATGAAATTAAATGCAGAAGAAAAATAAGAAAGAACACACCAGATTTATGGTGGTTCGGTCAAATCTTGACCTACATCCACTCCCCGGAGGCACCCTCCGAGTATTGCACTAATACCACAAAGTGTCTCTCCTTTTGCCCCCACAGCAAGGCGGAGAAGCCTGTACAAAATCACTTTCACCTACCCCGGTGAAACGGAGTTGCCGCATTCTTTGACACCAAAGAGATCTTCTTCTCGCCAAAACTTCCCTCAAGACGACCCTTGAATTCGATGGTACTGAAGTGCAAGTTCGCCGGAGCAACCATGTGAATATCCCGTTCACACTCCCTTGAAATCCCCTCCAAGGATCTTCTCCCTCTCAAACTCCACCCTTTCCTCTCTCCCTTTCAAGTTCTCTCTTCTAGTTTTCTCCAAAAGAACGAAGACACAATGACTGTCAAAGATACACTTTGTCGTCCTTTTACACTCTCCAAGTGTCGGTAGAGAATCAGACCAATGTTGTTGAACTTCACTTGAGAGCCTTCACCGGAGCATCCGTGTGAATTTCCCCTCCACACTCCCTTGAAATCCCCTCCAAGGATCTTCTCCCTCTCAATGATTCCTCTCAAGAGAAAACAACTCCAAAGGTACTTGTAATAGTTTCTAGGACTCCTTATATAGAAAGGATAAGAAAAACTGTCCAAAAAATTGCTAAAAATATATTTTTCTGCGCAATGGATCGTCCCGTATGAAATTGAGTTAGTACGGACGAACTGTGTAAAAAACTGTCCCGTACGAACCATTTGTGCATCTGTAAGAACCAATTTCATCCTGGACAAAATAGGTTCATCCCGTACGAATAAATTTCGTCCGGTATGAACAGTTATATCAAAAGTTTGTTCTGAAAACTGTAGAACGTTGCCAGAAACTACCATAGTCGGTTCCCATCGTCCTGGACGAACATGACTTCATCTGGACAAAATTTTTACAGAGACCAACTCGTCCTGGGATTAAAATGATTTTGTTTGGACGATCAGGATTTAGAAAAATTTTCTTGTTCAGTTCCTGTTTGTTTCATTGCTCTTACAAGGAGATAACTGATCTGATCGTCCTGTACGAACAATGTTCGTCTCGTACGATCAGTAAAAAACTTTTTCAAGATCTCCATTAGTGTGTGTGAATTTATTCACTCAATTACAATCACTCCCTCTCAAATTTAATTTATATAAAAAGTACAAGCTTCAAATTCATAAAGTATCTCATGCTGAATTTGATTTGAAGTCTTCATAGTCTGGTGTTTAATTTTCCTGAAATATTAGTACACACAAGAGAAAAAACAAATATTCCAAAAAATGTTAGGAGATAACAACACATAAAATAATAATATTTGGAATCATCAAAACTATACAAGTTGCAAGAATGTAAAACATGCAAATAGCAACGTTCCTAACATATCAATCATCCTTAATTACTTCCTTGATTTCCTGAATAATTAAGGCTTAATTTGTGATTATTTTCCAGGCCGATAAATGATCGTCCTGGCTGATTATTTAAAAATACAGTATACCTTAATTGTCTATGGTGGCAACTTCTTTCTATTTTGAGCTTATCGTCCTGGTCGATACAGGATCGTCCAAGATGATCTGTTAATGACGGCTGCCTTAATTACGAATCCTTATTTAGACTTTATGTTTTAAGCCTGATAATCCAGGATGATGTAAATATCATCCTGGTCGATATGAGTAAAAATAGAATTTCTAAGTCTCTCAAGTGTGTGTGTAGGGTTACTTAGCATCAGTCTCTTTGACCATTACAAATAAACTCAAGAAGAGAAAAAAAAACAAAGTACAGACTGACTTAACCCTAGATCTACGCAATCTTTAACTGGCTTCATTTGTTCGTCCGATCTTCGATTCTTGAAAAGTTAAAAGTAACAAGTAGTCCAAGAGAATCAATAGTGTTTGTCAATCATCAAAACATAAGTCATGAAAATAGATTTGCAACAACCTGTATAAGATTGAATTAGTATAAATCGCTCCTAACCTAAGGGTAGATCTGACTCACAATCAACCATATAATGCAGAAAGTAAGTAAACAAACACATCAATTTTAAGTAGCAAATAGTATGCAGTGAAAACTCAAAAACCTGGCACACAGTAGAAAAGTAAACACCGGCCTAGCCTAAGAATAAATTTGGTTGTCGTAGCAAACCATATAAAGCGTGTGAGGTAGGCTGTGTGGTTTGAATATGTCCCATGTAGGATATTTGATTGAAGCTGATTGATGTTCTGATAGGTTGAAAGGCTTAAGAGAAATTTAATTGAAGTTAAAGCTTAATGACTTAAGATTAATTTTATAATTAATTTTTAATTATTTATTAGATACCGCCTTTGTATTTCACTGAGGTCGTGAAGTTTATTTCACCTTCCTTGGGGCTAAACTAATAGCCTCGTAGGCCTGGGTTACCTTATGGTACTCGGTATGATTAAGTGACATAAGTTAATTAAGGTTTAAAAGTTGATAAATGTTAATTAAAATTGGTTGATTACTAGTTTTGGGTTTAATTAAAGATTTCTGGAGTTATAAAGTGATTTTTGAGTTTTAAATTTTTTTTATTTTAATCATTTAATTAAGGGGTTAAAAGTTGACTTTTTAATTAAAGTTGAATTCAAGAAAGTTAATATTTTATTAAAATATTAGACTTTAAGATGAGTTCTTAGATATTAAGTTTGTTGGATTTAGATTTTTCTACAATTCGTTATGAAGGTTTGATTATTTCACTTAGATTTTGACTTAAGTTTGATAAAAAGTTGACTATTTCAAATTTGAATGATTTATGGAAATTTGATACATTTAAAAAATATTAGATATTATTATGAGTTGAATGCCTTTAAGTTTGTTCAATTTGGAATTTTCTTGAATTAGTTATGATTTTTCAAAGTTTAAGTATTTATTAGAATTTTCAAAATTGTTTAATTAAGGGGCTTCTATTGATTTTGCTCCAAATGTACTCCCAATTCCTTGAAATTAACTCCAAAGGTCAGGAGCAACCTGAGGAGAGATTCCCAAGTGTTTAGAAATTTTCAAAAATATTTAATTATTTTTAATTAATTAATTTAATTAAATATTAAATTTTAATTAAAATTAAATTAAATGTAGGTTTTCTGCTGAATTAAGTTGTTTTTAAATTTCTTTCATTAAGGATTTAATTCTGGTCAGTTTGAGGTATTATTTGTGTTTATTGATATAAATTTGATTTATTATAATTTTTAGAAATTTTAAAGGCTTAATTAATGTTTAAAATTAAGAAAATTAATTAAGGGGTTTAATGATTTCTAAAACCAGTGAAAAGTTTTCTATGGGTTTTATGTGTCACTAAGTTTAAGTGTTCAAAGTTTCAAGTCATGAGGATTTGTATCCTAATTATTAAAAATTTTCTATGTTCTCTAAACATAGGTCATTAATTGTTGTCCTTAATGACACTAGGTTGTAGGTTTGCAATCAATGTCATTCTAACCCTTGAACATAACATATACATAAACATTCATAACCACAATCAATTCCTAAATCTAAGAAAGCCTTAAACTATGTGGTGTGTGCACCCTAAACATGCAAGAGACAAAATATACTTAATTAGTTGGAAGATTAATCAATGAATAACTAACCAAATAATTACTTATTGATTAATCAATACTCCCCATTAATGCTATTCAATCAAGCTTAATCTAGGTTCAAAATTTCAACAAATCTCTCAAATTTTCAAGATTTGAATATATATAATTTTAAAATAAATTTTAAAATGTACATATATATAAACCTACATAAGAAATATAACTATTAAAATTAAATAATTAAAAATATTTTCAAAATATTTTATAATATCTTTGAGAGATCCTCTGATTTCCAAAGTTATTTTAAAAATAAAACATTAATTTTTTAAATAATTAATATAATATTTATTTAAATATTAAGATATCCAAATAATCCAAATTAATCAAAATAAATTAAATTTTAAATTTTGAAAATAGTTTTAAATTAAAATATTTGAAAATCTAAAATTTTTGATATATTATTTAAAATTTTCTAAATTAATTTAAATTTAATGTGAATTTTCAAAGTTCAAAATTAATTAAAGCATTTAAAATGATTTAAAATTAATTAGCCCTTAAAATAAGTATTAAATAATATTAAATTATGTTTTAATTACTCTCTAGAATTTTAAATTATTTAAAATAATCTTATTTAAAATTTTAAAGTAATTTCTAATTTTAACTTTAATTGAATATTAGTTAAATGGTTAAAATAGTTAATTAATTGAAAATTATTTGAAATATAGAAATTTCTTAAATTCAATTTAGTTGAAAAAAATTAAATATTAAAATGGATTATCTAATTTTATTAAAATAATAATAAATTTTAAATATTTTGAAAATATTTAAGTTAGATTAAATATATAATTAATAATTAAAGGGTTTGAATAATTAAAATTACTTAATATTCTTTAACTTAATTATAGGTTAAAATATATATATATATATATATATATATATATATATATTTAAATGACTTTAAATTAATATTAATTTTAAAATAAAGTATATAATCTTATATTAATTTTCATTTATTATTTATTTTTTATTATTTAAATTAACTTTTAACTTTCTTTTTTGAATTTAAAAGGATTTAAATTAAATTTTAAATTATTTATATAAAACTGGCTGCGGGTAGTCCACGTGGCATTCTCTGTTTTGTCCAGAGCATTCGGCGTTGGTGGCTGGACCAAAATGCGGTGGCGCTATCGTGGCACTCTCAGATTGGGCCAGCAAAACGCAACCGACCGAGGCAATCATTAAGCATTGATTGTGCAGCGGCGCAATTAATGCTAAATGATTGGCGATGGCGGACATAGAATTCGTGGTCACTAATCCACATCGGCAAAGATTTTTGACCATTGGATCTTCTGCCATTTAGGATACACAGTTCAGATCTGGTCGGATAGAGTATTTAACCATGGGGTCCGATCCACAGTTAATCAAAGAAATAGAATGGCTCGATCTGGACTGTTGATCGAGTGATGGACGGTCCAGAAAGCGTACACCTGAGCTAGGCTACATAAACGCCCTAGAACTAGTTTTTTCCCTTGTTTGCTCAAAATATTTAACCAGTTGATTTAAAATTTTTAACTTAGAATCTCTAAATGAAAAGAATCAATGGGAATTTGAGTTTTAAAATTAAAATGCAATGTTAAGAATGCTATTTAATTTAGTGTACCTAAATTTAGGGATTGAGATTATATCTCATACAATCACTGGATTTGGATGAACTCAAACTCTCTGAACTTGTAGTTTGTCCAAGTGTAGTCCACTAGAAGGCCCCTTGAGCTAACAATGCCTAGATCGAGCACTATAGTTCCTTGAACGGACTTGAGCTAGGTTCATCGAGAAACTCGTTGGAAATGGTTTTGACCAGCCGGGTATGAATGAGAAAGTGTTGAAGATGGCCTGGTGAGCTCCAGGAAACAAGGATGGACTTGAGGGGCTCTGGTTGGAGAGAGTGATCTAGAGTTAAAATGAGACTCATTTTTAGTCTTTTGCCCTATTCAATCCACTACAGATTGACTGGAGGGCTAGGATTCATTTGGTTGGACTCCAAATGGCCGCCACCTATCCAGGGAGTTGGTAGGAGTAGGGGGAATTAAGGACATGGGTACATCCTAGGTGGAAAGGGTGTTTTATCCTTCTAGGGCATATGGAATTAATCTAAACTATTGGATCTTGATCTAAGGGCTGAAGTGGGCCCTAAGAATGTTCTAGAGTCTATTTGAACTGCTACGGTTTAGTTGGCATGGGCATAAAGGTAATTTGAGCTTGTTTGACCAAGTTTGACCACTCATAATGCCTTAAATTGATTGTTTGACCAGTCAAATTCTAGGTGGATGATAAGGTGGCAATGAGGGGTCTTGAGCTGATAGTGGAGTGATTTTGAATGGAGTGGGTTAACTCCTATAGGATGATTTATTCATTTTGGAAGGTTGTTTAATCAGTCAATGGGCACAAGGGTGCTGAGGTGGCAGTCAAGTAGCCTCAAGGGATGGTTTAGGAGTGGTTGGAGAAGGTTTAATAAAATCCATTTGAAGTTTGACTGAATTAAAGTGTGTATATGAAGGGTTAACAATGGGTTAAGGTTTGACCAAGTCAATTCAAAGTGGTTTGACTTCAAATAAGTTTGAATGGATTTGACTTAGGTTTTGATATAGGTTTGAGGGCTTAAATGGGTTAGATATGTCAAATGGGTTGAAGTGACCCATTTAAAGCTTTAAGGGGCATTTGGGTCAACTTAGGTTGACTAGGTCAACCAAGTTGACCTAGGGGGTGGGTATAAGCTCAAAAGGTTTGGTTTGATATTTGAAAATTGTTGGAAGTGGTTTAAAACAATTTGGTGGTCATTTGGTTTGAAATTGGAATTTGAGTCCTTAAGGGCTATTTTGGTCGTTTTGACCCCTGGTCAATTGGGGGTCAAAATGGGTCCACCAAAGTGTAGTTTAATGTTCAATAGGTCATAATCAAGTGTCTGGAAGTGATTGAAGGCTTTATAGAAAGCTCTATTTCAAAATTCACTAGGTGGCAGGTCTAGTGGCATAGGCTGTAAATATTTGAAAGTTTTACAGCCATTAGATTTCAATTTAATTTCTGGGTTTAGAGGCCTTAGAATGGGCTAAAATTAAGAGGGTTACCGCTAGAGACATGTCTTATCACTGTGCAAATTACATACTCTAAATCAGAAGTAATTTGATTAGGTTTTAAAGTGTTTGAAAAATCCTTGGAAAAGGCTTTCAGGACTTGGACCTTTGGCCTTAGATTTGAGTCTGGATTGATCTAAGATCTAGGTAGATCCTAAGAGTTTGGATTGGTCCTAGTGACCTTATACAAAAATGAGGTCAATAAATGGACCCCCATATATGTACTAGAATGAAGTTCTAGTGCACATAATGGCGTTGACCGAATTCAAAAGTCAAGTCTATAATTTTGATCATAAGGGAAGGAAAGGTCTATCCCTAGGGAATCGGGGTTTGAAAACAAAGGTAGTGCTATGGAGGGCGTACTCTACCACTAGTGAGTTGAATCTTAAGGGATGAGAAAGTCTATCCCTAGAGGAAAAGAAAAGCTAGTTGATTGTATTGTCATGAAGAATTCCTAACTATAGAGGATCAAATTTGTGTTTTGATTCTAAAGGAAGGGAAGCCTAACCTTAGAAGATTGATTTTGAAATTGGTTATAATGGAATGGAAGACCTAACCCTAGAGGATTGAACTTTAAATTAGTTCTAAGGGAAGGGAAGACCTAACCCTAGAGGATTGAGTTTTGATTTGGTACTAGGGTAGTGCCACTAAGGACGTACTCTACCACAAGCAGATTTGGTCCTAAGGGAAGGGAGTACCTAAACCCTAAGGAAGAGAAGGCTGGAATGATCATATAAGAAGGAAGAATTCCTAACTATAGAGTTTTAAATTTGAGTTTTGACTAGGGTAGTGCCACAAGAGGTGTACTCTACCACTAGTGGATCTACTCCCAAGGGAGGAAAGAACCTGACCTTAAGGAGAAGAAGACTAGAGTACCCAATGGGAAGGAAGCATTGCTTCACACAGAAGGTCTAATCTAGATTTTAAAACTAGGATGGTGCCATAGAGGGCGTGCTCCATCACTAGTGGATCTAATCCTAAGGAAAGAAAGCTCTGGGACTCATACCTAATCTTAAGGAGAAAAGGATGACCATGTGGGAAGGAAGCATTGCTTCCCACAGAGGATCGAATTTGAAATTTGAAACTAGGATGGTGCCATAAAGGGCGTGCTCCATCACTAGCAATTCTAATCCTAAGGAAAGGAAGCACTGGGACTCACACCTAACCTTAAGGAGAAAGTGATTGAACGATAGTGGGGCCCAACAGGCTTAAATCCACTATTAATTAGTCGACATCCTAGGAGATAGGAATCATAGGGACTCACATCTGCTCCTAAAGGATCGGGTTTAAATTTGAAACTAGGATGGTGCCACAACGAGCGTGCTTCACCACTAACAGATCTAATCCTAAAGAAAGGAAGCTATGGGACTCACACCTAACCTTAAGGAAAAGGAAGTGACTAAACTTTAGTGGGGCCCAACATGCTTAAATCTACCACTAGTCAGTCAAGATTATAGGATATAGGAAGCACAAAGACTCACACCTACTCACACCTACTCCTAAAAGGATCGAATTTATATTGGGTTTTTAATGACTAACCTTGTTAGAAAGCATAGGGACTCACATCTAACTAGAGGAACTAGACAAGGAGATAGTCAACATGAATCTCTAAGGATTTGGTAAGAACTATCTAACTCGAATTGATTCTAATCCTAAGAAAAGAAAGTGCAGGGACTCACACCTATCCTTAAGAAAAAGAAAGTGATTGAACTATGGTGGGGCCCAACAGGCTAAAATCCACCACTAGTCAGTCGAGATCATAGGAGATAGGAAGCACAGGGAATCACACATACTCTTAAAAGGATTGAATTTGTATTAAGTTTTCATTAACTAACCTATCTAGAAAGCACAGGGACTCACTTCTAACTAGGGGAACTAGCCAAGGAGATAGTCAACCTGAATCTCTAAGGATTTGGTAAGAACTATCTAACCCAAATTGATTCAAATCCTAAGAAAAGGAAGTGCAAGGACTCACACCTATCCTTAAGGAAAAGAAAGTGACTGAACTATGGTGGGGCCCAACAGGCTTAAATCCACCACTAGTCAGTCAAGATCTTAGGGGATAAGAAGCATAGGGACTCACACCTACGCCTAAGAGGATCAAACTTGTATTGGGCTTTTAATGACTAACCTAGCTAGAAAGCGCAGGTAATCACATTTAACTAGGGGAACTAGCTAAGGAGATAGCCAATTTGAATCTCTAAGGATTTGGTAAGAACTATCTAACCCGAATTGATTTTAATCCTAAGAAAATGAAGCGCTGGGACTCACACCTATCCTTAAGTAAAAGAAGAAACATATTTCTAGAATTTGAAAATTTTGAAAAAGATTAAATTGAGCTAACTCAAAAAAAAAAAATTATTGATTCAAAGATCGACCTACATCAAGCATAGTATCTCTTAAGGAAATGCCCATTTATAGGAAGCATTGGTTGATTTCCCTTGCAATCCACTAGCTAATACGAGCCTCCTTCGTAGACTACCTCTACTACGAAGGGTTCCTTCCAAAGTTGGTTCAAACTTTCCATCAATCTTTCGGTGAGCTAAGATAGGCCTCCGAAGAACCAAGACCAAGTCTCCTACTTGGAATGTTCTAGGTCGCACTAACTTATCATAAGATTGAACCATTTGGGCTTTATATAATTCTATGTTTTGTTGAGCTTCAAGACATTTTCCTTCAAGGCTTTCAAGTTCTTCCAAATGGAGTTATTCATTTTGTTGAGTTATGATCTGGTTCTGGATTGCAATTCTGAGTGAAGGGATTTGAACTTCCAGAGGGAGTATAGCCTCGGACCAATACACTAGTAGAAATTGTGTGGATTGGGTCGGGGTTTGGTAAGTGGCCCACAAAGCTTCCTCCAACCTCTCATCCCACTGATGTTTGTTATCATCCAGGGTCTTTTTGATGATTTGAACCAAGGTTTTGTTAAAGGCATCGGCCAATCTGTTAGCCAGTGGGTAATAGATTGTTGAATATCTCTAATCAATACCATATCAATTTGCAAAGTTATTGATCTTTGTAGACTTGAAAGGAGATAGGACTTGACGACCCTGCACTTCTATAGAGATAGAATCTTCTTCTGGACAAACAAATTCCTTTGCAAGCTTTACAAGGGCGTTCACTGAAGAATTGCTTCCACGGGGAATCCTGTATATAGTTACAATAGGAATTTGCTTGAGCAAGTGACTGGTGTACTGGTGGTGCTTCAGGAGTTTAGGATTCAAAATCTTATAGGTTCCTACAATCTGGTTGATCACCAATTGAGAACCACCAAAGATTTTAATCTCTTTTACCTCCATTAATATTGCAAGTTCCAAACCAATTATTAAAGCTTCATACTCAGCCTCGCTGTTTGCATAAGGTTCTGATAAATGGTAGGAAAAGTGCATCATTCCCTTATCCGATGTTATGAAAACCAAGCCAACTCCGGCTTTCCCAGAATAGTAGATTCAGATGTTTTACCCCATTGGGAGGACGCAACACCATCAAAATACATTTCCAATGTTTGAGTATTGGATTCCTCAAAACTCATGATTTGCTCGACAGGCAAATCATCATTTAGAGGAGATTCAGCCGGCAACGGGTGTGCTGTGAGGAAGTCGGTGACATCCTGCCCTTTCACAACACGTAGGGGAATGAAAGTGATTTCAAATTGAAGCCATATCATAGACCAACGAGCCAAACATCTTGACAATGTAGGCCTGGTCATAAGATATTGCAGGGGGTTAACACTAGAAATCAAATTGACTTGATGAGAAAGCATGTAATGTCTCAATTTTTGGGCTACAAAAACTAAGGCAAGATAATGTTCTCGATCGTTGGGTATCAAATTTCCATTGGGAGAAGTCTCTGACTTAGGTAGTAGAGAGCATTCTCTTTCCCCTCATCATTGACTTGTGCAAGGAGGGCCCCAAGAGACTCGTCAAGGGCTATAGTGTAATGGATTAAAGGTCTCCCCATAATGGGGGCTGCCAAGACTGGTGGATTTGTCAGGTATTATTTGATATTTTCAAAGGCAGATTGACATTTCTCATCCCAAATGAATTTGGCATCCTTTTTAGCGAGGATCAAGAATGGATGACATCTTCCAGAAAAATTAGAAATGAATCTTCTTATATACGCCAATCTACCCTAAAGAGACCTCAGTTAAGTAAGGCTCTTGGGAGGCGGCATATTTAAAATAGCTTCAATTTTGGTAGGATCAATTTTAATTCCACGGTGTCTTACTACGAAGTCTAGGAATTTCCCCAATGTTACACCAAAGGCGCACTTCAAGGGATTCATCTTAAGGTCGTAGCGGCGCAACCGCTCGAAGATGATTCTTAAGTCATAAAGATGAGCCTCTTTAACTCTACTCTTGACAACTAAATCATCAATATAACACTTGACTTGATTATGGATTAAGTCATCAAAGATTCGGGTCATAGCCCACTGGTAGGTTGCACCAGCATTTTTAAGTCCAAATGGCATCACTTTATAACAAAAGATCTTATAGGTCTTCGTAATGCAGTGTTTCTCTCATCTTCTGGGGCCATCTTGATTTGGTTATAACCAGATGATCCATCCATAAAGGAGAAAACAACATGTGAAGAGGCAATGTCCACCATAAGTTTTGGAATTGGCAAAGAAAATGCATCCTTAGGACATCCCTTATTCAGGTTTCTATAGTTAACACAGACCCGGATTTGACCATTTTTCTTTTGAACTGGCATAACACTGGCTACCCAAGAGGGATATTGTTTCTCCCGAATAAATATGGCATCGACCAACTTCTTGACTTCAGAAATGACTTATTTTTCAATCTCTAGACACATACATCTAGGAGCTTATTTGACAGGAATGACATCATGCCCGATTCCAAGTTATGAACTACTACATCGCCAGACATGCTTGACATTTCATTGTATGTCTAGGTGAAACAGTCCTTAAACTCGGATAGAAATTGAATTAGATCCCTAGACTTATCCTCACTCAACAAAGAATTTATGAAGGTGGGGTGAAGGTTATCCTTTGTTCCAAGGTTGATTTCTTTAAGTTTGTCAACTGTTGATTTGATTTCTTCTTCAAATTCAGGGGGTACATTCTGAATTTTAACTTCATCAAAATTGTCTAAGGTCTCCAAACAAAGTCTGTCGAGGGAATCAACGACTTCAGTAGGGACACTTTGAGATTCAGGATGACTAGTTATCATCAAGCAATATTCATCATCGTCAAACAAACTAACAGTACCAAAGCTGATACCACTTGTCCAATTTTTATTAAATTTTGAATTCCAAATATTCTAGTGGTATCTAGCTTGACCCTTAGTCCATCGATTCGGAGCGAAGCCTTTAGAGATAAGAGTTTTAATGCCAATAGGAAATTAGCTTAAAGGTATTTCCATTAATTCATTAAAATTTTCCTCCTCTAAGATTACATCATCTTTATTCCTTGAGGAGGAGGAGCCAAGAAGAACCTCTGAACTTTCCTTACATCTCCATTTAAGTTAGGGGCATCCTTAGTTACTAATCCTTAGACTCTATCAATGGACAGTGGAGTTAAGGTTAAGGATTCATCTGCCCTATTAAGCTTTTCATATAGACTCACTTCAAGCTTGTCACTTTGAAGTTTTGAATTGTTACCCTCCTGGTCGTTATCTGAATTTAAGGTGAGATTAAATTTTAGAGGAGGATTGATTTTTCTGTAGTCAAAAGCAATTCTGGCACTCCTCTTTTTTTATTCTTCATTAGAACTTGTCTCAAGTTTGATGTACAATGGGGGATTTCTCTTTTCAACTGAAGGACAGTCTCAGTCGCGTGCTCTTTGGGCCATTCTCCCACCTCTTTGAGGTAAATTTTTGGAGGCCTAAAGACCACGCGCTCGACATTGTCTTCACTACTTAAATTTTGTCTTTTTTTATTATTGACCTTTTCTTTTCTCAACCTTTGAATTGCTTTTGAACTTTGAATTTCTGGTTTTTCCTCCCTAACGTTGATCTCTATCTCAAATTTGGTAGTGGACCCTTTGGGAACATAATATGCAGCATCCTCATAGATTCCGATCTCGTGAATATATAAAGATTTGAGATTACCCTTAATTTCAAACTCAATGCCACTTCGTTGGTACTTGATACGTTGATGTAGGATGGAAGGAACCATCCTATACTCATTGATCCAGGGCTTACCTAGGAGCGCATTAAAGGATGTCACCGAATCAATTATATGAAATTTTGCTTCAGTTGTTAACTCTCCTATCTCTAGAAGAAGAGTGATCGAACCTAAAGCCTTCTCTCCCTTTTTGTTGAACCCACGAAGAATCAACTTATCAATTGAGATCTTGCTAGTATCAATCCTAAGGTACGCGAGTCTTTATGTTCATCACGTTGACTGATGCACCCGGATCAACAAGAACCCTTGATAGCTTGAAATTGCCTACATTTACAGTGACGTAAAGTGGGTGATTGTGATCGGCAGTTCTAAGGAGTAGATCTTCATCAGAGAAAGTAACTCCTGGGACTTCCTTAAAATATAAAGCTTCTTCCTCGGAAGTTGAAGCAAGTTAAGCTAAGTAAATCTTTGGGTTGAGAAGTGCTTTAATTAGAGTCTCCCTCTTCTCCTTTGAAAGGATAAGGGCATCATAAGTACTCAACTTACCAGACAACTCCTAAGGTGAGCTAAGATGTTGTAATCAACACTTGGAACATTAACATCAGGACCCGATGAGTTTGAATGGGGGGTTTGATTGTTGAGTATGGACTTGAATCGGATCACTAGAAATAACCTATTTTCCTATTTTCCTTTGGAGGAAGCCTAGGGGAAAAACCTTGCCACCATGTAGTTGTACTTGCATGATTTCATCGGAAGAATAAGCTACGGGGAGGTTTACGCTTGCCTTAGGCGATCGATTGTCATTTTTTGAGTGAGAATCTGAATTGGAAAAGTCTAGCATGACGGGACTCCCTTAATAGTTAATTTAAGGGGTATCACCATCTGATAAGACATCAGATTCATTTTTCCCTCGAGGGGTCAAATTTAAGGAGCTGAGTTTTTGAACTTCCTGATTAATCTCAACTGGTTCTAGGTTATTTCGAATAGAAGAGTCAATTGAAAGTACATTCTCAACATTAATCATCAAAATTTGAGCAGAAGGATCTTTCTTTTTATTTGATTTTTAACCCTTTGCCTTTGATGGGGCAAAGTAAAAGTCATAAAACTTCAACAGGGCTAGTAGTCTTGAGCCACCATCCACCACTTGTACAGATCTCTCATCAACAAGTTTCCTCTCTACAAAAATTTCACTCTTTACATTTTTATTTATTATAGTAGTTCCTACAACTACAGGAGAGGAAACTGTCCCAACATCCTCCTGTAATGCCTCTAGATTAACCTCCCAGATCTTGGGCTCTCATCGGTAGCTGTTGAGAAAGATGAAAAGATTAGTTAATCGACTTTTTAAGTGCCTGGGATAATACTATATCCCAACCATCTTCAAGGGACATATAAAGATTAGAATTTCTATCTAAAATGGATTTGACAGACCCCTGATCCAAATCGACCAGGTAGTCCTTTGGAATTATGATTTTACCTTGATGGAAGATCCTCTCAAGACAGCCTTTGAAAATAAAATTGTCCCCGATTGTATGGCCTAACATGCGGTGGTAAGCACAAAAATTAGGGCCATCCCCCTTATTTGCCTCCTCCGGCTTCTTGGCCTCTGGCAATTGGAATTCTGGCTTCTTTTCAAGACTCTTGAAAATTTTCCTTACTGATTCTCTTTTAAAGGGATAAGGACGAGCCAATCTCTCTTTAATAGACATCGGGTAAGGTCCTTTAGTGGGTTAAGATGTAACCTGAAATTGTTGATATTTCTGAATTTGTTGATCTTGAGGATTGATTGATTGAGTATTAAGTGGTTTCATTCCTTTATTAACTGCTAAAACTATTGTTGTTCTCTTTTCAAAGGACTTAACTAGTTTACTAGCTTTCTTATCTTCATTAGAATCCTTCAGGAATGGCAGTTTAGAAGCCTCTTTCTATAGATTACTAGCTTTGTTAAGAAGTTTTTCAAAGGTTTTGATTGTAAACCCCTTTAGTAGAAGAGCAATAGGCCCATGGATATTCTTCAGAAGAATCTCCACTACATGTTG
This sequence comes from Dendrobium huoshanense, assembly GCA_016618105.1. Classification (NCBI taxonomy): domain Eukaryota; kingdom Viridiplantae; phylum Streptophyta; class Magnoliopsida; order Asparagales; family Orchidaceae; genus Dendrobium; species Dendrobium huoshanense. The sequence continues at coordinate 61,048,726 of CM028359.1, read as the reverse complement.
CTCTTGCAATTGGGGTTCACATTTCATCAAGAGATTTCTCCACCTCAAGATGTAGTCAACCAAAGACTCGCCCAATTTTTTTCTTTTCGATGACTAGATCACCAACGGTTACACGTTGTTGAGCTCCTGAGAATATTTTTAAGAAGAGACCCTCGATCTCTGTGAAAGTTTTTATTGAACCATTTGGCAAATTTGCGTACCACTCAAAAGCAATACCTGATAGACTACTCATGAACTGGCGAAAGAGTAGAGCATCCGACCCTCCTGTATTACAACAGCTTGCTCCAAAATGGGCCAAATGTTGTCTTAGGTTTTCTAAACAACTAAAATCTTTGAAAGAAGGTGACACGAAGCCCTTTAGGTAAGGAACCAAATCATATTCCTCGGGGTAGGGTCTACCCTTTGGAATAGATACAATTCCTTGGGAATGAGCTAAGGCCTCCCTTACCTAGGTTTTAATCATTTAACGGATATCTATGTCTGTTGGAGACACTAGGGAAGTAACCTTTGTAAGTTTTGGATTTGAATCTGACTTCCTGTTGTGCTTACCCACTGTGTGTACTGCAGGCTGCAACTACTCAGGTTTAGATTGTTCTAACTGAGTAAGCTGATTTTGCATTTGCTCGACTCTTATCATCATCTCCTCGACCTTTCTCTCAAGACTCTTGATATATTCATCATTTTCCTTCAGCCTAACAGAACTGTCTGAATCTGAGTTGACTGCTATTGATTCTTCCTCTTTACCAGACCGGTGTTTAGAAGGCTCAACATCCTTAGTTGATACTCGAGTTTTGACCATATGAATATCTACTACTAGATCTTCCTCCATCAATAAATCATCATCATATGGAATAAAAGCTTCGACGGCTTTCTTCTTAAGAATGTCTCTAATTTCTCACATTACCTCATCAACTGGTCTCCCATCAATTACCTCAGCGTTGATTGGTAAGTACCCTTTATAATCAATTATTTGATCGAACTCTTCTACAACTAGTTTAGCAAAGATGTCTTGAACTTTAATATCTTCTTCAGTGAGTTCTTCTGCGACTATTTGATCTAACATTTCTTCATCAGGATCTTGAATTGTCTCCTCCCCTCTGACTGTCCCAAGGTCGATGGTCGCAAGAGTGACATCCTCAGTAGGGTGAGGGATATCCATCGTAATTGGTGATGGAGGAGTTTGAACAATGAGAGCTCCAACATCAATAAGAATAGAATCCTCACATCCCTAAACTGGGAGTCGGGGGACCTCTATTGACGACTAAATTGGAGGTTCTCTGATTTGAATTCAAATAGACATGCTAAACTTTTTTTGTACATATGACTCATCTGGTGACATGGGCCTCTTGCCCTTGACATCAACTGGTTTCAACTCCTTAAGAACTTGTTTAGATCTGGCGATCACTAGGGCCAACTTGGATAGTTTTGAAGGTGAGGTCAGTTGTCTGCCACTAAGATGGTGACTCTGGTTGGGCCCAGTTAACATTATCTCCTCCATCTTTGCAGATGGGAGGCAAGGCACCCAATGATATCCATCTACTAGAACTGAAGTCACAGGTTGCTTAACAAACTTCTTATTTCTCCTTACTGGCTAAGGGGTCAAGTTCTCTGCTTCAAACTTTTCTTCTTTCAACACCTCCTTCTCGAGCTTATGTGAGATCACCCCCTTCAAGTGTCTCACATAATGTTTCTTAGTCTGACCTGTCTGAGCAGCATAGGTATGGATGATATTCCTCAACATTCTAGTCCTCAAAGTATGCTTTTCCTTTGGAGTTCTCTTAGGCGGAGTGCTACCTATCCTTGTAACTCTCTCCTCCCCCTTAGCAGCTACAAGGGGGTGAAAATTACTCCCTTTTAGGAGTGGAGAAGAGGTAGGGTTTGGCAGCTCCTCAGTAGCCTCAGGTTCGACTTTCATTAAGGCCTTCAGCTCAGCTAACTTTTTTGATTTGGTAATTTTCTTTCTCACCCTCCTAAGGTAGTTCTTCTTAGCATTCTTACTACTATAGAGGGTCTCAGAACTCGAGGTCCTTTTCTCAGACATTGTCTTTCCTTCAGTGGCGACTTCCGGCTTCTTCTATTCCTCAAAGAATCCTTTGGGTGCGGAAGCGATATCTAGTGCTGACCAGAGGCTAGGAGGGGCATCATTTTCGGCTCCTATAGCTAACTGAACTATCGGGGAATCCTTCTCACCCTCAATAGTGAAGTCTACCAGAGTGTCCCCATTCATTACTAGTCTCAGAGATTTAAACCCCACTCTAAACAGAATTGAATTCTCATAGATCAGCTCTTCAATCATTAAGTCGCGGTCCATTGAGAACAAAAGTTTTCTAGCCATTAGAAATGATTTGATTATCTGAGATTTTAAAAAAGAGAAGATTTGAATTAGAACTTTGAATTTGATTTTGAAAAGAAGTCTATATCTTATTATGTATATCAAATTATAAGAATTATAATCTGGTGTACGACGATATGTATAAAGGTTAACTTCAATTTAAAGAAAACTTGAGTTTTCATTGTATATGTCTAACTACAAACGAATGTTGTAGAAAGCATAAAACAATGATGATTTGAATTTGATTTTAATGGACTTCGAAAGGATGTTTGAATCTTAAAAGATTTTCCTCAAATTTTGAAACTCAATTTATTGAATTTGATTTCAAGATAATGGTTTACGGATTTCAAGAGGAAATTGTAAGAATTTTCACTTGACTCTTTTACTTTGCCGATCGACTTGGGGTAAAATGTCAGAGCCTCAATTTGATAAAAAGATTGAATCTTAAATTTGAATTTGAAAATGATTGAGTTTACATTGTACATGTTATACCACTAGGGAGTGTCGTAGTAATACATGTAACAATGATAATTGAATTTGATTCAAAAGATGAACATTTGAAAATTCAAAAATCCTGTAGCATTTCCCCTTATTTTTAGAACTCACTGTGTTGAATTTTTCATTCAACAAAAAGGTTCACAATAATTAGGGAAAATTTTAAAAAACTGACTCCACTCTTTTCATTCTAGTTAGTGGCTTAGGAATGGAATGTCAGAGTTTAACTTTGCTGGAAGAATTGAATTTTTGAATTGAATTTTATATTTGACCACATATATTGAATCATAAAGATTACAATCCAATATGTAGTAATACGATGTAGCAATTGCTTAGAATTAGAGAGGACTTGAATTTTACTAAAGAATTAGAAACTTTAATTTTGAAGTTGAAGAACTTCTCTATAAGTTATATAACTTACCACGCTATTGATTAATCTAAGCATGAGAGTTTCTAACATTTATAAAAAGGTTTGAAAAGAGCTAGGCCTGACTCTTTCGCTCTACCAATCAAGTTGGAGGCAAAATGTCAAAGTCTGACTTAGAGGGAGGTTTCCTACACTCACCTCTCATTTGACATGTCTTAATTAAGTTGCCCACAGTCACCCAAGAGAGAAATGAGAGAGGGACCAACTGAAAGAACGGTAGTCAAAACTACCAATTCAATAAAATTTATACCGCTATTAAAGATGGAGAGAGAAATTTATCCCCAATGGAGTTGCCATGTAGTTTTGAAAAAGATTAATTTTTTTTGGAATAATTTGAATTTGAATTTTGAAATCAAACATCCATTAATAATAATATATCACCTCGAAAGGTAAAAATAAAATCTCTTAATGAGTTTAGATTCAGGATTATAAATTTGATCCCAAATATCATAGCCAAATTTGGGAGAGAACTACATATGATTCTAAAGGATTAAAATGGTGTTCAATCAAGTTTTTAGCTATGATAGTTTGGATATAGTATCATTAATTTTGTACTCGAATTCACAATAATGACTGATATGTATCCCTGGAGGAATAAAATATCACTCACTGCCTATTATTCAATAATAATAATAATGATCACCATTTTTTTGTTTGAATTCCCAAAGATAATTAATTAAAGTTTTAAAATTTTGAATTCTAAAAATCTTTTCTGGGTTTCTAAATCTTCTACGAATGCAAGCCCTCGTAGTTAATTACATCATAGGAAATCAGAGTTTCCTACGAATACTCTCGATTAAAATAGCGGTAAAAATTCTATTTAAGATTTCAAGGCTCGATATCAAAGGAAGGTAAGGTTTGGAATTTGAATAGGGATTGGATCATGTTTAAACACTTATTTTTAGAGTCAAAGGAAGAGGAATAGGGAGTGTTTTGAGATTCTGAATCACTACAGAAACACCCCCAGCCTATCATAAGTGTCGGGCTCGAATCTGATTGAAAAGATATTTTAAGTTTGAGTGATCAATTTTATTAGAACATTAAGATTCAATTCTCGGAGGTTGAGGTCCTATAGCTCGAGCCTGCCTCAGAACCTAAGTCTAAATTGGGTACTGAAAAGTTACCAGAACCTAACTAATGCAATGCAAATCTAGACTTACCTTAGCCTAGATTGTGGAGCCAGCTAAACCACCTAGGCACTTTAAAATCATATATCTAGTCATTTTAATGTTGAGTGGTAGAGAAGTTAATTAGATTAAGATTTAGGAAAGTAGGGCCGACATGTAGAGCGGATCCTAATTGGCCCCTTTGACTTATGTTGGATATTTGATGTCTAAATGAAAGTAATTAAATATTCGACTCTTTTAAATTTGTTACTAATGTGATGCATTCCAGTCAACTCGATTGAATGCATAAATCCAAATTAAGCAGTTTAAAAATTTGGCTTAGAAAATATATTTTTTCCTAAATATTGCACAATATCCCCTTGACAGTTCAGCACCCTCACAGGCCAGGTGGCCTGCCAGAACTCGCAGGCAGGGAGGTGCATAACATGGTAGAGAAGGTATAATATGATGCATGAAAAACCCTCAGTGAGTCTGAGCTTACTTCTTAAGACCGTTAGAGTTTATATCTAATCATAGAAATTTTAACTTTAATTATTGTAGAAAAATTTTGACCGGTCCTTATGAGCCTATAATCATATTCCAGGCTAAAGCAAATATATCATGCAAGCAAAAAGACTAGAAAAATAGGCAGTTCTATTGTGCAATCAACTAAATTAATTATTCAAATTGAAAGTCCATAGGAAAGTGCCTTTTAATATTACATCCAGGAATTGCAGAAAAGTAAAGTGGTCAGGCACCATTGACAACAACCCGGATTATATTCCTAAGACTTAAGTGATTTTGAGATTTGGGATTCTTCTCGTTATTCATTTCTTCATCTTCTCACAAGCATCTTGATTCGTTGGTTCCGGATATCCAAATGAAAAGAAACTCCCCCTTGAACGGGGTGTTATCTTTCTTCTTTGGATATTTGAAGAGTATTCTAAGTTGATCTACCAAAATAAAGAAGACTCTCCCCTTTAGGGATGTCTTCCCCTCTTTGGAATTCAAGTTGGATAAAAACATCCTAACTTAAATCACTTTAAAGCAATTATAACAATTATATAATCAAATTACATTTAAAAAAATAAAATTCCTTTTGTTTATTTGAGATGACTCCTGCGATGGACAACTTCATACACTGTTGAACATCAAGCACTATGGACATTGTACAATACGATCATTACAAAAATCATGGATTTGGTTTGGTACAATCTCTGGGAGAACCAATTTTATATAATATTAATCATATTGTATGAACCGTATAGTACAATACGATCAATGATTAATAATTTTACATGTTTTGATTATTGGATATTGAGGGGTTAATTAAGAAAGATTTTAGTTAGTGTGTACAGTATGAACCAAATCATACCATATGATTAGCACATAATTAGTATCTTTCTTAACCTCTTGCAGCTAGTTTGTTGACAGAGCATAATAGATCATATAGTACAAATTAAAATCAAATAGTATGAAATAAAGTCGTATAGTATAAAGACAAAATAATATAATAAGATTTACTAAAAAAAACTCTCTCAAAAATATTTTTCTCTCCCCCCCTCTATGTGTGCAAGGTTTTTTTTTTTTTTTTTTTTGAGAAAAACAAATAGCTTGCATTAAGAAAAACCAAAACTATTACAAACTAGAATCTGATTCCTCCTTTAACAATTGCATAAATGAAGGAGGAATCTTTTTAGAAGAAAAATAAACCCAAAAAAAGTTACTCAAAAGAGCATAATTAGCAGATAAATTGGCCAACTTATTACAATCTCTTTTTGCCCAATTAAAAACTACATAATTAAATTCATTTAATAAATGAAGTTCTTCCTTCCAATTGCCGCCCAAATCTTATAAAGTTCTAATGATTTTCTGGTTGTCACCTTCAATAATTATTCCTTTGAAAGTACCCAACCAATCTTTCCTGATTTCTTTTATGATCTTTAATGCCAAAAGTTCTAGAAACATACATCCCAATGAATACAACTATGCCCATAAGCCAAAAGAAACCTTCCTTTGATATCTCGGATTACACCTCCAACTCCTGCTCTGTACAATTTCAACAAGCATGCATCCACATTAATCTTGATCCAATAGGGAGGGTGAGGGTACCAACGATCCGACAGTCTATCTAACTGATTAGTACCCCAAAAGCTCAATTTAACTTCATCAAACTTAAAAGATATTGAAGAATATCTTATTGGATTAATAGCAATCATTAAGGAACTATCATCTTTACCTCCACGAAGAAATTTATTTCTAGCACGCCAATAGAAGTAAATTGAATTATAGTATATATTAATAATGAAACTATGTTCAGTAGCATATTTGTCCATCCAATTTCAGCATTCATGAAATGAATCATAAGTTGGGAAACCAAACCCCTATTTATTGAGCTGATTAACCACCTCAACATCTTCAAACACTTGACCATGACATTTTCCAGGTCTTCTTTTTCACTGCATCCTCCCGGACATCCAAATTTGTCTTAGATTCTTCTATTATAGAGAAAATGGAATGTAAGTAATGCATTATTGAAGATGCGCCACCAAAAAACTTCCACCCAAGGATGAAGTTTAATACTTTTGAAACATTTCCAATACAAGTTATCTGAATTTTCTTATATAAATGCTTTATAAGTTAGAGCTGAGATGGAACCACCAGGATTATGATAGATCAGTTCTATATAATCTTCTCCTTCCAGATTAATTGGAACATTAAAAATTAAGCAGATAAGGTCATTCTAAAAGAGTAATTTTAACTTGCTAATGTTCCAATTTCCATCAACCATAAGATAATCAACTGTAAGGTTTTCTTGTTCTGGAATAACCATAAAAGTAGGCCATCCATTCAACCTTTTATCCAAGATCCAAATGTCATTATAAACATCAATAGAGCATCCATTACCAACCTTCCATCTAATAACATTTTTCAGCGAATCCAAACCATTTGCAATAATTTTACAAGAACTCCTTTTTTCTATCAACAAACTCTCCACCATCACAACCATACTTCACTCTAATCATTTTAAACAACAATGAATCTTTATCTTGGATTAAATTCCAAGCTAACTTTTTTCTTAATGGCTGAGCAATATTAGAGTATGAACGAACACCCCTTCTCCCCAAGATTTTTCGTTTGCATAATTTTCTCCAACTAACATAGTGAATACCAAGTTTTTCATCATTCTTGTTCCATATGAAACTCTTACATATCTTATCTAATTCATTCAACACACTTTTTTGGAACAAGAGCAAGAATACCATAAAAGATCAGAATGGAGAAGAAAATTTATTTTATAAGAGTAAATTTTCCAGCCAGCGAAATGAACTTAGATCCCCAAACATCAACTAATCTGATAGCCTTCTCGATGATGAAATGGAAGTTTGCTGCTACTAATCTCCTTAATGAAACTTTAATTCTTTAACCACCTTAAAGACCATTATACGTTCAATAGACTTCTTCTTCTTCTTAACATATTGTTTGATTGAAAAATGTATGTAGTTTTGAAAAAGATTAATTTTATTTGGGAATAATTTGAATTTTAATTTTGAAATCAAACATCCATTAACGATAATATATCACCTTGAAAGGTGAAAATAAAATCTCTTCATGAGTTTAGATTTAGGATTATAAATTTGATCCTAAATATCATAGCCAGATTTGGGAGAGAACTACATATGATCCTAAAGGATCAAAATGGAGTTCAATCAAGTATTTAGCTAGGATAATTTAAATGTAGTATCATTAATTTTGTACTTGAATTCATAATAATGACTGATATGTATCCCCGGAGGAATAAAATATCACTCACTACCTATTATTCAAATACAATAAAAATGATCGCCATTTTTTTGTTTGAATTCCCAAATATAATTAATTGATGTTTTAAAATCTTAAATTTTGAAAATCTGTTCTGGGTTTCTAAATCTCCTACGAGCGCATGCCCTCGTAGTTAATTACATCGTAGGAAATAGGAGTTTCCTACGAATACTCTAGATTAAAATAGCTATAAAAATTCTATTTAAGATTTCAAGGCTCAATATCAAAGGAAGGTAAGGTTTGGAATTTGAATAGGGATTAGATCAAGTTTGAACACATATTTTTAGAGTCAAAGGAAGAGGAATAGGGATTATTTTGAGATTCTGAATCGCTTCAGAAACACCCGAGCCTATCCTAAGTGTTGGGCTTGAATCTGATTGAAACGATATTTTAAATTTGAGTGATCAATTTTATTAGAAAATTGGGATTCAATTCTTGGAGGTTGAGGTCCTATAGCCCGAGCCTGCCTCGAAACCTAAGTCTAAAATGGGTACTGAAAAGTAACCCGAACTTAACTAATGCAGTGCAAATTTGGACTTACCTCGACCTGGATTAGAGAGCCAGCTAAACCACCTAGGCACTTTAAAACCATATATCCAGTCATTTTAATGTTGAGTGGTAGGAATTTTAATTACATTAAGTTTAAGGAAAGCGGGGCTGAGATTTGGAGCGAATCCTAATTGGCCCCTTTGACTTATGTTAGGTATTTGATTTCTAAGTGAATGCAATCAAATATTAGACTCTTTTAAATTTGTTACTAATGCGATGCATGCTAGTCGACTCGATTGAATGCATAAATCAAAATGAAACAATTTTAAAATTTGGCTTAGAAAATATATTTTTCCCTTGAGATTGCACACCATCCCCTTGATAGATCGGCACCCTCATAGGCCAGGTGGTCTGCTAGAACCTGCAGGCGGGGAGGTGCCTAACAAGGTAAAGAAGGTATAATATGATGCATGAAAAACCCTCGGCGAGTTCGAGCTTACTTCTTAAGACCGTTAGAGTTTCTATCTTATTTTAAAAATTTTAACTTTAATTAATGTAGAAAAATTTTAACCGGTCCTTATTATCCTACAATCGTATTCTAGGCTAAAGCAAATAAGACCTACAAGCGAAAAGACTAGAAAAGCAGACAGTTCTATTGCACAATATAGTAAATAAATCAACTAAATTAATTACTCAAATTAAAAGTCCATAGGCAAGTGTCTTTTAATATTACATCCCAGAATTGTAGAAAGTAAAGTGGTCGGACACCACTGACAACAACCCAGATTCTATTATTAAGACTTAAGTGATTTTGAGATTTGGGATTCTTCTCATTATCCATTTCTTCGCCTTCTCATGAGCATCTTGATTCGTCGGTTCCAGATATCCAAATGAAAAGAAACTCCCACTTGAATGGGGTGTTATCTTTGTTCTTTGGATATTTGAAGAGTATCCTAACTTGATATTAGAATTTATTATGAGTTGAATGCCTTTGAGTTAGTTCAATTTGGAATTTTCTTGAATTAGTTATGATATTTCAAATTTTAAGTATTTAGTAGATTTTTCAAAAAAATTTAATTAAGAGGTTTCTATTGATTTTATTCAAAATCTACTCTCAACTCCTTGAAATCAACTCCAAAGGTCAGGAATGACCTATGGAGGGATTCCCAAGTGTTTGGAAATTTTTTGGAATTTTTATTTATTTTTAATTAATTAATTTAATTAAATAGTGAATTTTAATTAAAAATAAATTAAGTGCAAGTTTGCTATCAAATTAAGTTGGTTTTAGTTTTCTTTGATTAAGGATTTAATTCTGGTTAGTTTGAGGTATTATTTGTATTTGTTGAATTTAAATTTGATTTATTAGAATTTTTAGAAGTCGTTAAGGCTTAATTAAGGTTTAAACTTAAGAAAATTAATTAAGGGACTTAATGACTTCTAAAACCAGTGAAAATTGTTCTATGGGTTTTATGTGTCACTAAGTTTAAGTGTTCAAAGTTTCAAGTCATGAGGATTTGTATCCTAATTATTGAAAATTTTCTAAGTTCTATAAACATAGGTCCTTAATTATTGTCCTTAATGGCACTAGGTTGTAGGTTTGCAATCAATGTCATTCTAACCCTTGAACATAACATATACATAAACATGCATAACCACAATCAATTCCTAAATCTAATAGAGCCTTAAACTATATGGTGTGTGCACCCTAAGCTTGCAAGAGACAAAATATACTTAATTAGTTGGAAGATTAATCAATGAATAATTAACCAAATAATTACTCATTGATTAATCCATAATCCCCATCAATGCTATTCAATCAAGCTTAATCTAGGTTCAAAATTTCAAGGGATCTCTCGAATTTTCAAGATTTGAATATATATAATTTTAAAATATACATATATATAAGCCTACAAATGAAATATAAGTTTTAAAATTAAATAATTAAAAATATTATCAAAATATATTAAAATATCTTTGAGAGATCCCCTGACTTCCAAAGTTATTTTGAAAATAAAATTTTAATTTTTTAAATAATTAATATAATATTTAATTAAATATTAATTAAATATTAGGATATTCATATAATTCAAATTAATCAAAATAAATTAATTTTTAAATTTTTAAAATAGCTTTAAATTAAAATATTTGAAAATATAAAAGTTTTGATATATTATTTAAATTTTTTTGAATTAATTTAAATTTAATGTGAATTTTCAAAGTTGAAAATTAATTAAAGCTTTTAAAATGATTTTAAATTAATTAGCCCTTAAAATAAGTATTAAATAATATTAAATTAAGTTTTAATTACTCTCTAGAATTTTAAATTATTTAAAATCATCTTATTTAAAATTTTAAAATTATTTCCAATTTTAATTTTAATTGAATATTAGTTAGATGGTTAAAATAGTTAATTAATTGAAAATTAATTCAAATATAGAAATTTTTTAAATTATATTTAGTTTAAAAAATATTAAATATTAAAATAAATTATCTAATTTTTTAAAAATAATATTAAATTTTCTATATTTTGAAAATATTAAATTTAGATTAAATATATAATTAATAATTAAAAGGTTTGAATAATTAAAATTACTTAATATTCTTTAAATTAATTATAGGTTAAAATTATATATATATATATATATATATATATATATATATATATATATATATATATATATATATATATATATATATATATATATATATATATATATATATATATATATATATATATATATATATATATATATATATATATATATATTAAATGACTTTAAATTAATATTAATTTTAAAATAAATTATATAATCTTATATTAGTTTTCATATATTATATATTTTTATTATTTAAAATGACTTTTAACTTTTTTTTTTAATTTAAAATGATTTAAATTATAATTTAAATCATTTATATAAAACTGGGTGCAGGTAGTCCATGTGGCATTCCCTGGTTCATACAGCACATACGGCGGTGGCGGCGGGACCAAAATGCGATGGCGGTGGCGCCATCATGGCACTCTCTGATTGGGCCAGCAAAACACGACCGACCGCGGCAATCATTTGGCATTATTTGCACGGTAGCGCAATCAACACCAAATGATTGGTGGCGGTGGACATTGAATTCGTAGTCACTAATCCACGTCGGCGTGGATTTTTTATCGTTGGATATTTTGCTATTTTGGATACACAGTTCAGATCTGGGCGGATAGATTATTTCATCGTGGAGTCCAATCTACAGTTAATCAGAGCCATGGAATGGATTGATCTGGACCGTTGATCCAGCAATCGATGGTCCAAAAAGCGTACACCAGAGCCAGGCTATAAAAATGCCCTATAACTAGTTTTTTTCCTCGTTTGCTCAAAATATTTAACCAATTGATTTGAAAATTTTAACCTATAATCTCTTAATGAAGAGAATAAATGGGAATGTGATTTTTAAAATTAAAATGCACTATAATGAATGCTATTTAATCTAGTGTACCTAGATCTTAGGTTTGAGATTATACCTTGTATAATCACTGGATTTGGATGAACTCGAACTCTATGAACTTATAGTTTGTCCAAGTGTAGTCCACTAGAAGGCCCCTTGAGCTGAAAAAGCTTGGATCGAGTGCTACACCTCCTTGAATGAACTTGAGCTAGGTTCGACGGGAAACTTGCCGGAAATTGTTTTGATTGGCCGGGTTTGAATGGGGAAGTGTTGAAGAAGGCCTGGTGAGCTCCAGGAAAAAGAAGGATGGGATTGAGAGGCTCTGGTTGGACTGAGAGATCTAGAGTTGGAATGAGACTCATTTTGAGTCTTTTGCCCTATTCAATCAACTCCAGATTGAATGGAGGGCTAGGATTCATTTGGTTGGACTCCAGATGGCCGCCCCCAATCCAGGGAGTTGGTAGGAGTAGGGGGAATCAAGGACAAGGGTACATCCTAGGTGGAAAGGGTGTTATGTCCTTCTAGGGCATATGGAATTAATCTAAACCATTGGATCTTGATCCAAGGGCTGAAGTGGGCCCTAAGAATTTTCTAGAGTCTATTAGACCTGTTAGGGCTGAGTTGGCATGGGTATAAAGGTAATTTGAGCTTGTTTGATCAAGTTTGACCACTCATAATGCCTTAAATTGACTGTTTGACCAGTCAAAGTCTAGGTTGATTGATGAGGTGGCAATGAGGGGTCTTGAGCTACTGGTGGAGTGATTTTGAATGGAATGGGTTAACTCCTATGAGATTATTTAATCATTTTGGAAGGTTGTTTGACCACCCATTGACTATTTAACCAGTCAATGGGCACAAGGATGCTAAGGTGGAAGTCAAGTGGCCTCAAGGGATGGTTTAGGAGTGGTTGGAGAAGGCTTAATAAAATCCATTTGGAGTTTGAGTGAATTAAAGTGTGTATGTGAAGGGTTGACCATGGGTCAAGGTTTGACCAAGTCATATCAAAGTGGTTTGACTTCAAATAAGTTTGAATGGATTTGACTTAGGTTTTGATATTGGTTTGATAGCTTGAATGGGTTAGATATGTCAAATGGGTTGAAGTGACCCATTTAAAGCCTTAAGGGGCATTTGGGTCCACCTAGGTTAATTGGGTCAACCAGGTTGACCTAAGAGGTGGGTCTAAGCTCAACAAGTTTAGTTTGATATTTAAAAATTTTTGGAAGTGGTTCCAATCAATTTGGTGATCATTTGGTTTGAAATTGTTATTTGAATCCTTAAGGGGTATTTTGGTCATTTTGACCCCTGGTCAACTGGGGGTCAAAATGGGTTCACCAAACTGTATTTTAATGTTCAATAGCTCATAATCAAGTGTATGGAAGTGATTTGAGGCTTTGTAGAAAGCTCCAAGGTCAAAATTCACTGGGTGGCAGGTCTAGTGGCATAGGATGTAAATATTAGAAGGTTTTATAGCCTTTGGATTTCAATTTAATGAGGTTAAAGGCCTCAGAACGTGCTCAAATTTGGAAGGTTACCTCTAGAGACATGTCTTATCACTATGCAAGTGATAGACTCTGAATCAAAAGTCATTTCATTAGGTTTTGAAGTGTTTGAAAAATTTTTGGAAAAGGCTTTCAGGACTTAGACCTTTGGCCTTGGATTTGAGTCTGGATTGATCTAAGATCTAGGTAGATCCAAAGGGTTTGGATTGGTCCTAGTGACCTCATACAAAAATGAGGTCAACACATGTTTCCCAAATAAAATGGATGATTTCCTCATATTGATCCTCTGCTCGGTCCATCCACAAAATTCATTAAGGATATTTTTGATTTCCTTCACTTCTTTAATTTTTGCTTCAGAGAATATTAGAATATCATCTGCATATAACATATGAGAGATTATAGGCCCATTTGAAATAATGCTGACTACCAAATAATGTTCTTTTTTTTTTAAACATGTTAGAGAGTAACTATGAGCAAAGATGAACAAATAAGGGGATAAGGGGCAACCTTGTTAAAATCCACTTTTTGCTTCAATCCAGGAGGAAATCCTTCCATTTATCAGTAAAGAGAATTTAGGTTTTTGTACACACTCCATAATCCATCTTGAGAAAACCAGTGGAAATCCAAAGTATTCCAAAACATCACTTAAAGTCTTCCATTACATACTATCATATGCTTGCTCCATGTCTATTTTAAATGAAACCAGCCCTTTTGATGATTTTAAAAATCTAAATTTGTGAAACACTTCCTGAGCAATAAGAGTGTGAACCATCAAAGACCTACCACCCAGAAAAGTAGTTTATTCCACATATATTAATTTATGAATAGCTATTTTCATTCTGTTTAATAGAATCTTAGCCACTAACTTATATATAGTCCTGCAACGACTAATAGGCTTGAAATGAGTTTGATTTGTTGGATTGTAAACTTTAGGAATAAGCACAATTAAAGTTTCTTTCCATCTATTATTCATCTCTCCCGAATGGAAAAAAAAAAAAAAACTTAATTGCATTCCATATATCATCTTTTAAAGCACAAAAATGTTTTGATAAATAAGTAAGATATACCATCATTTCCAGGAGAGATATTGGGCTTCGATTTGAAAACCATTTCTTCCACCTCCTCTAGCGATAGTTCTTTAGTTAAGGACCTCTTATCATTTTCATCCAGTGAATAATTAAGAATAGGTCAGCCATTAACATTGCATCTCTTATCCCTCCATTTCTCAATAAAGGAGTTTAAAAAATGTTAGTAATTTGATCTTGGTCTTCCACCTCCATCTCGTCTCCATTAAGAGTTTTTACAATTCCATTTGCATGCCTTCTAGTAGAAGCAAATGAATGAAAAAATTAGAGTTATTGTCCATATCCGACAGCCAACTTATCTTAGCTCCCTATTTCCACCAGGAGCTCAACCGAGCCAAAACAGAGTTCAATTCAACAACCTTAGCTTTAATACACCAAGTGTCTTCATCCGAAAGCAAGCCAATCTCAGCTTCTTTCAATTATAATTCAAAGATTTCTTTTTTTAGTTCTTCTTTTTTATTTTCATATTTGTTATGCTTGGATTTGTTCCAATAGTATAAAGGTTTCAATGTTCTCTTGAATTTGTTGTTAAATAATTCAGCAAGATTTCCTTTAGAACTCTTGCTCCAAGTTGATTTGACTATTTCCTTTGCTACCAGATACAAAGCCCAAACTTCTTCATACCTAATAATCTTCTCCGAATTGAATTTTTCCTCCAAGAAATTGAGTAAAATAGGACAATTGTTCGATGCCACTCTAGCAATGTGTTTCACCACCAAACAATTAGGAGAATTCAAAGCAGCAGCATTTAAAAAGTGTCTATCCAATCTTTCCAAGGTCCTTGCTCCACCTACTTTATTGTTACACCAAGTAAATTTTGGCCCAATAAAGTTGATCTCATGTAAATCATTATTAACTAAGAAGGTTTTCATCTTTTTAGAAGAAAGAGAAAATCTAAATCTCTTCCCACCTCTTTTATCTTCTTTTGACAATAAACAATTAAAATCCCCCTCAATAGCCATAGGGAGATTATTTGTAGAAAACTCTTATAGCTTATCCCAAAGAACCCTTCTCTGAATAACCTCCTTACTGCCATACACAGTAGAAACCCTCCACAACCCTTTTTTTTTAACCATAAGATCTCTTATAACCACCCGTTGGGAGAAATTCATAATAAAAAAGGATGCAATCTTAATTTTCCACAAAATAAGAATACCTCCTAACAAGCCATCTAAAGGAACTTGAAAGAAATCCCAATCCTCTCCAATAAGAGAATTGACCTCCAACCTACTAAAAGAAGAAACCTTAGTTTCTAAAAATCCCACAAAAAAAACTCCATTATCTTTCACCACTTCTTTGAAATATAGAAAAGCTTGTTTCTTTCTAGCTCCTCTACAATTCCAAAACATGATTGAAGCCATTAACAATTCAAAGGGGAAGAAGTCCTCACCTTGTCTTTCCCATCTCCATCTTTCTTTCTATTTCTAGAAATCAATTTTATAGGGCCCAGAATCCTGAGTTCCTTAGCAAATTTAACTTTTGAATTAGATGAACCCTCATCCAAATGTCCCCTTGCCAACTTCAGATCTAGATCCCGAGAAAAAGAAAAGCAGGCACTAACCAAATTATTTGAGATACTAATATTAGTTTCATCTACCTTTCCATCAATTTCAACCTCTTGAACAATATTTTCTTCAACATCTGGAATAATCTCACCATCTTCAAGTAAATTAGAAAACACAACAATCTTATTACCTCCATTTAATAAGGACACCTTACTATCAGGAAAAACCACCCCGCCCTGTATATTTCTTTCACCTTGGTTAGGATCTATTTTTTCAACTGGATTACCACCCACATTGAGATCATTCTCTGCTTGGTCAAAGACAGGTTCCTCCTCAATCGGCTTCCATTTATTCTTATTACCATCCAGCTTGACCAAATATTCCTTCATAATAGTCTTTCTTTTTTGTATTTCAACCTTCTTATGATTAAAATTCTTCTTCTTCCCATAATGAACATGAATCCAAGGACCATAAGTAGATTCAATCTCCTTTGAAGTATCTCCCACTTTCCCAACAAAATTAGAGCTAGAAGAATTACCCGAATTGAATGCAGTCTTCTCACCAGTCTCATAACTTTTGGAAACATTTTGATTGTTTCCAATAATCATTTTAGAACTGCCATTTTTGGAGTGACCAATTCTACCAGAGTTGTAGTATATATTAGGAACCTTTTCATATTCAAAATTCTAATAAAATCTTCCCGATCTTCCTTCCACCCAGATGCCAAGTGGGAGTTTTTTTTTTCTAATTGAATATGAACACAAATCCTTGCAAATTCCCTCTTCCCCCATTAGAACATATTTTCATCTATTAAATAAGGCTTAACAACCTTAGATTCAATCCTATAAACATTGATATCATCCTAGCATTGTAAAGGCAAACATGGAATTCTAATCCAAATAGGAGCAGTTAGACCCTTTAATGTATCAAGTGAAAACTGAGGTTACCACTTACTTAACATACCAAGGTCCATTTGAAAGAACCAAGTTAGCCCCCTCCTCATCATCAAATGCACATAGCATCCAACCCTTACCAAGCCAAGTAAGGTTAAATTTCCCCAATTGCATCCATTTTCTCTTTAATTCAGAATTTATAACCTCTTCTCCAAGAGATTTTGATGTTTTGATTTCCTTAAAAACCTCTTCAAAATCCTTGTTTATACTTAATACATCAGAAATAATTTTTGATTTGATTTCCGTTAGTTCTACATAACAGCTTTCCGACACCTCAAGAATCTTTAAAAGATTCCCACCATCATCAGTCATTACAATTTTTCCTTTCCTGATATTAGGGATAACCTTCCTTATATTTAATAATCCTCCTTTATGGATCGTTAATAGTTTAACTTTGTTAGTATTCAAATGACCATTATTGAAAGCAACATCTTCTGCCAAGGCAATCCCTCCAACATAGGCGGAGATGATTTGAAAAAACCTTGAGGATGAGATGTAGGCATTCTGGATGTTAATCTATGATCAACCCTTGAAGCTTGGTCAGACGATGATCGGCAAATCAATCGCCATTATCGAAGAATCACAAAATTACGTCAAAATAATTTTTGAATAACCTATTTCTCTCTCTAGAAAACCATAGTGTCTCTCTCTATTTACATGATACAACTCAAGAAAGGAAAAAATATAGAACAAATTGAAAAATAAAGATGATAATCCAAGTCTACCCAGTCTTGAGCTAATCAAAATTACAAGGGAATGGTGGACTAATTTCATGAAATGTTAGTACACACAAAACAAATAAGAATATCATAGAATTAGGATAAAGTAGAAATAGACACAATAATATTTGTTATCATCAAAATGATAGTGCTTGGATCAAATTTTCAATAAAACCATTAACCATTTTTATTTCACCTAGGAGCTTGTTGAAGGAGTAAAGAGGAGGAAGTGTAAGAAGAAAGATAAATAGAGGGAAAGGATTCAAAGGAAAAAATTGAGGGATTTGTTCGTCAAGCTAGTTTAACATATTATAGAGCTCAAGGTAGACTTCTAAACCTCTATCTTTGATTTCAATTTCAATAAGTTCATAAATAGATTTGAACAAAAAAGTATTTTTCTTGAGTTTTTTGAATTTTTTCACCATGTGATTATTTGTATATTATTGCACTCCCTTTTAGAAATATTATGATTATATGAAATCAAGTTTTAATAGTTTGATTTCCTCATATGAATTCCTATGTATATAATAAAATTATGGATTTTTAAGCAAATATAGTTGTTATATAAAAGTTTTAAAATGTTTATTTGAATATTTTTCTAAAGTAATAAATTAAAAAGAAAATTTCAGTGAGTATCCTATTTTATAAGCAATTGACATTTTACGAGCAAGTCTGTCATCATTTGAATATTATATTAGATGTTTAATTTAATTATGATTACATTATAATTACATTATACAATACATGGCATTGTAGATGTTTTATGCTGATGTAGAAAATAGTGCACTCTATTATGTTATAAGAGCTTTATATGTATTTTTTTAGCCCTAAGCGTTTGATGCATATAAGGAGGAATTCTGGACCCCACTTATTGGAAGCAAGTATGGGAGATTTATGGGGCATATTTTATGTTTATATACAAATTTTTTATGCTTTATTTGTGGATAAATTATATGCTAGTGAAATTGCTTGCCACTATAAATTCATATGCTAAATGCTCCCATCTAACATAAGTGCAGTGCAAGTGTCATTTAAGTAATAAAGTGTTATGAGAAGTGTGCCAAACCCATAGATCCTTGAATCCTAATCATAATATTTTTAGGTTTTAAAGTATTCCATTTAAATACTCCAAATTTTTCTATTATTCCACCATCAATGCAATATTTCACACTAGATCTTAAATTTATATATGGCCATTGCTGAAATTAAATTATGCATGGGAGATGTTGAAAAAAATAAATCATTTTTATATATAAGATTCTACATTAGGATATAACATTTTTTTCACATCATAAATCCAAAACTAAAAGTTTAGCCAGCCATAAAAATAAAATTAAATAAAATACTTTCTATTACTTCCTTAAGAAAGAAGTACAAATATAAATAATGAAGAAAATATCACCTAGAATGAATAATCCCAAATAAATTCTATAGATAGAGTATTCTCGAAGTGATTCTCTCTTACATGATAGCTCTCCTCACTCCTTTCAACTCCTAAGTGTAATTTTCTCTCTATAAGGATGACTAGACACTCCACTACACATTACTCAATATACTTTGGTCTCTCTCTTACATTGAAATAAAAAATACTATTTATACTTATTATAAAAAAGATCATGTGCCATGGTGCTCGATAGTACGGCACCACTGTATAACAATATGAACTAGCACCTCAACATTGCTTAATGTTCTCTATTTTTGTGTTAGGCTTCCCTACCATGATTGTTGGTTGATCGAGCGTGATGCTTGATTGATTTTGCATGATACTTATCTTCTCTAACTTCTTTTGGATGATGCTACAAAATCTAGTCGTTGTTGTTCTTGCATACATCATCTGATGCTGCAATGTTTAGTTCTTCTGAGGTTAATGATTAAACATTCAATTATTTATAATTTTTCTAGGAGTCTGATGTTACAAGGTTCACTTACGGTGTTGTGAAACTGGTTAGTGATGTATTATTGACCTTTTTTAATTCAAGATGTTGAATTAAATGAACTTTCTTGAGGCTCTAGTGTTGTAATATCTTATTCTAGTACCTAGGCATTAAAGACATTATGGAGCTGATCGTTTTTAGCACTATGATGCTAGTTCTAAACTTTTCAATTTTTGCTCCTTACCTAAGATATTCATATACAACATAAACTAAAATGCATATCTTTATTGGAATTTAACACAATAAAATACATCATATTTTTTTCTTAACAAATTTCCCTAGATCTTGTCCTCAAGAAATTGTGTTTGCACCTTCAATCAACTCATTGTTCCAAATAAAAAGAAGTTACAAATTAAAAATGATTAAAATGTAAGATAATACTCCACTATTTAGATTTGAATTGTAATAATCAAAATGTGAAAATTTTAATTTAAATGTTCATTTAACAAAGCATCTTAAGGAATTAACTTCATTAATATCTGAATTAAACTTCTCAACTACAAGTGTTTGTGTAATTGGACTACTAGTTTAGATTGAATGGTTTATCATTTAGGAATTGGTCGTACATTATTTATTTTTTAATTTCATATATAAACCTTCATATGTATTATCTTACTTATACATTCGTTTTTAAAATTAGTTATTAGAATCCTTTAGGAATTGGTCGTACCTTTTATATGTATTTCAATTCTTTCTTTTTAATGCACATGAGTTCTAAAATAATGATATTGAATATATGATTAACTTTATTCATTCAAGTGATCCTAAATTAGAATAATGTAAGTATGCACAAGTTTACTAATTTCATACTTGAGTTTATAATGATTTTTATAAATCAAAACTAAGTACATCCTTTTCTAAATTTAGTTATTCAATCTTATAATCAATAGTCAGTGCGTTATTATTATCATACCTCTTATGTTCTATATGAAGTGCTAATTTAGATAATTTTCCTTAGTTTCTTGTGATATTTTTTAAATAGAAAACTATTGTTCATTATTCATTTAATTTAGCAACCATAGTTTTGCATTATTCATATTTTTAAGTAATTTTAAATTAAAAATATTTTTATTAGTCAAATGAGCTATCAAAATGCATTTATAAGAGGACATTCCAACTAAAGCAAATAAGAAATTTAGTTAATAAAAAATTACATAAACAACGTAAACAACAAATAATACTAAAGTGTGAAATAACAAAATGAGCAAAGAAAAATACTAAAAGCTCTTTTTTATTTGAATGATAATTGGTACAAAAGGCAGCTACAATAAGTCTACTCAGTATATAACTATAAATAACATGTGCACTAATTCACTAACCATTCACAAAAACATATGCAACCATAGCCATCACAGGATCTTCCAAGTGAATTAAATGAAAAATAAAAAAAGAAAAAATAACAACAATATCATCATCTCTATCTATCTCTCTATCTCTCTGAAAATGAAAATAAAATCAAAGAAAAGTAAAACAACAACAATAAAACAACAAGCATCAATCCCAATCCTCTACCTCTTCCTCCTCCTCCTCCTCCTCTTCATCATAATCATATGCTACTGCAAGTGGGTGACAAACATAAAAATTATACAAAGGAGAAGGCAAAAACTAAAGCTAATCGTGGTTTTTAACAAATAAACTCCTCCTAAACATATTATCTAACACTTTCTTAATTTGTTAAATGTAGTTATGTTTTATTTGCTTTATATCCAACATGTTGGAAACTCGATGTGACGTGCCTTACTGCCACTCCCTACTCTACTCATATAAAGTGTAAACTCCTATCATATGGTCCATAAGATCAATAACCATATCATCTAATGACTTAGGGGTACGTGCACACTATTTATTAAAATTGAGATGACTTGTCAAATAGGTCTCACTAGGTCCTACCTCATACTCACCTCGTTCCTCCTTAAATCTTTCAATTTTTACCTGGTAAGAGAAAAATTAGGAAAATATTGCTCTTCACCTATGTCTCCTAAAAGACTAGCTGCTACATACAAGGAGTACACTAAACAAGGGTGATCTAGACCTATAGAGGTGGAGTCCCTAATGATGTACAATAAAGATGAGTGGAATAACTTACCAACATCAACTGACTGACTAAATTGGATAGCATAGTTTGAAATAGCTCACTCATGGGTCACAGAACTTATATTATTTCTTGGAAAAAAGCATGTAAAAATATAATAATGCCACCTTTCCATACAACTCAACTCTGACGACCCGTCATAATTCTTAAAAGCTCCTAGGGGTCAATAGGTTCTTGATTGAACACAATATAATCATCAAACTCAACCTCATTAAGTTTAAAAATCTTAGCTATGCTAGGGGGATCAAAGGTCACCTAGTTTCCTTTCCAAAAGAACATATTGTTTTGGGCCTCCTTCACGTTCGCAAAAAACTCCCTGACAATATTCACTACACAAAAAGAAGGATCCTCATGCAAAGTCTCCCACCCCTACTATGTATTATGGATAGTAAGGCTTAACCATGATTTACAAATCCCCTTATAGGTATCAATTATTTACTCACAAACATCTGAGAAAATCTATCCTTAGCCTTAGTAGAAATGAATTTCCTTTTAAAAAGAAAAATGAAGCTTTCTTCTGACTAGCTTCCACTTTAATGACCAAGACATTAGAGAAAATTACAAGTTAATCACATAAGTTAAAATAACTAAAAAAAGAGTATAATCACAAGCATAGTAAAATAAATGAAAAGTATTCCTTATTTATAAAATTCAAATAGCATTATGGTCAAATTGACACTAGCACTGTGGTGTGAAGTGATAGGCAGATGTATTATGCTGAAATTGAAAATTAAAGCATGACTTTTTGACTAGGGAATAGCCACAGCATTTAGATGGTACAAGTGTTATGGCATTTGAAACTAACTACCACCACGGTGCTCTAGCTGCCAAATTTTGATTTGAATTAATACAAGGGTGCTTAAGGTAGCATTGTGGTGCTCAATAATGAATCATAAAAAAACTAAACAGTTAAAATAACATTGAACGTAATGTATCAGTACTATAGATATTAACGACTTGGCGCAAAACTATATATGTTAGGCCTTCTCTAACCGAAATCCAAACACATGAATGGCATCATTTGTGAGCTCCAATCGAATGATAAAACTTTCAGTATTTGATTGCAAATGAATAGTGCGATGTCAATATTGGCATTTCACTATTGACATGCGTAATTTTTTTGTCTCTACCAAATTTTCTTACGAAACGCGCAAAGGAGAGATGTTAAGATAGTTGCTATTTGCATGTTTTATATTTTTGCAACTTGTATAGTTTTGATCATTCCAAATATTATTGTTCAAATGTGTAGTTATCTCCTAACAATTTTAGAAGATTTATATTTACTCTTGTGTGTACTAACATTTCAGGAAAATTGAACTCCAGGCTACAAAGACTTCAAATCAAAATTCAGTAAGAAATACTTTGTGAATTTGAAGCTTGTATTTTTCTTTGAAATAAACTTGAAAGTGAGTGATTGTAATTGAGTGAATAAAAACATGCACACACGCATAAGGAGATCATATAAAATTTATACTGATCGTACGGGACGATCAGACAGTTATCTCCTATTAAGATCACATGGAACGAATAGGAACTGGCCAGAAAAATTTTCTAAGTCCTATTCGTCTAGGACGAAATTAAAAATTGTCTGGGACGATCTGGTCTCTGTAAGATTTTCATCCAGACAAAATTAAATATCGTCCAGGATGATCTGGTCTCTGTAAGATTTTTGTCCAGACGAAATTAAATATCGTCTAGGACGATCTGATCTGTAAGATTTTTGTCCAGACGAAATTAAATTATCGTACATGACGATTTGCTCTCTATAAGATTTTTGTCCAGACGAAATTAAATATCATTCAGGATGATCTGGTCTCTGTCAAAATTTCATCCGGACGAATCAATTTTTGTCCAGACGATACAACTGACTTAGAACGGTTTTTCTGTAGTTTTTGGAACTGATCTTGTAATAACCGTTCGTACCGGACGAACTTGGTTCGTACGGGACGATCAGCTTGTATGAAAACATTTCGTACACTTATACAAACAGATTCGTTTCAAGGCTTTTAAGTAATATCGTTCAGGACGATCCATGATCATATGGGACGATCAACTACATACATAATTGAAAACTTGTAGTTTTTGGGCGGTTTTTCTTGTCTTTTGTATATATAGTCCAAATTAGACTGCCACCCAATCTTTTTGTCATTTGATCTTCGTTCCTCTTGAGAGGATAGCCAAGGAGAGAGTGTAAGAGTGCATTCAAAGGAGGATTCCTACCACTGGAGCGTGAAGGCTTCACTTGGAGTTTAAAGGTAAGAATCTCTACTTGTGAATCGAGATTACTTCACTCTTTTCTTTCTTCCTTCTAGATTATTGTGAGAAGATCTGTCAAGGAGATCTAGTTCTCTGCCGACACTTAAAGAGTGTGAAAGGATGAAGGGTTCTCTGCCCACACTAGGAGAGTGTGAAAGGACGAAGGGTTCTCTGCCCACACTAGGAGAGTGTGAAAGGATGAAGGGTTCTTTGTCCACACTAGGAGAGTGTGAAAGGACGAAGGGTTCTCTGCCCACACTAGGAGAGTGTGAAAGGACGGATGGTTCTCTGCCAATACTAGGGATTGTTTAAAAGGACGACGGTTCTCTGTCGCACCGGGTAGTGGTGAAAAGAGTGTTTTATAAAGGCTTCTCTGCCTTGCTGTGGGTTCAAAAGGATAGTCACTATTGGTATTAGTGCAATACTCAGAGAGTGCCTCTGGGGAGTGGATGTAGGACTGGTTTAGACCGAACCACTATAAATCTGGTGTCATTTACTTTATTGTTTTTACTTTTCTGCATTTATTTTTGGTTTAAAAAACTCTGTGGTTGAAAAATGTTATCTATAAAAACTTAATAAAAATTTTCATTTCAATTCAACACATTTTCAAAGAGGGTTTAAATTTTTAAAATACCAATTCACCCCCCCTCTTGGTAGCCTTGGGACATTAACTTAGGTCTAACAACCTATTTACTATACTCAATAAGTGGTATCAAAGCTTTGTTTCAAAATCATAAGTTTAACCTACTTTTTGATTAACGTAGATGGCTACATTTGGAAACCGAAACACACCTGAAGGTTACTCTATAACTAGACCTCCACTGTTTGACAATATACCTTTTGATTTTTGAAAAACATGCATGTCTACTTTCTTACAGTCACTTGATTATCGTATGTGGATCCTAGTCCAGGAAGGTTACACTAAACCAACTAGATTAGTTGATGGAGTTAGGGTAGAAACACCTTTTGCAGATTGGACTATAGAAGAATGTGACTTAGCATAACTAAATGCCAAATGTTTAAATAGCTTCTTTTGTGCTTTAAAATCTGAAGACTACATTTGGGTTTCCACTTGCAAAAGTGGAAAGGACATATGGGATAGACTTTGTATAACTTATGAAGGGACTAATGAGGTTAAGCAATAAAGACTCAATATCTTGTTACATGACTATGAATTATTTCGCATGAAACCAAATGAATCTATTTCTGACATGTACACAAGATTCACACAAATTGACGCTTCTTTGCATGCACTTGGTAGGGAATTAACTAATGTTGAAATGGTTAATAAGATTCTTTGTTGTTTACCTACTGCTTATGATACTAAAATTATTACAATTACAGAGTCTAAAGATCTAAACATTTATTCTATTGACAATCTTCTTGGTTCACTCATTGTTTATGAGCAAGGAGTAAGTCAAAGAAAGATTGATGCAGGTGAACCACGAAAGGAGAAGAATATTACACTGAAAGTGGAAGAGTCAGAGAGTGAACACACACAACCTAAGGATGAAGATGATATTGCATTGATGACTAGACAATTCAGAAGCTTTTTAAAGAGGAAGCAGAAGAGACGCCAGCAATAGAATAGAGGTAAGTATAACAGAAATGGCAAGGTTTCTAATGAAGTGATTTGTTATGAATGCAGGAAACCAGGTCATATCAAGACTAAATTCCCAAAACTCAAAGCCACTCCTAGCAAGGAGAAGGCTGAGGAGAAACCATTTGTAAAGAAGGGCAAAAAGAAGTTTCAAAGAGCTTTCTGGGCGGACTCAGCTTCAGACTCATCTGAGACTGAAAAAGAAGAAGAAGTCACCAACCTTTGCTTGTTGGCAGATAATGTTGATCAATCAGATCAAGAAGAGGTATGTGACTTAACCTATGATGAATTATTTGAAGTTTCTGAACACATGCATGATGCATATAAGAAAATGAAAAAGATGCATGCTAGTGTAAGTTTTGAATTGGAAGAGCTTAAGAAGGAACATAAAATCCTTAGGAAAGATCATGCATTAATAGATAACAACCACATGAAACTTCTTGATGAATATGATGACTTGAATAAGAATTTTGAGAATTTAAAATCATATTATGCTGATCTTGAAAAATAATTTAAAAATTTTAAGAAAGAATCTGAGAGCAAAACATATCGAATCAATTATATAAATCGAATCTTGGAAGATATGAATTCATTTTATAAACTGACAATAAGAGCTTTTGAGGATAATAGGAAACCCCCAAAACTTGAAGATTTTACAATTCCTAAATATTATCCTAAATACATGAAATCCCTTAGAAGACAATCAAATGGAAGAAAACTTAGGAATACTTTTCCTAATGTTAAATGCAATAATTGTGCATTTTTGGGACATATATCTCACACCTGCACTTTGAAGATGAAAACTAATTTGGTGTGGAGAACTAAGATGCATAAACCTAGACATATCATACATGCATCTGATTATAAATTTCTAAAATGTGAACCCAAACTTGTTTGGGTTCCCAGGTCTAACATTTGATATTTTTGCAGGGTTGCTCTCACACAAGACCTCGTGAGAGCATATGGTACCTGGACAGCGGATGTTCAAAGCATATGACTAGAGATACTGCTTAATTCATAATGATGGAAGCCAGGAGTGGAGGCAAGGTTACACTTGTAGATAATACTATAAAGAAAGTGATTGAATCAGGTATGATTGGAAATTTAAAAAACTTTTTCATAGACAATATGTTATTGGTTGAAGGCTTAAAGCATAATTTGTTAAGTATAAGTCAACTATGTGATAAGGGATATAATGTAAAATTTTTACCTACTAGCTGCATATTAAGCCTAAATGGGAAAAATGTTTTAAATGGAAAAAGGGTAAACAATTTTTACATGCTAGATTTAAATTGTATTCAATCTCCTACTGCTTTTTGTTTGAAAATTATTTTTGATGAATCATGGCTTTGACATAGGAGACTTTGTCATTCTAGTATGAAAAACCTTAGAAGAATTACCCAAAAGAACTTAGTGAGAGGTATACCAAAACTAGACTTTACTAAGGACCACCTTTGTGATGCATGTCAATTAGGAAAACAAGTGAAGTCCTCTTTTAAGTCTAATAAGGATCTTAGAACTAATAAACCATTGGAAATTCTTCACATGGATCTTTTTGGACCTGTAGGAAGTGTAAGTCTAGGAGGGAAGGTATACGGATTTGTTATAGTGGATGATTTCTCAAGATTCACTTGGGTTAGATTTCTTTTTCATAACAGTGAATCGTTTGAGAAATTCAGAAATTTTTTGACTTGGATTCAAAGGAAATTAGGAAGTGAAATAATTTCTATACAAAGTGATCATGGAGGAGAATTTGAAAATGAAAAATTTGAAAATTTTTGTAAAAAAAAAGGGATTGGTCACATATTTTCTGCACCTAGAACCCCTCAACAAAATGGGGTAGTTGAGAGGAAAAATAGAACATTAATAGAAGCCGCTTGAGCAATGTTGGCAGAATACTCACTTCCTAAATATTTTTGGGCTGAAGCAGTTAGCATTGCATGCTATGTTCTGAATAGGGTGAATGTGAGGTCAAATTTAAATAAAACACCCAATGAGTTGCTAAAAGGTAGAACACCTAATTTTTCTCATTTGCATGTTTTTGGTTGCAAGGTGTTCATTCATAATAATGGAAAATCTGCCTTAGGAAAATTTGATCCAAAATCATATGAAGGAATTTTTGTTGGATATTTAAGTGTTGGAAAATCTTATAGGGTATTCAATAAAAGAACTTTGGTCATTGAAGAAACCACACATGTTGTATTTAATGAATCTGGATATTTGGAAGAGCCAAATATTATTGCAGATGAGATTGAGGAAAACTCCCAAAAGATTGATAGAATAAATTTGGAAGAAAATATGGAAGAGAATTTGGAAAGAGAAAACCCTTTGACTAGAGATTTGAGATTTTCTAAAACCACCCAAGGGAATTGATTATAGGTGAACCGAGTGAGGGTGTTAGAACTAGGCGTAGATTAAACAAGGAAGTCAATCATTCAGCCTTTATTTCAACTATTGAACCCACTAACATTGATCAAGCACTTTCTGATGAATTTTGGATATTGGCCATGCAAGAAGAGTTGAATCAATTTGTAAGAAATAAAGTTTGGGAATTAAATTCAAGGCCAAAAGATCAAAGTGTTGTTGGAACTAAGTGGGTGTTCAAAATAAAATGAATGACTCAAGAGTAGTCATTAGAAATAAGGCTAGATTAGTTGCTAAGGGGTATAATCAAATTGAAGGAATTGATTTTGAGGAGACTTTTGCCCCTGTAGCTAGACTTGAAGCAATTAGGGTTTTACTTGCCTTTGCCTGTTTTAAAGGTTTTAAATTGTTTCAAATGGATGTCAAAAGTGCCTTTTTAAATGGGGTAATTGAGGAAGATGTTTTTATAGAACAACCTCTAGGTTTTGAAAATTCTAAATACCCAAATCATATTTTCAAGTTAAAAAAGGAATTATATGGATTGAAACAGGCACCTAGGGCTTGGTATGAGAGGTTGAGCACCTTCCTACTTGAAAGATCTTTTGAAAAAAGAAGTGTGGATACAACTCTCTTTTTAAAGAAATTTGGAAAGGATATTCTCATTGTTCAAATTTATGTGGATGATATCATTTTTGGATCTTCAAATAAAACTCTTTGTGATGATTTTTCTAAAATAATGAGTAGTGAATTTGAAATGAGTCTAATGGGAGATTTAAATTACTTTCTAGGTTTTA
Source organism: Dendrobium huoshanense (assembly GCA_016618105.1). NCBI lineage: Eukaryota > Viridiplantae > Streptophyta > Magnoliopsida > Asparagales > Orchidaceae > Dendrobium > Dendrobium huoshanense. The sequence goes on along the minus strand of CM028359.1, from coordinate 61,019,822 downwards.
GCATTAAGCAACTTGAGGAAGGTACTTTTCTTAGTTAAACTAAATATGTTAAGGACATCCACAAAAAATATGAAATGGACAATGCTAAACCTGTTAGTACACCAATGAGTTTCTCAGTTCAGTTGGATAAGGACCTTAAGGGAAAATCTGTTGATCAAAAGAAATTTAGAGGGATAATTGGATCTTTACTTTATTTGACTGCTAGCCGACCAGATATTATGTTCAGTGTTTGCTTATGTGCTAGATTTCAATCAGATCCAAAAGAATCACATTTGATAGCAGTGAAAAGGACATTAAGATACTTACTAGGAACTCAGAACTTAGGAATTTAGTATCCTAAGTTTAGCTATTCATTTGAAATTTTTGGTTATTCAGATCCTGACTTTACAGGCTGTAGAGTGGATAGGAAAATCACTTCTGGAATATGTCAATTCATTGGAAATTCATTAGTTTCATGGTCTAGTAGAAAACAAAATTCAGTGGCCCTATCTATTGCAGCAGCAGAATACATTGCATTAGAAAGTTGTGTGGCACAAGTACTTTGGTTAAAACAACAGTTGATTGATTTAGGATTAACTATAGGCACTATTTCAATTTATTGTAATAATAATAGTGCTATTTGCATTTCTAAAAATCCTATTCAACATTCTATAATCAAACACATTGACATAAGGCATCATTTCATAAGGGATCATGTATCCAAGGGAGAAATTGAACTTACTCATGTTTCAACTAAAAATCAACTTGCATACATTTTTACAAAACCTTTAGCCTTTGATACGTTCGGTACATTAAGAACAAGGCTTGGTGTAATTGATTTGAATGCTTAAATAAAAATGTTTTTGCAACATTGATATTTATGTTTTCGTAGTTTATGTTTTTATGATTTTTGTTTTTGTTTTTTTTTTTTTTTGTGTTTTGAGTGATTTTATTTTTAGAGTCTGTGCTTTTGTCATAGTGTAGTGTGATTTGTGTTTTGTTTTATTTTCTTTAATAAAATTTCAAAAATCCAAAAATATGAAAATCGTCCAGGAGGAAATTTTTTGTACGGGACGATGTGTGTAAAATTCAGTTTGCGTGATATAAAACGTCTTGATAGCAGTTTTTAATGTAGTTCGTATGAACGATCTGAATTTTAATCCAGGACAAAAAAAAATTTCTCTCAAATGTCGGGACGATTGAATGTAGCAGTTAAATGGATAAGGCAGTTTTAATTGTGAACTTTGTCCGTATGAACTTTTGGTTCGTCCAGACGAACAGACGTCAATTCATAGCAGGGGACGGTTTTTAACTGACATTAAAAAGAATTACTTTTGATCGTCTGTACGAAATTTTTTCGTCTGTACAATCAGTCAAGTCAAAAAGTCTGTACGAAAGGACGTATTGTAAATTGTGTTGATTATGAAAAGCCGTTACATTTTGGACAAATTTAATCGTCTGTACGAAATTGTTTCATCCAGACGAACGATAATTTTCGTCCAGGACAAACTTTTTCGTCCAGGATGAACGTATCGTTTTCTTTAAATTAGAAGGCTTTCTAACTCAACAATCACATCTCCAAAAATCTCTTTCAATCCCTTTTGACTTCCAAATCAAAAATGGCCTCCTCTAGCAAGCGACAAAAGGTGTTAGCAAAGAAACCACATAGGAATTCTTCTGAAAACTTTCTTTCAAAAGCAAATGAGGAATCCTTTCCTCAATTTGCCTCTGCAAAAATCACACCTCGAATTCTGATCCAGAGCGAAATAAATTTCAAGGTAATGCACCTTTTTGCTTCCACTCAGTTTGGATTTATCTTATCTCTCGTCCACCTCTACAAGAAATAGACCTTTCTTTACTTCCTAGCCAATATGAGTTTCAACTCCGATCACTCTTCTGTCAGTTCTTATGTGTTTAAACAAAAAGTTGAAATCACTAAGCATGACTTAGGTGCTTTTCTTAACTTAAGAACTGAAGGTTCTAGAGCCCACACCCTTATGAACGATAACACCTTCAAGTGGTTTGAAATCAATAGGGTGATTAGAGGAAATGGCTTAAATTATCATATTGCTAGAGTTTTTGGAATGACCAAAAATGCTCGAATCATCCAGCACATTCTTAGATCTTCTATTATTCCAAAAGCTGGTGATAGGATCAACATTACTCCACTCCTTTCTGTTGTGACTTTTTTTATTATGAAAGGTAGTCCTATTGATGAAGCCCAACTTATCTTAGACCATCTTTATGGGCTTTCTGAAATTGGACATGCTGATCATAGAAAAGAAAAAGGAATATATCATTGGGTCACTTGATTACATTTATTTTGGAAAAGAAATACAATCTAGTGCATCTTGATGAAGAATATGAAGAGCCGGTCTACTACAATGATGCTTCTTTTAGAGCAATCTTCAAGGAGCAAAAAGAGAAAGCACCTGCCAGTACTTCTAAAGAAGAAGAAGAAGGAGAGCAAACATCTGCACCTCAATCAAATTATCAAAAATTTTTTTTTTTGAGAAAATGCATATAGTAAAATTTTATTAAAGCAACTATGTACCAATAAATTCCTTCTTTAAAACATTAATAAATGGAGGAATATCACTATCATTCAGATCTTTCCAAAATAAATCTGAATTAATAGCATGGTTAGCACACTCATCGGCTAACTTATTACATTCTCTACTAATAAAAGAAAAAACTACTTGTTTAAAGTCTTTAAGAAAATCTAAATCTTTTGGGTTTAGAAATTCTTCAGAAATAGACTTATTGTTAAGAGCCCTTTGAAATAATAAGATAAAATTATGATTATCACCTTCAATCATAATACCTTTAGCATCAAGCATCCAATCTTGGACATATCTTCTAAAAGAAAGAATAGAGAGAATTTCCACTTGAGCTATGTCCGAGTGATTGATATTGTAACCAAAAGCTCAATAAAATCTTCCATATTCATCTCTGAATACACCACCAATACCAGCAACATAATTACTAGATAAAGCAGCATTCACATTGCATTTGATCCAGCCAAGAGGTGGAGGAAGCCAAGCATTCAGTTCCAGCACCGAAAGGTGCTGTTTAGCTCCCCAGTTATCCCAAACTGGATTGCGACGGAATGAGCCAAATGCATAATCCAAAGCATTAGCAGCTAAGAATGAGACGGTATCTTCATTGCCACCATGGGAAATTTTATTTCTGCTTTTCTAACCGAAATAGATCATCGAATAATACAGATTACCCATCAGAGGATTCTTCTCCGAATAATTCCTTAAATTTTTAAGACAGTCATCTAAAGAATTAAATGTAGGCGGATAAAAGTTCCAGTTATTCAACTTCTTACCAATTTCTTTGATTATTTTGCATCTAACTGCAATATGTTCCATGTCTTCTACAGCTTGAAAATGTCTTGGGAAATCTTTATCAACAATTATACCTCTATTATGAAGAAGACTATTAGAAGGTAGAGTATTGTTACAAATTCTCCACCAAAATAGATCTACCTGTGGTCTGAGTTTCAGTTTCTTAGTCCATTCCCAGTCCATCATATTCAATTCCTGTTCTATAGATTTTTCATAAGCAAGAGCAGCAATAGTTTTACCTGAGCATTTAGAAATCAGTTCCAAGCTATCACCAGCAGAATTATCTTGGGTCGGAACTTGTCTGATTAATTCAATAAGTTGTAAACCAAAGTGCTTCTTTAGTTCATCAACATTCCATGAACTGTTCATGATAAAATTTGATAGATTACAGCATTCATGATCCATGTTGGTTGTAAAGGTAGGCCATCTATTTAGGCTTTTATCAAAAAGCCAAATATCTTTCATAGTATTCACCTTTAATCCATTGCAAACCTTCCATCTTAAAAGAGGGTAAAGATATATAGCTCCCTTTAAAATAATTCTCCAAGAAGAAGAGGAACAACAATTTTTATAATTCCAAATATCGTTACCATATTTAGCCGAAAGAGATTTATTCAAAAGAGAAGAAGGATTAGAAATAAAGTTAAGAGCCAATTTGGATCTTAATGGTCCAATTTTGTCTAGAAGTGATTGCACACCTCTACCTCCCTTGTTCCTTGGCTTACACAAAACGTTCCAAGCCACATAATGCATACCAAATCTCCCATCTCTTTTGTTCCATAGAAAATTTCTGCACATCTTCTCTATCTCTTTCAAAACACTTAAAATAACTAGAGATATTGTAGAGACAAAAACTGGTAACAAAAGGAAAGAGGCATTAAGCAAAACAATCTTTCCAGCAAGAGAAATGAATTTGTTTCCCCACATATTCAACTTGGAAGCCGCTTGGTCAATCAGATAATTGAAATCTGATTTATTTAACCTCCTTAAGGAAATTTTAGTACCAAGAAAATCTAGCTCTTTCTTAACTTTAAAGTTCATCAATTTAGAGAGTTTTCTGATCGATCTTCTAGAAATGGATTTACTAAAGAGCATGGATGACTTGCCTGTGTTAATGACTTGTCCAGTCCACTTGCAATAATTCTTCAATATAGTAGAGATAGTTTTCAAAAATAACTTACTTGCATCTAAAAAATTATCAAAATTTGATTGAGAAATTTGATAGACTTGAGACTCATTTTGATCAACGATTTGAACAAATTGATGCTCAACTTCAGCAGCAATAACAGGACATTGGTAGTATAAGAAATGAAGTTCATGAAATTAATACCAATGTTATATTGATGACTTCCTACTTCAACTTATTTGGTGGCATTCCTCCTCCTCCTCCAGAAGAAGAATAGAGATTTGAATGATGATTTTCTAGTATTTCTTGTATTAGTGTTTATTTTAGTTTGTTTTAGTTGTGTTAAAAGTTCAGTGTATTTTTTTTGGTATTGATATTATGAAGTGATTTTGTAATATTTTTCATTAATATCAATATATGTTGTATTTGCTTTAAATTTGAATTGTTTTTGAAATGTGTTTAGTTTTTATGAATTTCATTAGTCTTTTTAATCTTAATTGTGCTTAAATTAGATTGTAATTTGAGATTAATTTCATTGAAAAATCTAGTCTTTCTAAATTTAAAATTTATTTATAAATTGTTATAATTAGAATTTTTAATTTCATGTCTATTCATTTAGACTACATAAAAATTAATATTATTATTGTAATTTAGATGCTTTCTTATTTTATATTTCTTTGCTCAAGTGATATTTATGCACTTAGAAAAATTTGAAATTTTAGATTATTGATCTTGGAAAGAATTGGTTTCAATTACTCTAGAAAATTGTACAAAGAGTACAAAAATCAAAATGAATGTGCAAAGGTTCACAAATGTGAAAAAGAGGCACAAAATAAGCCCAATGTAAAAAGATGCACAAAAATGTGCCAAAAAATTTGAAAAAGATGGGCAAAGCGCCACATGTGGTAATTCTCTTCTTTCCAAATTCTTTCAATCTCTTAATTCAAATTGATCTTATGTTCATTTATATTTCTATTGAACTTTGAAATATAGAATTTTTATTCATCTCTCTTGTAATGATTTTTTATATCTCAAATGTCTAAATTGAATCATGTCTTTGATAAATTCTTCTTACTTACAATGTTATATCACTTCTTAAATTCTATAAATTTCTATGATTTACCTAATGTTATTAGTTTTAGATTGCATACCTTATGTCAATCACTCTTTAGATTAAATTTTCAAATGGATTTCATATAATTTCATACATTTCTTGTCTATTTCTTCTTCACTTTTTGTTGTTGTCAAAAAGGGGGAGAAATTATTGTGTTTGTTTGTATTTTAATTTTGTGTCATTTAGCTTGTGTTATTGTCTTGTATTTTTTTTTTGTTAAAAAAAAAAATTTTGAAAAACAAAAATATTGTTTTTTAATTCAAAATGCCTCCTTATTTTCATGTATTCATCAATTCAGGGGGAGTTTAGGAGATTTTTTTTTAATTTGAGATCATACAAATAATAATTGTTTTGTCATCATCAAAAAGGGGGAGATTGTTATGATAGTTGCTATTTGCATGTTTTATATTTTTGCAACTTGTATAGTTTTTATGATTCCAAACATTATTGTTCAAATGTGTAGTTATCTCCTAACAATTTTAGAAGATTTGTATTTGATCTTGTGTGTACTAACATTTCAGGAAAATCAAACTCCATACTACGAAGACTTCAAATCAAAATTCAGCATGAAATACTTTGTGAATTTGAAGCTTGTATTTTTCTTTGAAATAAACTTGAAAGGGAGCGATTGTAATTGAGTGAATAAAAACATGCACACACACATAAGGAGATCATATAAAATATATACTGATCGTACGGGATGATATCAGTTCGTACGGGACGATCAGACGGTTATCTCCTATTAAAATAACATGAAACGAATAGGAACTGGCAAGAAAAATTTTCTAAGTCCTATTCATCCAGGACGAAATTAAAAAATCGTCCGGGACAATTTGTTCTCTGTAAGATTTCCATCCAGAAGAAATTAAATATCGTCAAGGATGATCTAGTCTCCGTAAGATTTTCGTCCAGATGAAATTTAATATCCTCCAGGACGATCTGGTCTCTGTAAGATTTTCATCCAGACAAAAATAAATATCGTCCAGGATGATCTGGTCTCTGTAAGATTTTCATCCAGACGAAATTAAATTATCGTACATGACAATTTTCTCTCTGTAAGATATTCGTCCAGATGAAATTAAATATCGTTCAGGACGATCTGGTCTCTATAAAAATTTCGTCCGGACGAATCAATTTTTGTCCACACGATACAACTAACTTAGAACAGTTTTTCTATAGTTTTTGGAACCGACCTTGTAATAACCGTTCGTACCAGACGAACTTGGTTCGTATGGGACGATCAGCTTGTATAAAAATATTTCGTACACATATACAAACAGCTTCGTTTCAAGGCTTTTAAGTAATATCATTCAGGATGATCCACAATCGTACGGGATGATCAACTGCATAAAGAATTGAAAACTTGTAGTTTTTGGGCGGTTTTTCTTATCTTTTGTATATATAGTACAAATTGGACTGCCACCCAATATTTTTGTCATTTGATCTTCGTGCCTCTTGAGAGAATAGCCAAGGAGAGAGTGTAAGAGTGCATTCAAAGGAGGATTCCTACCACTAGAGCGTGAAGGCTTCACTTGGAGTTTAAAGGTAAGAATCTCTACTTGTGAATCAGGATTACTTCACTCTTTTCTTTCTTCCTTCTAGATTCTTGTGAGAAGATCTGTCAAGGAGATCCGGTTCGCTGCCGACACTTGAAGAGTGTGAAAGGACGAAGGGTTCTCTGCCCACACTAGGAGAGTGTGAAATGATGAAGGGTTCTCTACCCCACTAGGAGAGTGTGAAAGGAAGAAGGATTCTCTGCCCACACTAGGAGAGTGTGAAAGGACGAACGGTTTTCTGCCCACACTAGGAGAGTGTGAAAGGACGAACGGTTCTCTGCCAACACTAGGGATTGTGTAAAAAGACGACGATTCTCTGCTGCACCGGGTAGTGGTGAAAAGAGTGTTTTGTAAAGGCTTCTCCGCCTTGCTGTGGATGCAAAAGGAGAGTCACTATTGGTATTAGTGCAATACTCAGAGAGTGCCTCTGGGGAGTGGATGTTGGTCTGCTTTAGACCGAACCACTATAAATCTGGTGTCCTTTACTTTACTGTTTTTACTTTTCCGCATTTATTTTTGGTTTAAAAAACTCCGTGGTTGAAAAATGTTTTCTATAAAAACTTAATAAAAAATTTTATTTGGTTCAACACATTTTCAAAGAGGGTTTAAATTTTTAAAATACCAATTCACCCCCCCCCCCCCTCTTGGTAGCCTTGGGACATTAACTTAGGTCTAACAACCTATTTACTAGACTCAACAAGAGAGACGGAACCCTGGGCTCAAAATGAAGTTCAATTGGAGATAAATCATGCCATTTTTTTTATTACACTATAATTTAGAGTGAAAAATGATATTCATATACATAACTGACTTAAGAACTTTGAAAATTTATAATAAATCATTAAATGTAAAATTTACATTTAATATATCAAAATACTCTGAATAAAAAGCATAATAGAAAAAGCCCTATGAATATCACTAAAAATAATAAATAATTTTATAATTAAAAAATCTAAAATTAATTTAAATAAATAATTTCAAAATATACATGAAGTACCAAAAAAATTTCAAATAGTTGAAATCATTCTTAGGAGTCATTTCTGACATTTGGGGAGGATTTCAAGAGTTTTGGAGCCAATTTGATATAAAAATAAGAAAATTTTAATAAATCATCAACTTAATGATTTAAATCAAATAAAAATAGAAAATTTAAAAACCAAATCTCAATCAATAAAGTTTTTAGGATAGATTAACTTGGTCTGTGTGATTATGTGTCCTATGGAAATCTTGGTCCTCGTGCTCGTTGTGACAACGCCATGAATAAATTTGATAGAATTTAAATATTAAAATTATTAATTTAATAAATTAGCAATCAATCAAAATAGATTAATTTAAAATTTAATAAAAAAAATATTTAGATGTTATAGCTTCTATACCCTTATGCGAGATTCCTTTTAGGAGGAAAAAGGTGTGTTGATTTAAGAAGATTTTAAGATAAAAAAAACACTTAATTAAAATAAAAAAACTCAATATTATACATTCACCTCAATTTTAGAGGACATGTAGCATTACAAATATGATCTTAGGACTTACTGATTAATAGCTTCTAACACTTAAAAGTTGTTGAGCACTATATTTTATAAAATCTAAAATTAATAATTATAATATAATTGAAATCCTTTTTAAATAAGATTTAAAATATCTAAATAATTAAATACTTAAATGTATCCAATCCTTTAAAGATCTTAAATAAATTAAATTAATCATAATTTTAAACTAATAAAATGTTGGACCTATACAAGCCACATTGCCTTCTACACACACTTAGATAGTTTGTTAGGACAACCAACTCTAGCCTAGGTTAGGCCGGTGTTTTGATTTGATTTACTTAGAGTGGCTTTCCTAGTGGGTACTCAAATTTGTGTGTTTATTTTCTATCCTCTAGATTCCATATTTATAATTCTATTAATGCACTAGAGAGTAGAGATCAGAGTAAAAAGTTTTAGCCATAAAACATTATTTCATATATATATATATATATAATCCTTCCTTTCTCTCACCTCGCGTGTTTCGCCCTTCGCCGTCCGTCGCTTGATGTGGATTGACGTCGCCTTTCCTCTCTTTCCTGCTCGCGTGCCGCCGAGGGTCGTTCTTCATTGACGGAAGGTATTTTGTTTCATTTTGTTTTCTTATTTTGGTTGGATTACATATAGGATCAGCCTTAAGTCCATATCTTTTTGCTTTAGTCATGGATGTTCTCACTAGACAGTTGCTAGAGGATGTACCTTGATGAATGCTTTTTGTTGATGATATTCTTCTTGTTGATAAAACTAGAGAGGGAGGGAGTTGAAGGTAAACTTGGATTATGGAGATCAACATTAGAGACTAAAGTTTTTCGATTGAGTAGATCTAAAATGGATTATATGAAGTGCAATTTTAGTAGTAATAGACCTAGTGAGGGGATTGTGGCTTTGAGCAATCAAGTCATTAATAAGAGTAACATGTTTTAAATATCTTGGATCTATTATTCAGAGTGATGGTGAAATAGATGTGGATATTATCAAAAGAATTCAAGTTGGATGGTTGAAGCCGATTGTTGGCCACTAAAAAAGAAGCATAATACTAAGTTAAATGTTGCAGATATGAGGATGCTTAGGTGGATGAGTGGCTTGACCCTTAGAGATAGGATGCGAAATGAGCATATACATGAAAAGGTTGGAGTAGCTCCAGTGGAAGATAAGATTAGAGAAAGTCGCCTTAGATGGTTTGGTCATATGAAAATCTATTAATGTCTTTTTAGATCTATATATATAAATCCATTACTTTTTTCTCTTATATATAGGTTATGGATATTAGAAATCAAAGAAGTTGGATGTATAACCGATTATCTCAAGGTCGGAAGACATTAACAGATGAATTCATCAATGGGGTGAACTTTTTCAGTCAACAAGCAAAATAGCTGCCCAACTTTATATGAGAAGGAAAGTTTCGAAGTCCATGTTCTAAACACAAAAATCTAGTGCACCTAGAACCAGATGATGTAACTGTTGATCTGTACCATAGAGGATTCATGTCACGGTATTGGTATTGGACTTCTCATGGTGAGTATGAGCCACAATTTGATTATCAATGAGGTCCTTCTATAAGTAGTAATGTCGTTGAGGCTGAAAACATCTGACCAAATCTTGAGGAATTAGTTCATGATACAACTGGAATACAAACTGAACAAAATACATAAGAGTTACCGAATACGGAGGTACAAAATTTTTATGATTTTTTACATGCTGCCCAGCAATCAATCTGGAAAGGGTGCACCACTCACTCAGAATTATCTGTTGTTGTGAAGATGTTAAGCATCAAGGCTGAATATAATGTTGCTCGTGAATATTTTAATCAATTCATTGGGCTGCTTAAGGAAACTAATCCGACAGAAAATTTAATTCCTACATATCTATATCGGACAAAGAAGTTAGTTTCCAAACATGGTTTGACATACACAAATATAGATTGTTGTGTGAATGGATGCATGTTATACTTTAAAGAAGATATCGCAGAAATTGTATGCCGTCATTGCAATGAACCAAGATTTAAACCAAAATCAAAAAATAGAAGGAAGCAGAAGGATGTTTTTGTTAGTAGGATGTTCTACTTTCCAATAATTCCGAGACTACAACGGCTATATGCATCCATGAGATCTACTGCACATATGAGATGGCATAATGATCACATTCCACAAGAAGGTGTTATCACACATCCATCAGAAGCAGAGGCTTGGAAGCACTTTGATCGTACACATCCCACATTCGCGGCAGAACCAAGAAATGTCATATTAGGTTTATGTGCAGATAGTTTTACTCCATTCAGTCAGTCGGCTACATCGTACTCATGTTGTCCTGTGATACTCACTCCTTATAATCTTCCTCCAAAGTTATGTATGACTACTCCTTATAAGTTTCTGTCACTTATAATTCCAGGGCCACATAATTCAAAATTAAAGATTGACGTATTGTTACAACCTTTGATTGATGATTTAAGTTTATTATGGGAAGAGGGAGTAAGTACATATGATATCTCCACCAAATAGAATTTTACACTAAGAGCAGCATTACTTTGGATAATTTGTGACTTTTCTGCATATGGTATGCTCTCAGGTTGGAACACTTCAGGCAAGTTAGCTTGTCCGTATTATATGGAAAATACAAAATCATTCACTTTAAAGTATGGTAGGAAGAATGTTGAGTCCAGTAATTATGTTGTTAAGCCTAAGTAAATGTCCCAAGGCTACCAAGAGGGGGGTGAATTAGTAGTTTTAGAAATTTTAAACCCTCTTAGAAGATTAAATTGAACCAAAATAAAATTTTCTTTTAAAGTTTGTAGAAAAAGATTTTTCAACCACAGAGTTGTTAAAACTAAAATTTAAAGTGCGGAAACGTAAAAACAATAAAGTAATTGACACTAGATTTATAGTGGTTTGGTCTATAACCAGACCTACTTCCACTCCTCAGAGGCACCCTCTGAGTATTGCACTAAAACCAATAGTGACTCTCCTTTAGCACCCACAGCAAGGCGGAGAAGCCCTTACAACACACTCTTTTCACCACTACCTAGTGCGGCAGAGAACCGTCATCCTTTTAAACAATCCACAGTGCTGGCAGAGAACCGTCGTCCTTTTATACTCTTCTAGTGTGGGCAGAGAACCCTACAGCTGTTCACACTCTCCAAGTGTAGGCAGAGAACCTTTCGGCTGTTCACACTCTCCAAGTGTAGGCAGAGAACCTTTCGGCTGTTCACACTCTCCAAGTGTAGGCAGAGAACCTTTCAGCTGTTCACACTCTCCAAGTGTCGGCAGAGAACCGGATCTTCTTGACTGATCTTCTCACAAGAATCTAGAAGGAAGAAGGAAAAGAGTGAAGTAATCCAAATTCACAAGTAGAGACTCTTACCTTTGAAATCCAAGTGAAGCTTTCTCGCTTCAGTGGTAGGAATCCTCCTTTGAATGCTCTCTTCCACTCTCTCCTTGCCTATTCTCTCAAGAGGCACGAAGAACAAATGACAAAAAGATTGGGTGGCAGTCTAATTTGGACTATTTATATAAAAGACAAGAAAAACCGCCCAAAAACTGCAAGTTTCTAATTCTGAACGTAGTGGATCGTCCTGTACGATCATGGATCGTCCGGGACGATTTTACTTAAACGAACTGAAACGACCCTATTTGAATACGTGTACGAAATGTCTTCGTAAAGATGATTGTCCTGTACGAACTAGGTTCATCCAGTACGAACGGTTATTACAAGGTCGGTTCTAAAAACTGCAGAAAACTGTTCTAAGTCGGTTAATCGTTTGGACGAGAATATCTTCGTCTGGACGAAAATTTTCCAGAGACCCGATTGTCCTGGACAATTACTTATTTCGTCTGGACAAAAATATTTCAGAGGACCAATCGCCACAGACGATAATTTATTTTCGTATGGATGAAAAATTTCCAGAGACCCGATCGTCCTGGACGATATTTAATTTCGTCTGTACAAAAATTTTCCAGAGGACCAGTCGCCATGTATGATAATTAAATTTGTCTGGACGAAAATTTTCCAGAGAACCAATCGTCTGATACGATAATTAATTTCATCCTGGACGAATAGGACTTAGAAAAAAATTTTCGAGCAAGTTCCTATTCGTTCCTTGTGCCCAATAGGAGATAACTGACTAATCATCCCGTATGATAGGATATCGTCCAGTACGATCAGAATAAAATTTTTATGATCTCCTTATGTGTGTGTGTATGTTTTTTTATTCACTCAATTACAATCACTCCCTTTCAAAATTAATAAAAAAAAATGCAAACTTCAAATTAATAAAATATTTCATGTTGAATTTGATTTGAAGTTATCTTTGTCTGGAGTCTGATTTTCCTGAAATGTTAGTACACACAAGAGCAAATGCAAATCTTCTAAAATTGTTAGGAGATAACTACACATTTGAACAATAATATTTGGAATCATCAAAACTACATAAGTTGCAAAAATGTAAAGCATTTAAATAGCAATTATTCTAACAAAGAACACTTGGTTCGATTGTCATCGAATGTTTTTGCCTCAAAGTCATCCTTTCAGGCGAAATCAAGAAGCATTTATTAAAAATAAAATGGTGATGTTTCAGCTGCTCCAAGGTTCAGTAATGAAGAAATTTTTGAAAGAGTAGAGTTATTGCCCACCATAATGGAATCTCCAACATTGGCTGAGTTCAGATTGCCAGAATATGGTGTCAACCATAATTTGACCAAGAAAAGTATTTTTTGGTCGTTGCCATATTGGAGAACAAACTTGATTAGACATAACTTGGATGTTATGCATATAGAAAAAAATATTTTTGATAATATTTTCTATACAATTATGGACATCAAAGAGAAATCGAAAGATAATATAAAAGCAAGGATGGACTTAAAGGAGATTTGTAGAAGGAAAGCTTTGGAATTGAAGGATGGTGGAGCGGGAAAATTTCTCAAACCAAAAGCTCCATTCACATTAACTTTTGAGCAAAAATGAGCAATTTATGAATGGTTGAAGACTCTACGAGTACCCGATAGATATTCTTCCAATCTAAGCAGGTGTGTTGACATAAGATCAGGGAGATTATTCGGATTGAAAAGTCATGATTGTCACATCTTCATGCAATGTCTACTATCCACTGCTTTTAGTTATCTGCCAGATCAGATTTTAAAGCCCCTGATCGAGCTAAGTGTCTTCTTTAAAGATTTATGCTCTTCTAAATTAAATGTGGAGAATTTGATTCTTATGGAGTAGCAAATTCCATTCATTTTGTGTCAACTTGAGAAAATATTTCCTCCAAGCTTTTTTGACTCTATGGAGCATCTACCAGTTCATTTACCATATGAGGCTATGGTTGGTGGACCTATTCAGTATAGGTGGTTGTATCCTTTTGATAAATATTTAAATAAACTTAAGAAGATCGCTAAGAACAAATTACGACCTGAAGGCTCTATCTGTGAAGCATATTTAACATATGATATAACTTAGTTTTGCTCGTATTATTTTGAAACAATATCTCAATCCGGTGAAAGTTCAGCATCTCAAAATATTGGTAAATCCTCTAATATATATGTATTCAATGGAATTGGGGAACCTTTAGGAGCTAGCACCGTGCGCTATTTGACCAATAAGGAGATGGCAGTTATCACATTGTACATCTTGCTTAACTGTGATGAAGTTGAGCCATATCTCGAGTAAGTATGAGTTAAGTTGTTTATATTTTCGATTTTCTTTTAGACTTTGTTCTAAACTCAAGATATGAATTTGTAGGAGGTTCATTGATGGTCTTAATACATCAGAAGAAGGAGAAGTCCAGAAGATAGTGGAAAAAGAATTCACTTCTTGATTTAAAAATATGGTATATTTTGAATAATTATTCTTACTTAATGAGTTAATTATTTCTGCAATTAATATTAGTAACAATAACATCTTGTACATCTAAAGGTACACACTGAAGATAATTCGCAGTATTCAAGGTTATCTGAGTTAGCTTGGGGACCAAATAGATTAGTAAAATGTTATCAAATATTTGAGGTAAATGGTTATAAATTCCAAACAAAAAATTGGTGTGAAGGTAGGAAGATAGAAAATTCAGGCGTATGTGTAAGAGGGAACACCCATACAGGGGATGATTCTCAATACTACGGGGTATTACAAGAAATATTAGAGGTTGAATATTCCGGTGAGAGGAATATTATGTATCTCTTCAATTGTGAATGGTTTGATCCAGTACCAAATAAAGGCACGAAAGTTCATCCAATTTATGGTATAATAGAAGTAAAGCGGGCTAGGAGATATGTAAAGTTTGATCCTTTCATCATTGCTAGTCAGGCAATTCAAGTCTATTATGCTAACTATCCAAGCGGAATACGAGGCAAACAAGATTGGCTGGTAGTTATGAAGACAAAACCAAGGAGAGTAATTGAGAAAACCACCTCAATACCATTAGCATATCAAGAAGAGTTTATGTCTAATTTAAAAAATCTCCTAATCAATGTAGATGACCAAATCAGAATTAATGAGAGCGAGTTGCAGTTAGAGGAGGTAGATCTAACCATATAGGAAAGTAATGATGAATCTGATAGTAATGGGAGTGTATCATCTTATGCAAGTGAATCAACAAATGATGAGTTAACAACATAAGGTAACTTAAATTTTTTTTAGCTACTGCACTGTATTTTATTTTACTTCACTGCATTTTACTTTACTGCATTTTTTTTAGCTACTGCACTGCGTCATTTTTTTAAAAATTTTTTTTATTACTCATATTTCTAATATATTTTTTTATTTATGTGCAGATGGCTTCTGGTGGTGAGGAGCCTAGTAGAGGATTGATAAAAAAATATATTTAACAGGCGCACTAAGAAGAGTACAGCTGGACCACCTAGGCCACTACATACTGAGGGGACCACCTCGGCTCAGCCTGCTACACAGCCTTTACCCACTCATGGAAGCAGTAGCCCACAGTTTTACTCACCAGACTCATGATTTCCTTCACCAGATTCCGGGCAGAGTACTCCTTTCTACCCATACTACACAGTCCCACCGTATGCTGGTGCCCCTCCTACTTATCAATTTCCATCATATGCTCCACCATACTATCCCCCACCAACCCATCAGCCTGCTACAGCTGGACCTTCGATAGCAGCTGGACCTTCAACAGCAGCTGGATCTTCGATAGCAGCTGGACCTTCGACAACAGCTGCAGCAGAGCAGGAGACAGATGGTAGAATGTTGATAGCACCTGAGGGTGACACATACGTACAGTCTCTTTTATTTAAACTAACAAATATTTTTATTTTATATTTTATATTTATTTCGCATAACTTTATTTTTGTAGGTTCTACCCATCAAAACAACCGACACATAAAATACGGGACATCATACAGAGCAGGTTTGACTCTCCTTATGTTTTTTGGAAGAAAGTCCCGAAAGAAGTCCGGGAGATATGGTTTAAAGAGTTTGAGGTATTTTTGAGTTTTAGTTTTTATGTTAAATGATTTATTCTTTCTTACTTAAGTTAATAATCTTATATATTATATATCATATGTATTTGATTGCAGAAAGAGTTTTGTTGGCTGCCCCAACACAATGACAGGATTAGAAAGAATTTTGAGAAGCATGGGTCTACTCGGATGCGCGACATGTTCACAGATATTAGAAAGTCTAGGAAGCGGACATTGTGGATTGGAGGTTATATGGGCTGAGTTGAATGCAGCTTGGGGCAGCGAAGAGTACAGTAGGAAGAGGGACCAAAATTGACAGAACAGAGCTTCTAATGTTGGTGGGTTGGGTAGTTCACTTCATACAGGCGGCTCTGTTCCACATATTGAGCACAGGCGTCGTTTGGTAATGAATTTTAAATATTTTTAAAAATTGTTCTTTAATCTGTATTAATAAAATTCTCTTAATTCAAACAGAAAGCGATGCTTGGTAGAGAACCAACTCCTGTTGAATTGCATAGTCGCACTCATAAGCGATAGGAGGATCAACAATGGATTGAAGAGAGATCAAGAAAAGCCTATGTAAGTATATTTTTATATATGTTTAATATTTTCTAAGTTTTAGTTTAACTATATATATTTATATTCTACTTTCACAGAAGGATTATATAAGGCTTCGAGAGACTCATGTCGCATCAGGTGAGGACTTTTCTGGCGGCTCTGTGGAGTATTCTGAGTATCGCATCTGGTCGCAGGCCGTCGGAGGAATGCAGCATGGTAGAGTATATAGCTTAGGTGCGCAAGCTTAGGCATATGAGGAGACGACCTCCTCTACTGCATCCAGCTTCGCATCCAATTCTTATGACTCCTTACAAGCTCAACAAATAAGTGCCCTTCAAGCTGAGCTAGAACAAGTAAGGAAATCACAAGCTGATTGGCAAGCTCAGCTGCAAGCACAGGTTCAAGCTCAGCTGCAAGCACAGATTCAAACAAGTATGGAGCAACACAATCAGTTGTTGGATGAAATGCACAATATGAGGGATCAGCTGAGTGGAAAAGACTTAGCTCCACCTGAGGAGGAGTCCACGAAGTCAAAGTAGTTTAATTTAGTTTACATGAACTTGTTTATTTCTGTGAACATGTGTTATTGAACAGTTTCTTTTAATGTGATGTTTTTTGTTGATTGTTACTATTGAACAGTTTCTTTTAATGTTATAAACTGTTGTGAAACTGTTGTGAATTTGTTATAAAATGTTGATCTGTTGAAATGTTACTATTGAAATGTTGTGGAATTAATATTTGTATAGGTTTGTAGTTGTGAAAATTTGATTGTTGGCTGGGAAGGCAATTTTTTTTGTCAATGCTGCAGGTTTCTGGCAGAATTTACGCCGGAACTTCAACGGAAATGACGATATAACAAATTGTATCAAACTTATCGACACCTTCATTCTGTCAGAAACTACCGGCGTATGTTCAGGCGCAATTTCCACCGCTTATTGTCGACGACGACTTTGCACCACAAACAAAACCATTGGTTGTTTACAACGAACTTGCGGCGTTTTGTCCGCCGGTACTTACCGGCGGAAGATCCGACAAAAAAATACCGGCGCATATGGCACTGGAATTTATCGGTTGGAAGTCATCGGCACCAATTCGATGTTTTGCACCGGTAATGCGTCGAGAAGTGCGCCGGAAAGTTTTCCGACGCATTAAATTTGTCAAAAAAATTTATCGACGCGACCTAAACCGGCGTAGGCATTTCTGCCGAAACGTTTGCCGGAAACTTATATTTCTGTTGGATTGTTTGTGTGTTCCGACGGATTAAGTCCACCGGTAATGACGGGTTTTCCTGTAGTGGATGCGCCAAGAGGAGGGAGGTGAATTGGAATTTTTGTAATAAAGAAACAATTCTAAACATGAGTTCTAATCATTTTATTTTTTTATTTTTTAGACAAAACTTGGCATGATGCATAAGTGAATGATTAAATCATGATTGAAACATAAGTGATGAAATTTTAAATCACAAAACAAAGATCTAAAATATAATCTTCACCAAGAAGTTATAGAAAATGTAAGATAGAAAACATAAGTAAAGTGCAGTAAATAGAAAAATGACACTAGAAGATTTATAGTGATTCGGTCACTTGACCTACGTCCACTCCCTGGAGTCCTCCACTTTGGGAATTTCACTTCTCAAAAGTAATTCTCCTTTTGCCAGCATAGCAAGGTGGAGAAGCATTTACAAAACCTTACTTTCACCTTCTCCAGTGCGGCGGAGTACCAAATGCTATGTCACCCTCCTAGAGAAGGCATAGTAACTTTGAGGACACAGACCTTGAAGGATCTCCCCCTTAGAAAGCTTCCCAAAAGATTTCTCGAGCCATAGGAGGAGTAAGCGTCAGTAGGCTTGGAGCAACCGTGTGATCCCCTCACACTCCTTCTCCCTCACAAACCCACCTTCTCCTTCCTCTCACAAATCCAAAATCTCATCAAGTAGCTCCCTCTTAAGAAATTCTTTTCTTGTCACTTTCCTCTCTCATATATTATCTTTCAAAAGATAAAAGTATCGTATATAAATCAAGCGCCAAGAAATTCTAAATTTTCAATTTAGCAGTTTCTATTCGTACTGTACGATCCAAGATCGTACAATACTATCAGTTCAAAATAGCCTTCATCCTGGTACGAAGGAGTACAAATAGGCAATTTTTTGAACACTATTATACAGTATAATAGAAATATCAATTCAGTATTATATGTTATATTCCTTTTGTTCGTACAGGACAAATGTTGGGACAACTAAAACTTGTCTCTGTTTATTGTCTGGTATGATCCACTTCATATAGTATGATCTGTTAAAAGCTTCAGGTCGTCTGGTATAATGTTTACATCATCCAGTATGATTAGTTCAAAATTCAAGGGATTGTCTGGTACGATATTTGTGATGATCAAAAATAGCCTCGGTTCATCGTACAGTATAATCACCAATTAGTAATTAATCCTTGATTTAATTAACTAATCATGAGGGTTAATTTATGTAAGTAATAAATATTCATATTGTATGTTTCGATCGTATGGTATGATCAGTTCAAAATTTAAGATTTAAAAACTTACTTAAATTAATCTAGCGGCTAGAGTTTAAAATTAGAAACGCATCATACAATATGTAATTATTATACAATATGATTAGTTTATGGAAAATAGCTGTTGGGCCACAGTAGTTTGTATAATATGATTTAAAATCATACAGTATGATATTTAGATAATAAAAAAAATTCTTTAAAAAAACTCTTAACTTGTATGTGTGTATGGTTGCTCAATTTGTATACACTTTATGGCCAGACTCAAGAAAAGAAAAAAACAAATAAATAAAAGAAAAATATAGCGTTACAGACTTCACATCCTACTCTACTCAAGCTCGAGTCTTCTTGTTAGATTGAGCAATATGTGATCTCCCTGAAATGTTAGTACTCACAAATAAAAGCAACATTAAAACTATTCAATGAATAATGAGATAATTCAATCGATATTATTTATCATCATCAAAATCTCAAGCTAGGGATCATGGACTACAATAATCTCCTCCTTTTTATGATGTAAAATAATATTGTCAATAAGCAAGTTACCATAATTTTTTTGTGTGTTGTTTTAAGTAATCATAAAAGCATGAATAGAAACATGAACAGATAAATAAACATATATTTCATTGGAAGTAGATACAAAAAAAAAACATGTTAAACAAGACATCTAAATAAAGCATACTGCTTAAAGTACACAACAAACTTCCCCCCCTTTTGACATCACCAAAAAAAGGATTAACAAACAAAACTTAGAAAAATATAAGACAATAACATAGTCAAAAAGTAGGATCCTGATCGGGTGGTGGTGGAGGTGGCTAAATCTAGTGGTGGATGGATGCGAACTGTTGATCAATCAAATAAAATCTTTCTCCAAACCATCACATGTCCTCCTAATGCTATTGGTGTTATTCTTGAATGTGAGAGTCAAGTTGAGTTAGCAGTTGGTCGAGTCATTCGATTATATCATCATGAGGATAAGTAGGTGCAGGTCTTTATTATGGTGAATGTCTTCTCGGTGGAGCAGGTTGCTTCTATTGGAGAAACCTCTCCTTCTTCATCAAAGTCTGGCTCATCTTGCACTTGGCCCTGATGAAATAAAATATAGAAAGAGGTATCTGTATAGAAATAGGTAGATTGTTGGGTTCACTAGGAAAGATTAACTGGTATTTGTGGTGAAGAATGTAACTTATGAGGTGGTCAAGAGCTAAGTTTAGTTTTCTATAGGTGGTAGGAAGGCGAACAAGGGTCATATTTTGAGATATAGTCAAGAATTAAGTCTGCTTCATCAAACTTAGTATTTTACATGATCAGGTAGGTGGCAACAGATAGGATCAAGGTAATGTGAATCCTATCTCCATCTATAGGTATGATCGATGTTCTAAGAATATATTGAATGATGTAGGCATTTTGGGTTAAAGATTGGATAAGTTGTTGGAGTTGGTTCAAGGCAACATTCTTAAGAACTATATTGATAGAACTCAAGTCAAATTCATTTGTGATGAAGGAATGGGCTCTAGGTCCTTCAGTAGAAAGCCCGATGTAATATGCAAGATTGGCTTTTTTTGATTTCTATCTTTTGATGGCAGACAAAGGAGGTGAGAGTTAAGTTTTTTATATTTATAGTTAGATTTATAAGAAATTCAAAGATGAGCTCATAATTGAAAGGGAAAGCTTGGGTGAGTAGGAATTGTAAAGTAGTGGAGACAAATAGACTCATCACCTTAAAGTTTACGGCGGATTGATTTAGCATTCGAGAGTGGGTTATCTTGCACGCCTTGAACTTATAGTATGCTTCCTTATCCTTAGTAGTCAAAAATTGGTCATCGTGGCAATGAGAGGAAGAAGAGCTTCCTAGTATAAGTTGGTCGCGCTTGCTTGCCATCAAGTAAGAATAAGTGAGAGTGAGTGTAATGAGGAGAGGATGAGTGAAGAGATCCTAGTCCCTCTCCAATTTATAGAAATTTTCATTGATCATACAGTACGATCGAGTATTGTACAATACACTCAAGCACTTAATTCATCTAGATGAACAGTTGGGAAAAGGTGGTTAAATTGTGTACTGTTGACCTCATTATTCGAGGTCAATTTCCCTGGAATCGACTCTAGTACCTAGGTTTTCATAGCCTAGTATAGATGTCGCACCCGCAGGATTTCCCTTAGGTGGACACCTAATGACGTAGCATCGACTCGAACCTATCGATCAATTTGAATCAAAATCAATTCAATCTAGTTTCAATTCAACTCCAAAATGAACTCAAATCAAACCCGATTTATGATTCGTCAATCTCGATCGACTCAATTTAATTTGATCTAATTTATTTTCGATCAAATTAATACATCATTGGACTCAAATCAATTTACCAATCTAACACCAAATTCTTTCTAATAAAATCTATCTTAATTTTTTAATCAAATTAAGATCAGCCCTTGGATCCCTTTTAAATTCAACCGTTTAATCTAAACCTTTAATTTTTAAATAATGGGTAAGGGTAGGATAATAATCTTAATAAATATAAGCATTAGGGATTAAATGGGAGTTTAGTCAGCCGGTCCAAACCAAGCCCTCACGATCTCTAACTCCCTCTCTCATTTTTTTTTTTGGGAAAATCACTCAAAACCCGTCTCTCTTCTCCCCTGCAGTTGGTAAAATCCATCTCTCTACAGTTCGTAAAAAAAAAGCTCTCTCTCTGTTCATTAGCATACAAGAACCGAAACTCCCACGTCTCTCTCTCTCCCTCACATTAAAAAAAAAAAAAAAAAAAGAGAAACAACCTCCGAGCCTATTACTTTTCTTCCTCTCTTTCACTTCCGAAATACCCAAGCAAGAACCGAACTCAACTCTCCCATTCGCATGAAATCCCAGCCTCCTTTCTGAGATTCATACGCTCTCTCTCTTACACAAAAATCCTTCTCCTCTCTCTCATAGAGCAGTTGGCCGTTCACCCCTCCAATCCGTCGCCTCTGAGTTCGCAAATCTCCCGCTCGGCCTTCTTCTCCAGTTCGTGTGAGAAGAATCCCAGCCCAGCCTTCATATTCGAACAGACCGAACTCCAGCTCATCGTCGCTGCCTCCTTCACGATCAGTTTACAAAAAGCCAGAACATTTCAGAACTTCCGTCTGCCTCAATTGCTCGCGTGAACAGCAACCTTGGCCGAAATCTTCATTTTCTCTGCCTTAGTCATCCGCCTTTCTCCTGGAATTTGTTCGGTCAAAAGCAACAAGGAGTGGTAAAACCTTCCCCTTTTCTTCTTCCTCATCCTTTTTCAGTTAATGTTATGAAAACCAAAAATAGTTTGTTTGTTTCCATTTCTTGAAAGACTTGGAAGGATTTATTCATTATCTTCCTAAGAAAATCATAAGAAACGAGGTTTCATTTTTTTTTTAATCAAAGGCAAAGGCAAAGCTAACTCCGAACTTCTTTCTTTTAAGATAGAAATTTTAAAGAATGAGTTTCTTTCTTAAAAATTGCTCTGACGTAGAAATTTCCTGAAATGCTCATAAGCTTCTATTTCTTAAAAGAGATTTTTTTTTAGATTCTCCTCTTGAAGAATTCTTTTAAGACCTGTTTCTTGAAGTGCGAAAGTGAAGCTAAAATTATCATTTCATGAAGAATTAAGGCTGCAATATTTTTTTTAGTTTCTCTAAAAAAAGTTTAAGGGTGTAATGATTACTTGTACTGAAGTATATTTAAATAATTATCATGTATACTAACTACCATTTGTTGAAATTTGTCTTCTTTTCTAAGAGATAATGATAAGGATTTATTATTATTATTATTATTATTATTATTAGAGTCAAATTACTGGATAGGTACGCCTTGCTTTGAATTAATATATTTCCAACCAACTTACTACCACTTATAGTTGAAGATAATAACGTTTTGTATTATTTCTTAAGACAAATTGTTAAAAATCAGTTTTTTTTTTCTTTTCTTTTTTTTTTAAATTAATGAATCAAGCTTTAGTTTTCAAGATAATTGTAGTGAAATTGTGAAATCTGTTTTCGTCATCTTTGATACACATCAAGAGTTATAAAATGGTGAAGTGTATGTGATTCTTTTGAAAAGTGAAATGATATATTTTTGAAAGGTGAATTGTGTATAATTTGGAGAAGTGAGGTATGTATTTTGAAAGGTAAAGTGTTTAAATGAGTGTGTGATTTGAACGTGTAATTGTTAGAAAGTTAAGTGAAAAGATGGGTTTGAGAAATGAATTTGAGTGATTTGAAAAGTGAGATTTGTGTAAGTTTGGAAAAGTGTAAATGAATATTGGAACAATAAATGGTATGCTTTCAAAAGAGAACAAGTTCCAAAAATAAAGTTAACCGAACTGGTGTCCAAGCCCGAAGAAAGGTACGTCTTTTATTTTCAGTAAATTTCAATTATTTTCTTATCATTTATTAAAAGTGCTTCTAATCCCTATTTTCCTTGTCTTCTTTGTTCTATTTGCATGAACTGTGAGGAATGATACGGGTCGAGGGAACAAAAGTACAAGGAGCTAAAGGCGTCAGTCGCCTCTATCCAACCGGGTAGAGGTGCTACGGGCGAAACCACCGGGTCGTAGCCCCCGGTGACTGTAGGTATTTCTAAACTTAGAAAACCTTTAGGGGCCCCTTGATGTGGTGTGCGTTAACCCTTCCCTTCTAGGTCCCTGTAGTAACTTCAATTTTATTAGGTTTATTTTTATTTGCTCTTAGATCCCTAAACCCCTTTTACATATACGCAAAGTTCTAAGGGTTAGTAATAACAAATTTTTTTATCTCATATAACAGTAGTGACACTTAAGGATAAAAATTAAGGACTGAGTCTTAGAAAATCTAGACTTAGGATGCATGCACACTTTAGGATAGAAACTTATAACATAGAAAATTTAGTGACATCTCACTTTAGAATTAGTAAATATCTTTAAATTAGAATTCAATCAATTAGAAAGCTTTAGCCAATAATTGACTTAGGACATTTCAAAACCTCACAGCCTACTGCACACACTTAGATTTGTTTGTTAGGACAACTGACTCTAGTTTTAGTTTAGGCCGGTGTTTATTTCCTTACTGCACTGTGACGGGCTTTTTCTCGTGTTTTATTGCATGCTGGTTGTAAAATGTTGGTGTGTTTGTTTATTTATTTTTACTGCACTCTGTGTTGGTTTGATTGACGATTGGATTACCCATAGGCTTGGAGCGATCTGGATTGTTAATATGGTTTTCTGCAGGTGGCTACACTCATGCAGGGTAGAAAAAGGGGGGCTAATTAATTAATAATAAATAAATGCTACAGGTGCTTCAGCTGCTTAGCCCCCAAATGAAGAAGAGTGTGGCCAAGTGTGGCTTAATAATTTAAATTCAATTGCATATATATATAACTGCGTGGGATGATTTTTGTTATAAATTGCTTAGGATAACCTTGCAGGTGGACTAGATTTTGCTTCCCTTTCTGTGAAATGAAATGTAATGTAAATATAATATATCAAGAGTCAATAAATGTGAAAGTGATTTTTTGAAACTGGGATATTACATCCAATTTGGAATCCAAAGAAAGGAGAATATACCTTAAAGGATTATTCTCTTTTATTTGGAAAGCCAAATTAGGATGATTCAATATCCAAATAGAAAAGAAAATACCCCTCTTAGGGATGAGTTTCTTTTCATTTGGATATCCAGAACCCGACGGACCCGAGAAGTTTGTAGAAGAAGAAAAGACATAACAAGAAGATTGAAGAAAGAAGATGAAGAAATGAAGATTTAAGGAACAGTATATCCCATTTCAAAAATCACTTGCGTCATTCTTAGGATTAGAATCCGGGTTTGTTGTCAGTGGTGCCTGGCCACTTTACTTTTCTGCAAATTCTGGGTGTAATATGGACATTGGACATTATATTTGGATTATTAAAATTGATTGTTTACATTATTTGTGCAGTAGATTTTTTTAGGACCATGCATGCCGTGTTTTGTTTTAGCCTGGATACGAATCGGAGTGCTTTTTTTTCGTAAGGGTACGCTTAAAATTCTTCTACTTGTAATTTTAAATAAAAATTTTTAGGCTCACATAGTAACTCTAACGATCTAAGAAGTAAGCTCGGGATTGCCGAGAGTCAGCATAAGCATATTAATACTTTCTCTTCCTTGTTAGGCACCTCCCCGCCTGCGGGTTCTGGCAGACCACTTGACCTATGAGGGTGCAGTTCTGTCAAGGGGAAGTTGTGCAATCTCTAGGGAAAAATCTATTTTCTAAGCCTAAATTTTTAAACTGCTTCATTATCATTTTATGCATTCGAGTCAATTAGCATGCATTGCATTAGATATAAACTAAAAAGAGTCTAAAATATTAATTGCATTTCTAGACATTTATCACCCTACATAAGTTGAGGGGCTAATTAGGAATTGTCTTAGATGTCAGCCCCAATTCCTTAAAACTTAAACAACATCCCTACCCATCTTTCATAAGAGACTGGACACATGGTTTTAAAGCGCCTAGGTGGTTAGCTGGCTCCCCAATCCAGGCCGGGGTAAGTCCAGATTTGCACTTCATTAGTTAGGTTCGGGTCGCTACTTTGTAGTACCCAAATTAGATTTAGGTTCTGAGGCAGATTCTTTTTAGATCTTAAGTCCTCGCCCTCCGGGAATATAATCCCAACTTTCTAATAAAATGTCAACTTAAACATAAAATTTTCTCTTAAAATGTAAAGCCCAACATAGGATAGACTGAGGTTGTCTCTGAGCTTCTCAGAATCCGACACCTCCTACTATTCCTCCATTGACTCGTTAATAAATGTTCAACATTGAGCTTTCACCTTGGAAAATTTCTACTTCTGTTTCTTGTCTTTTACTTTGTAGTCAAAGAGTATGAAATCACTGCTTTAATCGAGAGTTTTCTTAGGAGCATTCCTCCTAGGATGTAATTAACTATAGGAGCTTGCTCCTATAGGGATTTGAGAACCCCAGACTAAAATAAACCTTGTTTTATTCGTATAAACAAGGAAAGAATCTTTGGGAACGTAGATATTTTTAAAAATTTATTTTTAATTTTGAATAGACTTGTAGAATGTGATTATTATCTTTTCAGATAATATAATATTATACTTGTTATATTCAACTTTAGAAATAATGAATTTTATAAAACTCATTCTCGCTTTTGGATATCTTGAAGAATATTATGTTCGTCTTTTAAGATGATATAATATTCTTCTTGCCATATCTAAATAAAAGAATGAATAAACTTTTTCAAAAAAAAAAACCGTATTTCTATCTTTAAACATATTCTATAGAATTTCATGTTCATCTTTTAAGATGATATGTTATTCTTTGAACTGTTTGATTATAGAAATATCAATTTTCAAAACCCTATTTTGATATTGAATCTATTATAGAATATTGTGTCAATCTCTCGAGACTGTACTTTATTCTCAATGTAGTATTCGATTACAAAATAGGAGAAATCAAAATCTGCGTGGTGTGACACAAATTTTTTTCCCACCAAGGTTTTTCTGGCGACTCCGCTGGGGATCAATCCTCTCTCCATCTTTAGCAGTGTTTTATACCCTTTAATCGGTAGTATACTTGTGCTTAGCATAAGTTGTAACTATCTTTCTTCCGCCGGTTCTTTTATTCATTTCATTCTTGAATAATTTGGCCGGTATCTAAAAAATTTTTAGAGGTCTTATTTTGGACCACATTAGAAAATTAACGAGGAGCTCCTTTATAATGTCCTATTTGTAAAGTAAATCCCCGTATTAATTCGAATGTTGTAGTTACATTATTCTTGTAGCTTGATGTTTGAATTAGCACCGGGTCCAAAATTTCAAAAGTTGAAATTAAAACACTAAATAAAATTCATCCTTATCTCAATATTATGTATTGTAGTTATATTTCCATATAACTCAATATATATGAAATGAGATAGGATTTAGTTTATTTAGTTGGATTAATTAAACTTTTACAATTTAAATAAATTTTCAGAGTCTAATTAAAAATTTCCTTTTAAATTTCAAGAAAAATGATGGGTAAATTAATCTTTTCCCTGTCTGATAACATGAACCTGTCCTACAATCCGTTTGCTGATGGTAGTGTAATCAAGTTTGGAAAAGGATTTGAGGATTTGCAGTTGTCTGTTAGTGGACCTGAGTTCACTATTGTTCCAACTAGTGAGGTTGCAAATCAGAAACCTATCCTAGAATTCACTTTGGGATGCGGGTCTCAAACTGCTCCTGTAGACCCTAGGCCCTCTGTGTTTACTAGGATTGAGCAACTTAATCAAGACCAGAAACTCAAGTCAGTTGTAGTAGCAAACAGTTCAGTCCCTTTCAGTGCACCCAGTTAGTTTGAGATTGGATCTTCTTCTAATTTATCGACGATTATGAATAAGACTCAGAGAAGGAATAAGAATCGTCGTATAAAGAGAAGAATGGAAAAACTAGGAATGCCAAAGAAAAATGAGCTTATCCCTCCAACCTCTCCACATCTTAGTGGTAGTAGGTTCCATCTCCTTTCCGCTGCTGATGGAGAGGAAGATGCGAGGTTGATTGCTCGATCAGCCCCTACTACTGTTAAAAAGTCTGTCACTGAGCCAACAAAAAGTAAGGAAACACATGTTCAGAATTTGGTAAAGGCTATAGTACAAGATTGTGCTGATGGTCCTCCACAGACTAGAGAAGAATTTTTAAGGAAAATGAGAAGATTGAACAGTGATAGGATTGAAGAAGAAACCTTAAGGCAAAAACTTATTAAAACTAGGGTAGGAGGTCAGTTGAGAACAAAAGATAGTAAAAGAAAATTCAAACCAACTGCCATCTCTGCTCTCACTGATGGATACCCTAGGGAACCAAGGAGATCCAGTAGAAAGACAGACAATATTGTGTTGACTGATGCTTCAGTGAAATTTAAAGCTACTCAGGATATTCCACAGAAAGTCAGCCGTTAGTTGTCCCCTTCTTCTGCACCACCACAGAGTCCTAGTAAGATTCAACGTAGTTCTCATACCCATTCTTCTCCCCGGATAGATAGGCACCACTCTACGGGTCCTACTCCATCTTCTTATCCTGATGTAGAGCGGTTGGAATCCTCAAACCAACCCTCTTTGACATCTGATGAGAAGAAGGTTTGGAAACCCAAGGAAAAAGCTACTTCTCCTGTAGTAGCTTCACCTGAGAAGCCTATAGAAAGTGAACTTGAAGAGAAGAAGAGGGTTGAGAATACTACTCCAGATCCCATGGATTGTGAAAATTATGTTCCTGTTGATCCCAACTATGTTTCTGAAAGATCTATAGAGGAGATGATAGGTGAACTAAAAGACAGTATTAGAAATCTGGATGAAGAAGAAGCTTTGAACTTTGACTTAGATGGAGATGATATGTTAGATGATACAGTGGCTGATGTCTTTATGGTTGAAATAAGAACAACATCTTATAATGAACAGATTGAGGATGCTGTATTACAAGATGTTGCAGTTGAGGAAGGCATAGTGCCGGACTTAACTCAACGTCTTGTACAACAATTAAAATAAAAAGATGAGCAGATATCAAGTATGGAGAAGAAGATAGAAGAAATGATGGCCACTATGGCTTCTTTCCAAAGTCAAGGTCCTTTACCACCACGAGCACAGGTTGAGTCTTTTCAACCTGAGCCTGTTCAGGTGGTAGGAAAGAAACAAGTGATTGAGACTATAGAAGAACACCAACAATATCCAGAAATAAAGGCTTCTCAATCCAAAGAGTTAAAGCAAATGGTAGAAAAGCAAGTAAGGGAGGCATTAGCAGAATCTCAAAGTGCGTCATATACTCCAAAAGGTAGACCTTACTCAGAGGAGTTTGATGCAGTTCCTTACCCAAAGGGATTTGTGCCTCCCTCCTTCAAGATCTTTGATGGTACTGGAAACCCAAGGCAGCACATAGCCTACTTTAGAGCCAGTTGTTGCAATGCTGGAGGAAGCGATGCTTTGCATTTCAGACAGTTTATTAGTAGTCTGTCAGGGGTAGAGTTTGATTGGTATGCAGATCTTCCAAATGGTTCAGTACACAGTTTCACAGAGTTAGAGAACATGTTTGTTAAGAGATTTGCAGGCAGTCAACACCATGTTACAGTTGGGGATCTTGTAATAGAAAAACAGAAACCTGGAGAAAAATTAGTTGAATACATACTTAGATGGAGGAATTTGAGCATGAAATGTGAACCTCAATTGCAAGAACAACATGCAATTGAGATCCTGCTTAAAAATATTCATGGATCGGTAGCCTTTCTTTTGAAGGGTTTTACCATTAAGACATTTGAAAAATTGCTTAATAAGGCCTCCAGTCTCCAAGAAGAAGCTTCACAGCTCTCCTTCCTTGTTGATCAATCCTCTTCAGACCCTAAGAAGCTGAAACCCCAGAAGGTCTTTGAAAAGAAATCTGGGACGGTGTCAGTTGTGGATAAGGGAAATCAGCCAATGAAAGTGCAGGCAGAAAGGTCCCCTCCTCAGTTTTATAATCAACAGTATCAGAGACCGCATTATCCGCCACCACAACATCTTCCACTTCGGATTCAACCAGAATTCAACCAACAGTGACCTTACCTTACTCCAGAAGAAAGAAGGGAAAATTGGGATAAATTTAATGCATTAATTGGTAAGACTTACCCCTTTAAAAAGGAGGCTTTAAAGAAGATATTGAAAAGTCTTCTTAAAAAGCCAGACTTCAAGTTACCTGCACCTAGAAGGCCAGAAGAAGTGGGTAGGTCAGACCACCCCAATTATTGCCCTTACCATCAGATGTTGGGTCATCAACTTGAAGAATGTGTCACTTTTAAAGAATGGCTTGATAGAAACATGAAATTAGGAGCTGTAGTGATTCCCAATGAATACTTAGTGGATCCAGGGCAGGGATCAGCTAAATGTGTGACTGGTGAACATATCGTTCCTACTTCTTTTTCAAATTCTGATTCTACTTGGGATATAGTTTTATCCCGTTCTTCAAAGAAATTTCTTAACAAACTTTACTTTTCTTCTCTTCAGGAGTCTTTGGGAGCTCAGAAGCCTCTCCAGGTTGATCTGATAGTTCCAGAAGATGATGTAGAGATGACTCCACCTTCAGAGCTTAAGGAAGCCCGAGTCAGCCAGGGTCCTATAGTTCAGGAGAAGGAGGACACTAGAGATCATTTTATTTCTTTTAGTAGTGTTGATTGTGATGTATCTAGTAGAGTTATGTTTTCTTCGGATGGGGAGACTGTTATCCTCAATCCTCTTATCTTAGATGACTTTTCTTTTGTTAAGTGTGATGATGTCAAATCAATGAAAAAGGATTCTGCTTATATCTTATCTATTTCTGATAATGATGTTACGGATGACTTAAAAACTACACCTGAAAATGATTCTCTGCATGATCAATTTAATTTCAAAGAATTAAAACATTCTCTTGGTTATTATTCAGATAGTGATGTCCCTGCTCTTGATTTGCAGGGTATGCCTATCTGTATTGAAGCCGAGATGTCTGATTCTGAAAATTTAACAGAAGTAAAATCAGAATTAGCTGAGGTCGAAGAAGATAACCTGCCTGTCGCTTCTTCTGAAGAGATAGTGGAAATCAAGCTTCGTAGTGGAAAAGTATTACCACCTCATGCTTCTTCTGAAGACAAAGGAAAGCAAGTTGTTGACGAACCAGAGTCTTCTCTTCCACCTCAACCCGTTCCTTTTCAGAGTCCAATTGAGAGTGGAATGCCCAAGGTCGGTTACAATGTCCTAGCTCATCTCAGGAAGCTACCTGCCAAACTGAGTATTTACGATGCCTTGATCCTTTCCAAAGAAATGAGGGAAGCGTTAATCAAAGCTTTGTTAGATCCGGATATTTGCATGGCCCAGTTAGCAGCTGCACAGCCTGATGAAGCTTTTTGTTCCAGAGGAGTTCCTGAAATTTCTTTTTCTGATGAAGATCTGTGTTTAGGGACGGCCGATCACAACCGTCCACTATACATAACAGTGAACATAGATAACTTCAGATTGTCACGTATCCTTGTAGATCCTGGTGCATCAGTTAATATTATGACTCTAAGAACTCTTGCCTATTTGAGAATAGACGTCCGTAAGCTCAGCTCAGACAAGATGATCTTACGGGGTTTTAATGAAAATGGCGAGAGGGCTTTGGGTTCAATTACTTTGTTGTTAGAGATTGAGGATTTTAGAACTGAAGCAAAGTTTCATATTATAGATGCTCCAACATCTTTTAACGCTCTTTTAGGTAGACCCTAGCTTCACGAATATAGGATGGTTCCTTCATCCCTGCATCAGTGTATCAAGTACATCAGAGATGGTACTAAGTAATATATTAAGGGAGATTTGCAACCATTCTCGGTTCATGAAGTAGGAATTTATGAAGATGCCGCCTATTATTTGCCTAAAAAACAAATAGTTGTTTCCAAAGATCTTAAATTGGCCAAAAATGAAATTGCACTTGAAAAGAAAAATGAAAAAGAAAAAGAAGAAAAAAGAAATGAAGAATATCCCTGCCTCGAAGATAGCATTCGTTGGCATCCTGCTCCTCCCTCACAAAGAGGTGGTAGGATAACCCAACAAGGGCGAGGTAGAGGCAGAGGATGGCAAAATCATGAAAGTGTAATGTATGAAAACATACAAAAGCAAAACCCTACGATACACATCGATTTAGAATCTGGTTCAGATGATGAATCATGTGTAATGAAGGATGAAAATAGTAACAAAAGGCCAAAATTTGAGATCTCTTTGGAAAATGACAGTGATGAAGATAAAATTCAGGCAAATATAGAGGATGATTCAGATTTGTCTACCTATGAAAGACTTAAAGGATATGTGAAGACTTTAGCTTTAATCCCACTATCGCAAGATAGTATAGCCGGGTTGGCAGTTAAAGTTTCACCTGCTTTGAGCGACGATTGTAAAACTGCTAAGTTTATTCCTTCTTCTAGCAAAAATATTGAAACTGATGTACATGTTGATGATACTTTTATGAATGAAATAGTAGAACTCCCTTTTGATTGGTATCCTTATTGTGTTAAAAATTTAATTGAGCAAGGTCTTACCCCATCTACTTGGACTAAACGCCAAGCTCAGTCCTTTGAAAGTTTTTGGAATACATTATTCCATAAACCAAAGTCAAAAGCAGGACTAGGCTTTAATACTGTTTGTCCATTTGATGATGATGATTATTGCTTAGTAATTACTAACAATGTAGGATTTGATCATCTTTTTGTAGAGGACATTGAAAATCTTAATGAATTTTGTTTAGAAACTTTAGATGATTCGGATGACTTTCAAGTTAAGGAGGCACCTCCTGAACTCGAGGAGGAAATCCAATCAACTATTGACGAACTAAAAGAAATTAACCTTGGTAATGAAGAAAATCAACGTCCGACGTTCATAAGTGCCTTA